>VZRM01002265.1:379055-497661 GCA_013397955.1 Grantiella picta | reverse complement strand
GGGGCCTGACACTGGGGGGGTGGGGGTGGGGGGAGGTGTCAGTCAATAAATTCACTCTTCATTTACTGATACAATGGACCAAGGAAGCATTTAATTGATCTGGCACAGTATCGCTGTGCTAGTGGCAAGTGCCAGTGGTTAGAAGCTGCACTGCTAGAGCATGAGTGCTAACATACACGTCCTGGCAAAAAAAAACCTCAGTCAAACCCAAAACAATTTAGCTCATTTGAATATTAAATATGTGCTCTAAACAATTCTATCAAAGACATGAAAACACATGAATTTTAATAATTTAATAATATTGCTTGGGAAATTCAAGTATAGCAAAACATATTCCCATTCGAGGCCATAGGTGGCCTTCCCAGATAATGGAGATGTTCTTAATGGCAGCTCTACAGTGAAAGAAGAAACACCGTTTTCCCACTAGTTTTTTTGTAGGTCATGCAGATAACATGAAGGAAGAGTTAGAAAGTGTAAAAGAGACATCCTATAAAGCAACGGTGATTTTTCATTTTGCCAGTAATGACCAGTTTTTACTCAGATTTTGGATGAAAACACCTGCTTCTCAGTAAAGTTTAAATCTCTCATAACTCAGTTTAGGGAATATACATTCAATTTACTTCGCTAGGGTTCACTGATCCGCCATTTTCACATTTCCTTTTAATCCCCATAATGCACTATTTATAATCTCCATTTATAATTTATTCTTATTATTGTGTCTACATTCATCAGCAAAGCTGAATAATTCTCCAAATGAGGTACAAAGAGATGAAGACTACTGTTTCTTTTGAACAAAGATATACCAGTCAGCTCCTCTTCCCTCTCAAGAATGGTATGAAGGTTCTGATTCAACATCAGGGCTGGATTAAAAATTCTTCTGCCCAGAATACAATGTCCTAGAACGGAGTGCAAGACTTACTGTGGACCAGAAGAGGTCTCACTTGTTCCACCCCACTGTACATGGCAAAGTTAAAGAACCTCAAAGGTGCAAGGACTAGACCATGAGTTGTCTGTAGAATGGAGTGGGTAGGACTGTACCAGTATGACTTAGTGAACACATTTGTGCAGATGAATTGCTGGTTGTGACTGAGAAGCTAGTGAAAATTATACATATTAAAATGCCTCTTGCATGAGCTCTGAGTGTATTTCTTTTATGAAAGGAGGAAAAAACCCTTGAATTGATAGTGAAATGAAACTTGAATAAGTAAATATGATTATCTGAAACTGCTTTTACAAGTCTGTATAAATGAGACAAAATTGAACAGGTAGAAAAAAAATAATCCTGACTTAAAATAGCATGCCACTTATAAGATGTATATGATAACTTTTTTCATCTATAAAGGTAATCTTATACAATGATTAAGCTTTTGGGGTTCGTAGTTAAAAGAAATCAAAGGACTCAAGTAAATCAGAAACAAGAACTCACAACACTCAAGACCATGGCTTTCCCCTATCCCACATCCCCTCAAGTAATGCTTAGAACTTTTTTCTACCCTTGAAGCTCAGAAAAGAGTTCTTGGGAACCTGACCCAACACTACCTTCTCCCTTTCATGTCCATTTTGCATTAGGCATCTGCCAGAAAACAAAATGTTCAGCCTGTGTGCTAGGCACAAAGAAGACAGAGGAGTCATAGCATGCTGCCCTTCTTTTCAATGAGTACAGTAATAACTCTCTGAAGATGCTAGCAAGCTGAAGACAATGAAGAAACATAACAGATAGCTTTAATAAACTAAAAATAGTGAGCCCAATGTATCTTCTAGCTTCCACAGAGCTTCCTCTCTTTCAGATGAGCTCTATCATTGCCTTCTTCTGCAAACAGTACCTTAGGGATGAGAGTTGTTATATGCTGCAGTGTTTAATATACACCAACCTTTTTGCACAGGCCTGTTTTCCATGGCCATGTACCTTGCCTAGTCATTTGTGTTTGTACCAAGATGTCGCTGTTGAGCCACTAGCAAAGAGAGAAGACCTCCGACTCAGTGTGGCATAAAAGATCTGTATTTTTTTTTATTTTTCCAACTTATATAGACTTTTCAGAGGTCACTCAGATTGGTCAGTCCGAAACCTCCCCCTAGGCCTATTGGCCAGGTCCGAACTGCGCACATCTCGAGAAACCGTTTTAATAACATCCAAACTTTATCTTTGTTTATAAAAACACAAGAAAAGAGAGAAAAATTCTCACGGAAAAGGTCTGTGCCAGCCACACCAAGTGAATGCAAGAATATGAACTTCTGTCAGTGGCAGTGAGGAAGCTCTGATGGACAGGACATTATCGTGAGATAGGAGCTTCACTTCCTCTGCTAAGTCCTTGGGTACCTTTGGTTAGCTCATTGGAACTCTGCCTGTTCTTAAGGCCAAGCTTTAATTAATTTTATTTTTAATGTGTGTTTCTTACCTGTGAGCAATACTGGAGTGATTTTAAGGCTACTGAGTGTAAATATGAGGAAACCAAAGCGAGGAGATTTCTTCGTAGTCCCAGCACAACCCCCCTCCCCTCCTTGCCCCACCCCCCTTTGGTAAGCATAGATGGTGAAGAATTGGGAAGTGCAGTGGGAAATTCTGAAAAGCTTTTTCTTTTTCCCAGAGATTCTGACTATAATGGTTAAAAATTGTAATGAAAAGTTAGGAATATGATGGGGGATTTTGTGTGCTTTGGGGAGCTTTTCATCACTTCAGTGAAAAAGTCAGAGTTTGAATCTCTTATCCTATTCATGTTGGAAAAAGCAAGTGCTCAGATCAGCTCAGCTCCTACAATCTGAGGCCTATTAGGAGATGCAAAGATGTAGCATTACCGCTAGAATTTAAGTCCTGCTTCGCTAGATTTAAAAGACAGAGCTGCCACTTTCATATTAAAACATTTTGTCTTTGAAACATGCTGACTGCACCATCAGTATTCACCTCTAGTTCTTTGCCTCTTGTGAAGGAGCATCTTTGGAACCACAGGAAGGCAAAGCAAATAGAAGACAAACGCCATTGCTTCCTGCAACACAGGGAGATTTCTATTCTTCTTAAAACTATTGTTCCTGGAAAGCATTTTTTTACCACCTCTTTTTGGATTCCTGCAATCTAACATTATAATAATTTTACACTCAGAAAGCTCTGATATGATAAAATTTAATACCTCTGGAAATGCTACAGAATGAAAGGTTTCTGAGAAACGCATTAACGTCCAGACCCCTCTTAGCACATCAGCAATGTCCAGCATTTTCAATTGGAGAGCAAATTTAAACAAAAAGGTATTATAAAAAAACCCAGACACTCCTATCCTGTTCAAATAACAATTCCTTTATGAAATAAGAGGTCCTGAGTAAATGAAAGATGGAAAGGGCAGGACCAGGAAACCAGAGAGATGTACTGGTTAGCATGGTAGAAAACCTCTTCTATG
Organism: Grantiella picta; assembly: GCA_013397955.1. Classification (NCBI taxonomy): domain Eukaryota; kingdom Metazoa; phylum Chordata; class Aves; order Passeriformes; family Meliphagidae; genus Grantiella; species Grantiella picta. The sequence goes on along the minus strand of VZRM01002265.1, from coordinate 494,275 downwards.
TGTCCACTGCCTAACTGTAGAGAAACATCAGATTGAAGAGTTTTCACTTGATATCACACCAGGTTTTCCCATGTACATCATAGAGCAGAATAATAAAATCATAGAATCATAGAGTAGTTTGGTTTGGAAGGGACCCTTAAAAGTCCTCTAAACATCCCTGCAATAAACAGGGACATCTTGAAGTAAACCAGGTTGCTCAGAGTCCTGTCCAGCCTGACCTTGAGTTTGTCTAGGGATGATGAACCAGCCACCTCTCTGGCAACTTGTCCCAGTATTTTACCTCCATCATTCTAAAAAACTTCTACCTTATATCTTACATAGATCAACCCCCTTCAGTTTAAAAACCATTGCCCCTTTTCCCATCACAACAGGCCATGATTAAATGTCTGTCTGCATCTTTCCTATATGCACCCTTCAGGTATGGGAGGCTGCTGGAGGTCTCTCCAGAGCTTTCTGTTCTCCAGGTTGAATAACAATAACTCTCTCAGTCTTTCCTCACAGGAGAGGTTCTGCAGTCTGTTGATCATCTTTGTGGCCCTTCTCTGTCCTGGTGACCCCAAGAGTTGGATGCAGCACTCCAGGCAGACTATCACCAGAGAAGAGGGGCAGAATCCCCTCTCTCACCCTGCTGGCCACACTGCTTTAGATGCAGCCCAAGACATGATTGTTTTTCTGGGCTGTGAGTGCCCATGGCTGGCTCTTGTCCAGCCTCTCACCCACCAGCACCCCCAAATCCTTCTTGGCAGGGCTGCTCTTGGTCTGCTCATCACCAAACTGTTTTGATGCTGGGGACTGCCCCAGCCCAGGTCTAGGGCCAAGCAATTGGCCTTGTTAAACCCCATGAGATTCCCACAGCCCTACTTCTCAAGCTTGTCCAGGTCCCTCTGGATGGCATCCTGTCCTTCAGGTATGCCTACTGCAACACTCAGCTTGGGGTCATCTGCACACTTGCTGAGGGTGCACTTGATCCTACTGTCCATGTCATTGATGAAGACATTAAACCGTCCTGGTGCCACTACAGACCCCTGGAGGACAACTCTTGTCACTGGTGTTGGTCAGAAAATTGACGACTCCATTCTGGATGTGACCATCCATCCTATTTCTCATCTACTGAACGGTGCACCCCTCAAATCTAGAGAGAAACCTCTCAAATTTAGAGAGAAGGATGTTGTGGGGACCATGTCAAAGGCCTCAATGCAACTTAGGTGAGAAGAAAGATAGATCTTCACACTATAGCTAGAGAGGCACTTTGTCAAGTCTTCCTTGCTCTTGGACCAAAGGGCTCATGCTGCCCAGTGGGATATCAAATCAGAAAAAACAGAGCTACCCTTGCATCCCTTTGCTTGCAGTGCTCATCACGGGACTACTGCACAAACAGGCTGATGTGGAGGTGTTAGTTCTGCATAACACACTGGGGCCATCTCCTAGGATTGTGGAGGAAATGGGAGGATGGCAGTAGAAAAATAAATAATTCAGAAGCTTTTATTTCATACTCAGTGCTAACAAATCTTTCCATTGGTATAGTCAAGAAGCATCAGTCACCTTACTATCCAGTCCCTTTGCAGGTCTGTAAGCTAAGCAAAACTGAAGAGTATATCAAAGACTATAAGGCTGCACTAATAACAGGAAAAGTGTTTCTTTCAACACACTCATATTTCAATTTATTTATGTCAATTTCATGTGATTTTTTGCAAAAATCAGAGGATAGAAAGATAAGTTTATGTTACAAAGTTTGGATCAAATATACTTAATTTTATGCTTGCTATAACGTCTCAAGGGACACAAATTTTATTGATGCTTAATTCAACTGAAAATTAAATTATAAAACTAATCCACTGCTCCCACATCCTTTTTATTCGTGGCATGTCTGAGGTGGTTTTTCTGCCGTTATCTCTGCTAAGGTATTTCACAAGTCCTTTGCCATATGCTCATAATTCCCTTTTTCCCAGACACAGAGTAATGAAATGTAATGTCTATACACTATACACTGTCTATATACTGTCTATATGTATGTTCAAAGTAATATAATGTCTATATACTTATTAAATATGAATTAAATCATTTGTTACAGACGAAGACAACTCTGTAGATTTCAAGCACATATATAAACATTATTGCATGTAGCTATAAATCATGTATTTTGCCAACTGACTGAAAAGCAAAAATAAAGGGTTTTCTTTCTTTTATCCCAAGTTTCATAGGGATAGGATGAATATAAAGTACAATTATTTTATATACCTACTACCTTGAGATTACCTTTAACTTATCTGCATCAGGTTTTTGCCAGGAAAATGACCTAGCTGGGCTACCAAAAATGATCTCAGAGGTATCGCATGACACAGCACTGCAGAGAACCAGGAGAAGCAGACTTGTGAGAGAGCAGGTGAACTGGGCAGTGGCACACACCCAGCGCACCCTTGTCAGAAGTATTTTTCTGGAGACCCTGTTTTTTGATTGTTCCCAGTTCCAAAATACTAAAGTGGAGGAGTCTCAAAGTCAGACTATGGACACAGAAAATTTAAGTTAGAGCAGATAGGTCACAAGGAGCCTTCACCATTATTCCTGGTTTCAATTCTGCAGCTACTGGCAGAAAGTCATGATAATTTGCACCACTTTACCTTCAGTTGCTCTCCAAGTACTTGTAAATCTACCTACCCTTAAATATTGAATCTGTTATATTTGAATGGTATATTTCACCAGACATTCCTCTTTAATTGCAGGTTGAAGCCTTTTAGAGTTTATCTTTGAAGGGAATTAAGACACATTGGCATGTAACACTTATATTTTGGGACTAGAAATGTCCATGGTTGACTGTTACTTAGGTACAAATACTGCATTTTAAATTGCTATGTATCTTATTTTCAATAGAATTTGAAGTGTAGGCAAGCTGTCAGTTCTTTAACCTCTGCAGCATATGACAGAAATAAGACTGCTCATGCATTCAGATTTATGTCTATGCTAAAAGTCTCTTTCCATCTTAGCCATCATGTTCTTACCATTACTGTGTGAATACTTTCTCATTTTTGACCTGTAACATAATTTTCTTTATAATTTCCTATGCAGGTATCAAATTTACCAAGTTATTGTGGTGTAATGTCTTCTAGTCTTGATTATTTTTCTAGAGAAAATACAGAAAAATACAATACTTCATGAACAAGAGCAATTCACTCTGACTGTTACGCATTTCAACGACGACCCTACAGACCAACTCTCTTGCACTCAGTACTTCACTTGACTCAGAGAGATGCATTATGCAACAGGAGCAACTTCCTCACTTTGGCTCATAGTACTTCAGAGCTGGAAAACAGTTTAGTATCCTTTGAAAGTAGCAATGAATTACAAAAATCACTAATGCCTTCTGCTGTGGGGTTATAAAAAACCCCAAGATAACCAAATGATACTTTCCACAGGTACTGCATTTCTGCATACCTCACTCCCACAACCTCTGCCCTCCTCTCAAAGGCAGAGGCCTTGCCCTAGAGAAGACACCATCTCTGATGATGAAACCTACTGCAGTGACTTGCTTTGGATGGGTTGAGCACATATGGTGTTTCATTACTGACACATCTACTTTCCTGAGTATTACCTTTCACTGTATTTTTATAATTTTCACCACGTATCAGTGCAGGCAGCTAATCCCGCACTGCCTTCAGTACTTTCCCCAGCTACTCAGTTAGCTGTGTACTGCTGTTCATTCTGCTTTGAGGAACTAATCTCACCACCAAGCCCTTTCAGGGAAGGGTCTCTATCAATAAATGGTTCAGCCACCAAAACTGAAAAGACCACAGAAGAGCCCCCTCACACTTGTGAGGAAACACCCCAGTGGCTGATGGCCCAGAAGAAAGAGACACAGCAGGCAGCACCACAGAAGGAGCTGCAATGAAAATTGGCAAATCAATATAACACAAACAGGTATAGTGCTAGCAAATAACAGCAAAAGAACTTGGTAAAGAATGAAAATTATACTTATTACACAGATACTATGAATTAACTAACTGTATACTTGAATTTTCACTAGGAGATCCTTCATAGAAATTTCAGCCTCAATGAAAAAACAAGACTTGTGTAGAGTTGTAAGTGTTTTTTCCACACACATTTTGAGCAGCAATATCTTCTACTGGAGAACAGGAAGACAAATTACAGAGTTGTTGATCCTCTGCATCCCTTGGGAAATTTGTGACTTTCTTTCACAGAGTAACACAAGAAACTGTGTAAGGCTGAGATCTTAATGAAATTAAACAAATGAGGATAGGCAAAATCTGGACGAAGATACTGCAACCAGCACTATTACTCAAAACCACACTTAGCTTCTCAAATAGATACAAATTACTCTAGTAGTCTACTTTAAAATACACTTTTAAACTGGTAACTTTAATTTGGTCTATTTTCAGCACTTTGTGGGTTTTGTTTTGATTTATTTCTAAAGGCACATAGTTACATCCTGGACTTAAAAACACCTGCAGTTTTACATCTACATTTTCACTGAAACAATTATAAACACATCAGGACAGCAACAAACTCTGGATGGTGCAATATAGGTGTTTTCTGTATAGCCTGTTGCAATTATTATGCATTTGCATACAGTGTCACACTGGGAAAAAACCAAAGTTTGGGCACTTTTAGACTGATCACTGATCAAAGCCGTAGGAAGAGCAGTCAATGCCTCTGGAGACAATAATCTGGTTTCCTAGTCAGGCACAACAGATGGGTGACACAAAAAGTGCCAGATGAGAGCAACAGTAAAAAAAGCATCAATTGTATCAAATAAGCTGTAGTCTCAGTTTGCATTTGCCTAACCACTTCCTTAGGCTGACTTCTTTTTAGTCCCTTTTGTTGTTACAAGATTTGTACCCTTTTCCTGCTCAGATGTAAAGTACAGCTTAGTTTCTTGCTCAGAGGAAACCACTCAGTTATGCAACTAGTCTTTGCAATAGCCTTTAATCAGGCAGTCTAACACTGCACTGTGCTCATGGCTCTCCTATCACTACTGTAAAATTCTAGCCCCTCATACCTATGCTTAATGGACAGATTCCACTGGCAGTAGAAAGCTGATGGAAGGCTCTTCTGGAGGAGCTTTTTTTGGCTTACCTAGCAGGTGCTCGTCAAGACAATGTCCCCATTGTAGACTGCTCTGTTCTGCCTGTATCCAACAGGCATAGCATGTTCGTTATTTTTAAAGTGCTCTCATACTTGAGTCCCATGATTTGTACTTTACTAATTCTACTGATACTTACAGATTCTTATTAATAAGGTTTTCAAATCACAAGCCAAGACAGCACATGTATATTGTATTTTGGGCTCTTCAGTGCTAGAATCAAAAAATAAATTTGAGAGACAGTGATGCCTAAAATGCTGGTAAAAAATTTGAGATGCAGACACGCAGTATAGGAAAAGGGTATTACCTTAGTTTAATAGGATCCCAGATGTGCACCGACGACCAAGAGGCCCCAATATCCCCCGTATACAATTTTACGGACTCCCTAGATTAGCATACCTATCTAAAATTCTCCAGTGAGAAGTCTAACAAATGAAGTAATTGCCCCCTTGTTAAAATTACCTCCCTCCAAAACGGTTACAACTTAGTTTACAAAAACATGTCCCAGTGATGGGGCTCTTTTCAAGCTTGGTGCCTCATGCCCTTGCGATTGTGGGGATTGTTTCGTCTTCTCCAAAGAATTCTGAGCAAGGCAAGAGTACAAGGGTTATAAACATGTAGGGTTAAGATACAGGGAGTAAAAAAGTACAGGAATGGGGAAAGGTACAAAGGATATAAAAAGACTATAAAAGTATAATGAAAAAGGACAAAAAACCCCATCAGGCATCAACAGCAATGTCCTAATGTAGTAATCCCATATTCTATTTTATCAAACAATGGTTATCCTGCCAGCCTTCATGAATAACAGAATTTTTTTTTTTCCAGGATTCTGTGATTTCACCATCTCTTTCATGTTTTTAGCACTTCCTTAATATGCTAAGTCAGAAATTTTGGCTCTGTGATTTAAAACTCTGGCTTAGTCTCAGAAAGCAAACAAACAGATTGTTCCTGTTTTGTTGGCACTAAACTTGATGCCTCTATTGTGTAATGTACAAAGTATCTGTTATATTGAAGGCACAAGTCGTGAATTATTTTTCAGATTCATAACAAAGACTTCCTGAGTCTCAATGGAAGATGGAAAGCATCTATGGCTATGATTTAAATATTATTTTACTACAGCCATTAAGCTAGTGTAGAACAGAAGAAACTGAAAACTGTCTATTGAAGCTGGACAGACATAAGGAAGTTAGAAGTTCTTGGAATAAAAATCTTCTGGAAAATAATAATTAACAGGTATTTGCATCAACATCTTTGATAATGATTTTTCAAAATAATTTGATGTCTGATAAAATCTTCCAAGAAGTCAGCACTTGAAATTTTATTTTCTTATTTGGAATTTTTAGGAAATTTTTAGTTAACAGTATTTCTGTGAAAAGAGCTGCACAAATGCTAAATATAATCTGTTTTTCTACCAAAGCTCATACAACAAGCAGTAGATATGAACATTTATATACTCTTGGAAAAATTGTGACATTTTAGATAATTCATATATTTTCTATTTATCCTCTTTAAGGCTTGGGGTTTTGTTTTACTTTATATTAATACACACAAAGTTTCACATATCTGAACCAGCATGTTTCCTATTTTCTGTTTTATCAAAATCTACACATAAGATGTGTTAAAATAATATTTTGTTTAGTATACCTTTATAATTATGAATTACTCTCAGCAATTTTTCCTTTTTTAATTATTTTTTTCTCATTTTTTATTAGAGGCTTTTAATTTTCTGTTTTACAATGACCAGTAACAGAAAATCACATATGTGTTTTTTGCCTCTGGCACTACTGATGCAGCAGCGAAGAAGAAGCAGAATGGAACATGTGATACCAGAAGATATCTCCTGACTTGAAAGTTCCATGAATTACTTAGCTTATCCAGCTGCATGTCATAATTACTGTATTTATTTTAACTAATCTGAGAGAAAAATTCCAGCTGAATTTTTTTTCAGTCCTGAAAGTACTGTTTAACCCTGTGCTAGATAAAAAAATCTAACATTATAACTGGTGGTAAGCAATATATGAATTCCACTTCAGACATAATTGGTACAAAGGGGGGTAACACAAGTGAAAGAGAAAGTCCAGGGCCCTTATCAGCCATTTTGACATCCATATAAACCTCCTTGTTAAAAGACATTTTGAGATAATGAAGAGGAAGAAAAAGAAATATATTCAAGTGCAAACAGAATAACCAATAATAGCCCTAGTTATATACTACATCTCTTTTTTTTTCTGAAAATTCTACTAAAAATAAATTGTCAGACTCCTAACATATTTATAAAGAAAGCCTTCTCATGTGCGTATCCATGACAACCTAGATTTATATTTTGAGCTCCAGAAAGTTGTTACAGCACAGCTTACATAAATTACTTTGAAGAATGTAGCAAGATAAGATGGTTTGCTACCTGAGGTATTTTATTTGGCGTAATATATAATATTTTGACTATATTGAAGCATACAGGAAAGCAAAAGTGTTATGTAGTGTATGTTTGAAGCCAGTCTTGCCATAAAGTAAACCAATTTTTAATACAAGGAAAATATATAAGCACTTTAAAACAAAGAACATTGAAAATTAAAAAAAAATTCTGAAGACATAGTAATGGAATATTAGAATATCATAATTAGGAAAGCAAAGAAACGTAACAGAAATGTGAAGCATACATTGCCTGAAATAAACAAAACCTGTATTTACACTAGTATGCCTCCTACTGGGGTTCCATCTGGACTGCTTTGGGCACACACAACCTATCTTTTCTCCCTCCCTTACCTAGGGAAAAGGACCTGTTTTCACTACACTGAGCATTACTAAAATTGCATTTCTGTTACACATTTTCTTTTGCATTTGACTTGAGAGTCCTAGTATATTATTTCTATAATAGATTAACACAATGGGCCATTCCCAAGTACAACATGGAAACAATAGGAACATAGCTCATGAGCTTTTTCCAAAACAAGTATCAGTGACCTCCCCAGCATTTTGCTGTCAAATAAATGCATTACCTACTTTGGAAAGAGACTTCAAGGGAAGAAGAGTTACAATCACTTCAATAACTGTTTAGTACACTTCTAAGAATTGAAGTGCTGTTAACAACTTCAGCCTCTCTGAGCAGAACCTTTTTCTGAGCAGAACCTACTCCTTAGATTGCAAGCCAGGAAAGCCAGAAAAGCAGACAAGTTCATGACGGAGCCCTTCCCTGAGCTATCTGCTAAGGGGAAAAGTTCTTGACCTCAGAGATGCAATAGTTGGGTGAGACACCACCAGGCAGCCTGGCACTGTGTGAATTCCTGGTTTCTAGACCCACACTAGGGCCTTGGGGGCTCCGGTCATGGGGGATCTCCAGTGGAGAGGTATCTGGCTGAGGGCTATCCAACAAGACTGAAGTGAAATTCAACACCTCCATAAAATGCAGTGTGACAAGTTTCTTCTGTAAGCCCAAGACATGAACTTCAAGGACTGCAACCCAGCCATCATCTGCACCTTGTAAATTTTTATGATGATATACCCTGGGATTAGCTCAGTTGGTTAATGCATGATGCTAAAGCCACCAGGGTTGTGGGTTGATCCCTGCACAGGCTATTCACTTGGGAGTTAGACTTGATGAACCTTGTGAAACCCTTCCAACTCAGAATATTCTGTGATTCTGTGACAGAAAAATAGCAGAAATTAAGCTGATACGGGGATGGCATAAGTTTTGCAGCACATGTTCCTGAAGGAGAGCCAGCAAGTGAGAGGGAAGTTCACCCTGCATGTGTCCCCAGCTGGTCAGTTGTGGTCTTGTGTCTGTGGCCTGTTGTCTCCTCCCTCATTGCCTGATAGATGGGAAATAATTACTTTATGATTCCCTTTTCTTGTCTGGAACAATGGCCTATATGTGCAACATAATAGTCCAGAGGATCAGAACCTTTGCTCTTTTTTCCAATCTGTATTATAGCAACTTGAGGGCTAATTTTCTGCATAAGCCACATTTAATTTTAGTCACTTGAACAAATATTTGTGGTCACAGTTCATGCAATTCAGAAGTACTGAAGTCTTAGGTAGGCAAAGATAATACTTTTATGGCAAGGATTTCTTAACATCTTTATAAACATATAAACCTTTCACTCAAATTCTTTTTTCTTGTCATATTGCAAAACATTATTCTCTACAAACTAGTACTATGTTTTATGTAATGCAATGTCATTTACACCAATCAAAATTTCCAACCTAAATTATACAGTAAAAACTTGAGTCCATCTTCAGTTTCTTTCAGTTGTCCATGAAAAGCAGAAAATGTGAGGCAGAAATTAAATACGTTAATCAAGAGCCACCAGCATTAATGATATCTTCTGATATTTTGTTACAATAATGTGCAAATAAGTAATAGCTCCCATGATATGTAAGAGAAGGTGCTTGAGTGATTTATTTACCTGAGAATGACATTACTTTTTAACTAGAAATCTTGGGTATGCAGCCACTTTATATATGTGCAAGATGATCCTGAGTCCTATGTCCTGTGCTGCCCCAGCATGACTGAAATAGACACCTGTATCTATAAAGAAATGTTCATCCTTTCTAAAATGCCTGTAAAAAAAGCATGGAGAGGGATCACAAAGGCCATATTTGAACATAGCCATATTTGACTTTGTTACTAGTCAGCTAAAGTCAAGTGGTAAGTAAATTTACAGTGGTGGAAAGGTTACACACTGCTCTATGTTTGACAGTTTCAGAAAATCGTTATTCAATCTCTGTTCTTCATATTCTCAATGGTAGGTTTAGAGTAGCTGATTAAACAATCTATTTCTCTGATATACAGCAGTTTTCCATGGAAATTAATTTGTGAACCATTACACATATCACCTCACAAATGCCCATCAACCAATACTGTTGATGTATAAGGTTTTTATGCAGACAGCAACGGCTCAAGGGCTGTCATGTATAAATACTTAGGAGCGTTAAAAGCAAGAACAGATGCCATGCCATGCAAGTGTGATGCTACATAAAATTCTGTGAAGTTTACATGCATTAATTGAAACTATTATGCAAGCTTATTTGATGTGTTTTCTCTGGTGTTGATTAAAGAGTGTCAAGTAACTGTAAATTAGGAACAGGAAAACCAGTGTTTTGTACTTATACTAAGATACTGAGAAGTTACAGCTACATCTCTTGTCTAGAGCTACCCTCTATACTACAAATGAAGAGCTTTTCCTTTGCACTGTTTCAGTAATACTAAAAAATTACCTTGAAAGTTACAATTTTTCAAGGACCACTTTGAAATATTGCTCCTGTCTAACAGTTTTTACAAAGCAGCCTTGAACAATTCTACATGATAAAAGCTGGACACAATGACATGTGAAACAAAATTAAGTGCTATTAGTACAAATTTCAGAGTCCAGTTGTCTGCTTTGGTGCTACTTTTCCCTGTTCACCCCAGTTAGAAAGACCAACTCAGTGAAGTTACATCTGTCTCTACTTGAAATTGTTGCTTAGTTGCCACTAAGCAACTCCAATCAAAAAAGGAAGGAGACCTTTTTCAAGCAATACTGTGGGAAAATGACTGGGGTAATGGAAATCATAGGGGAAAATACAGTTGCTACTCCTAGGTGGAATGCAGTGAGCCTACCCAGCCTCCCAGACACAATACAACCTTAGGGGTTTAAATGCAGGGTGGAGCAGAGCCCAGACACCTCGGCCAGGCTCTGTCACAGCCCTTGCAGAAGAGGGAACTCAGTGTCCTTCCCAGCTGGGAACCTCACAGCAGCTTAAAACCAAGGGACAGAAAGGAAGATGTCCTGCTCTTGGATCAGCAGCTGTGGGGAAAATCACTGATTGCACATGTCTGCGTGCCGAGGTGACCTCAGGTGCTGTCCTGAGCTATCTGCCCTCAAGGCACAACCACCCCTCGTTGCGTCACATATATAACTTAGTCACTCAAGCTCCACCTCAACCTAAAGAAATAGCATAAAAGTGAGGTAAGAATGGGAAGAAGTGAGGGAAGACTCCAGTGAACTTCTGGGATCAGTGGACAACTCAAACCTGTCTTCTCCCTCATAGGGATGTCTGTTGGGTTAGAATTGTTTCTATTCACACTAGAACATTAATTCCAGCTAGCTTTTATTGGGGATTAGAGCTTATTCTAGCATATTGCTTTGAATAAGTATAATGCTTTGAATACATTTTTGCAGTCAGATAGCACCACCAGCAATCCTGAAACCTTAACTGTCACGATTTTGTTAATAAACAGTGTTATTCCACAAACTGTCAGTGTGAGTCTTTCAAGGGTGCTGCAAGTCACCAGTGATGGGTAAAGATGTGGAGATCCAGGACGATGGGGTGTCTCTGTTTGCTTGTGACCCTGAAGCACCCTCTGATCTGCTGAGCTGCTCAGTGAAAGGTCCCCATGACAGGACACTGACAGACTGGTCAGGCACAAGGGCTGTGGTTTTCCTGGGGCACCAAGAGATAATCATGTGCTAAGGGCTTGAGTAAATGTCACGTTTTCATGTGAAAGTAGTACTGCGTACGTTAACTTTTATTTTTGAGAATTTAGGATGACTTTCAAGAAACAAAATAGAATATTGCTACATCATACAAGTGCTTTTGAAATATCAATAAGCATACGTTCCAATATATGGGGAAAAATATGATACTAATACATATAATTAGAATTGACAAACTTAAAAACTTAAATGGGATAGCTTAATTTCTTAAAGAAAAATCTATATGTCTGATCAACTGGTCAAGTTTTTTTATAATTTGCACAGTCAATAATAATAAAAAAATTCAAGATTGTTTTTTTACCTTTTTACAAGGGCATGTTGTGATAGGACAAGGGGGAATGGTTTAAAACTGAATGAGGGAAGCTTCAGATTAGATATTAGGAGGCAATTCTTCACTAAGAAAGTGGTGAGGCTCTGAAGTAGGTTGCATGGAGAAACTGTGAGTGTCCCACCCCGAAAGTGTTCAAGGCCAGGTTGGACAGGGCTCTGAGCAACCTGGTCTAGTGAACAGAATCCCTGCCCATGGGAACTAAATGATCATTAAAGTCCCTTACAGAATAATTTTTTGAGGAACATTCATTCACTCACTGTTGTAACTAAGCAGTAATTGAGTGCACTGAGTAAGCAAGCACAGAGCAGGGTCAGCAGGTTACCCAGGGCTCCATACAGGTAATTCCCACACGATATCAGACAGCTCTCTCTGCCCTTGCACATGCATACTATCAATGTCCCTGAACTTGAGTGTGCCCAGATGTTTAAATGCTTCCTAACTTGATCCCCATCTGCAAAGGTAATTCTGCTAGAATTCTGTGGACTCTCCCACTGGACTGTGTGGCCTTGGATTCCATATAGCATGTTTCACCAGTAAAAATGAAAGCAAAGAAAACAGCAAATACATTTTTCCCACCTCCTCTGGCATCACATTCTCTGCCCCATTCACTAGTGGGCCCACAGTTTTTCTGCTCCTCCTTTTTTGCAGATATACCCATAAAGGTCTTGTTACCTTTCAATTTCTTCACCAGATTCAACTCCAAATGGACTTCATCTTTACCAACCATGTCTCTGCATGCTCAGAGTGTGTCTCTGAATTCCTCCTGATCCTACTTTTACCTCTTGCACACTTCTTTTTTGTGTCTTTGTCAGGAACAACTTGTTCATTCATATGATCTTTAATTAATTTTGTCATCAAGGTATCATCAGCGCACTCCAGAAACCTCCTGGATCACTCATGCTTTCTGTGCTGCCACTGCAGCACACGTCAATGTGTTTTGTGACTCTCCTGAGGACCAATGCCCATGAAAACGAGTTTTCCACACAGGTTTGAGGGAGACTCTAATGGATAGGGTCCAGTGTTGAAGAACAAATCTGTACCTATTGATGAAGTCGACAGTTTTTACAGAGAGGAACCACGTGTTTTCAGACCTTCAGAGTCTGGGGTGTGAAAGACACTTGAAGACAAACAAGCACTCCTTGGCATAGGAAAATTTTTGGGTTTGGCTTGGTTTGGGTTGGATTTCAGCAAATCCAGGTATTTAAAGAGTGTCTTTTGAAAAACAAGAATGGTAGACATTTTGACAGGGGCACTGTACTGACTGTAAATTTATGTTCATTCAAGTTTTTCATACTGAAAATTAACAAAGTTCAGAGATATCAAATTTAATTTTTTTAAAATCCCTAATCATCTCATGTCCCCTTTCTTTGAAAAGCAGACTTGTACACAGAATATGAACAACTGCTTCACACAGCAACTGTATGCCACAGATAAGGAAAGGAAATTAATCCAATAAATAAATCCTTTTCCATAATCCTTATAACTGGAAGGTAAACAGCATGCAAAGATTTACCCAAGACAGGAATGGTGACAGTAGAGACACAAGAACTTGCTGTGAAATGTACAAGTAACCACACAGTGGAACTTCTACTTATGCCTTACACACGAAGTTCACAAATCTCCTCCTGGAAGATGGTAATGAAAAAATGATCAATGCAGCCACACTAAGAGCTTTAATAGGTTTCAATGTCAGAGACTGCTGTGGTTTATTAAATAGCAATCAGGTAATAAAGGCCAGGAGGATTATACGCGCTTTGACTTTTTTGAGAGTAATGACTATAGATAAATCTAAGTGTGAGCCTGTAAGTTTGCCATTACAATTAAGCACTGGTTTAATCCAAATATATGTGAAAAATAATGTTGATGATTTTATTCACATCTGAGCCCTAGCTAAGTTATTATAATTGTAGAGCTTCTTCAGTTTCTAATTCTCAAATAGTCACTGATGGTGCTTTGTCAAAAGTGGTGGTTTGCCTTATATATAGTGTATATATATATGTATTTAATGTTTTCAAAGAAGCAAAAGGTACTCATACTGAAAGAGCTACCTAAGAACTATCCAGTTCAGGAATTATCCTTGAGCCCTGCAGCTTCTTGGGAGTTACAGACTGGTCCTGGTGTATAAACTGTCCCTCTTGCCTGCAGATGTCATTCCCACGCCAGTTCCCGTGCTAGTCCAGCCTGTGTGGCACAGCTGCCAGAGCAAGCACTCCCAAAGACCTGCACTCTGTGCCTGCTCAGCAGATGCCTTCACCACTATAATCCTGTGGGCTAGATGCAAACCTCCGTTTTAGCTCTGGATTGTTTTCTACAACTAAGGACTTAAAGGCTGAGAAATCCATGGATGTGAAGAGTATGAGTCTTACGTTAACCAGAAGTGATCACCAGTAGCAGCACACAAGTTGGCAAGTCAGTGTCCATGGATGAGCTAGCTTTGCTGTATTGCTGTGCACAAGGATGGGAACACATGGAGCAAAGTCAGACTCCAGCGTGAACCTGCTGTTCAGGAAAAACCACAGAACCAGCAGTAACATGTATTTAATGTTTCATGAGTGAAGAACTTAGAAATGTGCTAAAAGGAGAATTCTTAGTCTACTTAAATTTCCTCAAATGCAACCTAATTAGCTTAGTGGATTGATGATACCTAGATAGATGGAATGAATTGTGTCCTGAAATCTAATTGTTTTTAGATTTAGAATTTAAATTATCAGGAGTGAGATAAATTGTTTGTAACATTAATTCTTTGTAAAATTAAGAAAAGCAAAGTAACTAATTTTTACAATTTACAGATCTACAATCTTATTTTTGTCTAACCAAGATAGAAAAAGTGATTGTGACTTTTTTTAGGGAGATCAGTGTGTTTAGAAGGTCAAGAAATATAATAATTGCAGACAAGTGGGTCTACCTCCAATTAGGTTCAGTTCTTATGAAAACAAAGTCTAAGGCTGAGGCAGAATGATACAGAAAAAGCTATCCTCAGTAGCACACAAGACATTATTGAAAATGTTGGTATTGAGAAGCTTGCAAAAGGTGGCAAAAGTATCCTGTGATTCAGCTGATGAGATGAGAAAAAAAGGTGAAAAACTTCATTAGAGTAAAGTTGAGAAAAGTCTGCATGGCCCAATGGGGTAAAAGAAGATGTTAGAAATAAGAGGGCATCTTTAGTAACCAAATTAATTTTTGAGGAAGGACAATAGGATGGATTATAGACTCTGGCAGGTTAAAAACACAAGGCAGCAAAAAGCGAATTTGAGAAGCACTTGAAGAGAGTATAAATAAATAAATAAACAAACATATTTAAACACTTTGAAGAGGAGAAGTGTTTTTCTTATTTTTCCCCCAGTTTTTCTGAAATAACTTCTTTTTCCCATAACTCCAATCTGCTGCTGCATATCAAAGACAAATTGTCCAATTAATTAATGTTGCACTATGTTAATTGACATAAGATATTTAAAGTACCAAAATAATATGTTTGTGCTGAATAATCAGCTTGACTGTGCACTCTTTACCTACTCTGTATCTTGAGCAGGCATCTTTGAGTAACACCAGTGTGAACACACATTACAAGCTCTACAACACTCTGAGATTATTGTGATACAGAACATGACAAATTTAAAGGATGACAACTGAAAAGTGGTAATTTTCTATGAAATCACGGATTTCAGACTGTGTGGGCACCACGTCGATGTGCACACAGATATGGAAAGCATAAGAACAGGCAGTCAAACCAAAGTACCCTGTCTCCTCTGTCTGCTAAAGGCAGTGACTGTGAAGAGTGTAACTGGAAGAGGACAAAGACACACATACAACGGTGAGGGGTGATGTGTCCTAGAACCCTCTCATTTACAGCTTCCCAGGTTTGAGATGCTGCATGAGTTCTTAGCAACCCTGAAGGTAGCTTCTGTTCTGTGAGTGTTATCCAGTCTCCAAACAAGCTCATTTAGCCTTTCTGTATCAGCAGCATCATTCCAAACAGAGTCCTGAAAATACTTACGCAATCCTGAAGGATCGGGGGCAGTTATGTGGAGATAACTAAAAAACCTTACTATGATGCTCAGTACGTTTGAATAACTTAAAAAAGCCTTGACTTCCTAAAAAATTGGAAAGAATCTGCAAAGGAAAGCAAATTACTAATACACAGATATGTCTTTATGTTAAATAATGTGTAGCATATGTATATTAACTTCCAGCATAACAAACATTTTAAAAGGTTATTTTCAACCAAACTTGGAATCTAAATAAAACACCACAGAAATACTAATTATGAGATTCTTGTGAAAAGGAATTTCTTCAGAAGAAACTTCCTTTTTATAAATGAGATTAAGAAGAGTTTACAGCAGCTTACCCTTCATCCCACAGCTGATTACATGGTTTTAGAAAAACAACAAAAAGATAATAACCAAAGGCCAAACCTAAAGCTTATTGAAGCTGGATGAATATTCCCTTCACTTACAATAGGCATTGGAAAATACTTAGGAGGAGCAACACAGCTCAAAACACCTGTAATTATACATCCCTCTACAGCTGCAGTTTGGAGGGAAAGCAAATTTTCAGTTTGCCCAGGTCCCCTTCAGCAACTTATTTTCATGAGTGAACAGGATAATATTTAAAATTCTAATGTTTGTGACCTAAACCCCATTTATTTTGGGAGTTATGATTTACAAACAATCATGTCTACCAATGCAACAGCATTTTTATGTGTAAGTCCTCAGCCTCCTTGGTCAAACACCTAGACAATTATCTGACTTGTTAACACTGACTTGCTAAAAATAAACATACTGCAACATCTGTCATTATTGACAGAATATAAATTAGAACTCGTATGGAAGAGTCTGAAAGAAACCTGCTAATATGCAAATATTCATATCCAATCTTAGTAGTAAAATTGTGGCCTTTAAAGCCTCTTCAGATCAGAGAAATTCAGATTGAATCTATTGAGAAATTTAGAACGGTGAAGAAAATGAGAATATTTCTCATACAGGAGAACGATGCAGAAGTGTCCTGATGCTTCCTGTGTGGATTTTAAGGGTGTGATGTATAAAACATAATAGCTTATTCAGTTTGCAGGAACCTTTGCATTCTTTCCCACTCCATAAAGAGAGCTGCTGGCAGTGTCCCATACAAAGCACTCTGACAACAGGAACATAATGCATCAAAGTAGATTAGAACTTTTGGGTCACTGAGACTCTTCCTGTACTACAAGAAGCTCCTTTAGTTTATGGAGTATTTTGCCTTCCTGAGTATCTCTGTCATTGGCCGTCCAAATGTTCTGAAGTTGCACTAAGACTCAGATGAGTAAGGTACTGGAGGATGCCTTGTAAGCCTGCATTAAAGGACTTTAAGAGTTTTAAGTCTCCAGGTTATTGATTCCCTGACCTGTGGTGAGGTAACAAGCAAGCTACTTTTGCAAGACAAACTTTTTTTGGTGAAGACTTCATGGTGTCCAGTCCAATGTTGACATTATTTACTTGTGTGTGCGTGTGTGTGTGCACAAACTGCCTTAACTACATGGCAGTAAACACATTATACAGTATGGAGTGAAAGGGATGCCACAGGACAGCCCCAAAATGCTGCACTATTCTACAGCTTCTCTTCAGCTCCTTCCTCCTAGCTCAGCATGGACATAATGAAGAGAAACAGAGACACAGCAGTTACCTGTGGGAGCTAACACACATGGCTGAACCAAGAAAAATATTCTCTTCTCCCACGTAGTTCTGTACCTCACATTGCTGTATTCACAGAATTACAGAACCATAGAATATCTCAACTTGGAAGGGACTCATAAGAATCATAAACTCTCCATTACTCATAGGACTACTTAAATCTAAACCATACAACAAACATGATCCAGACACTCGTAATTCATTGTTTCCATTAGACTGGTATTTATTACAGAAACACCGGAGTTGCACTAGCACAAAACTAGTTTTATTCATACAAATATAGCACTGTAGGCCTCCACAATGGAAGGAACTTATTGTCTACATGCTGTACAAGTTTCACTAGAGCAACAACTAGAAAGAGTTGAGTTTACAGAGAGACCTTCCTCTCCCTGCATGTATTTTGAGGTATATGGTATATATGTATATACATACAAGTACAAGGACTGCAGAAAAACTTGTCAGGTTTAAACATTTCACTGTCTGATACAACTATTTTCAACATTCTGTACACGCACATAAGAGACTGAATGTTCTCCCTAGTAAATGTTGCAAATAGGCATGCCAATAACATTAATGAAAGATGCTTCAAAATGCACTAGCACTTTTTTGAAAAGACAGCATAGTCTTAATTATCTAGGCTGGGTTTTTAAAAAAGATAAAAATGGCGTACAGATTCTCTGGCTGTTAACATCTCCATCAGGAGTCCATAGAAACTACTCCCTTTGATACTTGAAAGCACAGTTGGTCACTGTATCTGTAACCTTGCTAAATTGGATTACCCCTGTTAGGATTCTCTGCTCCCAAACATAGGAGCAGAACAGTTGAGGAACAGTGAGTGGCAGGATTTTCCAGCCCACTGGAGATACCAGCATACACTGGATATGACTTATAAAGTATTAATTAGCATTTTCATATACAAGAATGAGAACAGCATCAACATATTCTTCTATTCACATGCAGCTTTTTCTAGAAGAATATTCTTGTTTTAACAAACAATACTCAGGAAAGTGATGAGTATAACTACAGTACAGGTAAGAGGGAAACTAAGCAGATAATAAACAGACATCTGAAAGGTGTCAGACATCGTGCAATGAAAATGTGTAAAATAGAAATTGTATTTGAGAAAATAATATTACTGGGATCACCACTTAGAATCTACATTATCTTGAATCCATAGTGTATGACATTTCAGCTCTAAATGTGTAATTACCAAGCCACTTTCTCTCTCTTTTATGCATTTAGAGCCTTGCTCTCAACAAGACTTGTCTAAGTAAGTGGATCAAATGAAATTTTTTAAAAGCATAAGAAGCAAGTTGCACATAAGCCTCACCATTCCATAATTTCCTTTGTGCTAGCCATATGAAAGATGCAACAAGAATTTTTTCTTACTCTTTGCTAAAAGCCTAGCTTACTTCTGTCCCATTGCACAGAAATGAAACATGAAGAAATGCTAGTAGGCTCATCTCTTTTTCTATTTTCATTTGTGCCTATTAACAAAAAAATGAATTTGCGTTATACTGCAAAAGAATTCTGTTTGGAACCTACTTGCTTTTTGGTTTTATTTTTGTTTTGTTTTGTTTGGGGTTTTTGTTTGTTTGGTTTTGATTTTTCTGTGGTGCTGTGCTGATTTTGGCTGGGATACAATTAATTTTCTTCAGAGTAGCTAGTATATGAGGCTGCATTTTGGATTTGACTGGAAACAGTGTTGATAATACAAGGATGTTTTAGACATTCCTTTTCTTGCATTGCTTGTATGCACAGCTTTTTCTTTGCTTATTAAACTGTCTTTTATGTCAAGCCATTAGTTCTCCCACTTTCACGCTCCTGATTCCCTCCTCGATCCCACTGGGGAAGAGTGAGCGAGGGCATGACAGGTTCCTAAAGAGAAGGGAACAAAATAATTTAGGAATACTAATGTGGAACTGATATTTCAGGGTACTTCTCTTGTCTTTTTCTCTTGATCAGTAGGGCTTAGATGGCCAACAGTATAAGCAATAACACGAACAAAGAAATGTTCAGAAAATACAGAATTAGAAGGGAAAACCACTTGATTCTTATCACCTCAATTTTTATATCAGTAAGTCCAAGATAATTTCCAAAATAAAACACAGTTTCTGAAAGAATGATTTGCTTCATTTGTCTAACAGATGTCTTTGACAGACATCTATGTAGACTTTGTCCATACAGATCATCTGCAGCTATACAGAAATACAACTTGTTCCAGAGAGGTGTGAAGAAATCAACACTCTCCTCTGAACTTCCTCCCTATCAGGAAAATTTTCTTTCTATTTCTAGTCTGTTTCTAGTTCAGCTAGCATTTTGTTTGAAGGCCATTTCTTATTTTGTCAGGTCTAGACGGCCTACATTTCCTTTAAATTTTTTAAGAAGAATCTAGCTGAAAGCATTTAATAATTAATATGTTTAACTTTCTTTCCTTTGGAGATAGATTTCCGTGGCTGACTTACACAGTGTCACCCTTCTGGCTCTTGAAACACCCAAGCTATTGTGAAAGAAAAGATATGTAAAAACCCATTGCAAATATCCATAAAAAAGAGCATTCTGATATCAGGGTATAGCCAGGTATTTACTAAGGGTCTTCCAATTGCTGAGTCTTGTGAAACAATATTTTTCCCCTGATTACAAATCTGTTCATGAGCTTGTTAGAATATATGGATGAATATAAGGATTGATAGAAGATAGCTTTTTGGCACAAAACCTGTTATATAAAGGATTATGTTATTTTTCTGAAGAAAATAATGCTCAGGATAAACACTAATCACTTATTTCCTTAGTGAAAAGGAGGAAGCTGACACAAAAGCAAGAGTTGCACTGTAAAAACTTCTGGGGTTTGCCCCCACAGAAAGGTAGGACCTCACTACATTTATTGTTTAAAATAAAATCAGCGCAAAGTAGCTTACTGCTGCTTTTGTTCCCAGATGACACGTGGGAAGGCATATTCCTGAAAGGAATAAGAACTTTCATTAGACTTGAGCAGGTTATGTAAGAGAAATAAGGCTGAACCAGACATCATGATTTTTATCTACAGTCTTTGAGAAGCTTAACGTTGCACTTTAATTAGTGACATCTCACTGATACTGGCTCAAACTAGAACCCAAATATTAACTTGTGAAGTTAGGGAACATTGCACTGCCCACACATTCAGTGGATGAAGTCTACATAAAGGAAAAAGATTTCTCTTTATGCAGTGAAAGATTTACAAGTTGACACCAGCGAACAGAAGGCAGTCACTGAGTGATTTTATCTGCCATCCTGGCAAGACACTTAGTGTTTTGCCAAGACTGTGCTTACCACTAAGTACAAATCACTGTTTCAGATTTTAATGGTACCAAAGGCTGACATGAGGGCTACCATATTATTTAGATGCATGTGTCACATAAGCACAACAAAAATGCCACACTGCAATTCTCACACCCTGGACACTGTTCGCACAGGCATGGTGGGATGGAAGTACGACAGGAGTCTGTGTACAAGTGCTTTTCCTCAGGGCACCTTGCAGCATTTTACCAGCTTCCAACTCCACAGCTCTCTGCTAGCCTCAGCAAGGCAGCTCCAATGCAGCTCAAGCATTGCATACATTCCCTGGAGGTTAGGGAAGAGTGTGGCAGAGTGAGTCAGAAAACCAAACTAATATTTGGAAGACAATGGAGCCAGGAATAAGAGTAATAGCGTCCTAGAGAAACCCATGCCATATTTTTAAGGATGAGTATCTTTAGCTGTTCGTGTTTTTCCATTATGTGTTTTGAACATAACTTTTACAATAAGCTACTTGTACTTGAACATTATGCATGGATTGCCTTTTAACAGTATGAAAATCTAGTCACGTCTACAATAGATGCCGTAATAATAATTAGATTTTTAAAGATTCCTTCTTTTCTGTCTTCTATTGTAAATTGAATCTGAATTTGCAAGAGGAAAAAATGCAAGATTAATATTGAGCCAATAACTCAAAATGAGTTTATCTCTGCAACTGTGAACATCTCTGTTTTACTCCAGCTAGAAATAACATTCTCCTGTCTGTTCTGAAAATATTTGTAATGTGGTTTCCAAACTATTTCCAGTGAAAAATTCAGGTGCTACCATGAAAAATTTAGGTGCTACGTATTACTATGTATGACAAAGTAGTAAGTAAAAGGCACATAAAGCTCTTGGATGGTCTTCCCAGAGTTTTTTACTGTTATACTTTCTATTCCCTCTTCACACTTACCTTGCTCTATGTGCATTTTGTGAAGTTATAGGACTTAATGCCTGAATTATTGTGGACTATCTTCTTATGGGAAGCTGGCTGTAAAGAAGGCTCTAGTCTTTACTTTCCCCATTGAAAACAAAACTCAAGGCCCAGCATTTCATCACCACCACCAGATAAACAAGAAAAAGTACTGAATGGTCCATTGCACAAAGGCAAGAAAAAGAGTAAGTGAGGAAGTGACATAAGTCAGCTACACAGAATTATAGAACAATTCCAAAAAGAAAAGTTGTGGTGTACAACAAGCCAAGTTACAGGGCTTCCTTCCAGCCAAACTGGCGGTTGGCAGTGAATGGCAGTGGGGAATGCAATTTACTTCTAATTTAGAGGGCTGTCTCATCTCTCCGGTCTAAACACTGATTATGCTAACTGGGATCCTACATAAGTTTTCTCAGGCTTTTGTTTTCCCTTGGGTTTTTTTTTTCTGTTTTGTTTTAGGTTTTGGTTTTGGTTGTTGTTGTTATCGTTTTGGTTTGATTTTGTTCTCGTTGTTGTTTTTGGCGGTTTTGTTGTGGGTTTTTTGTTTTTTTTTTGTTTTGGGGTTTTTTCAAGCTTCATGGGAAATTGTTTGCAATATTTCAGTTATGTGTGGAGGAGAAATTATTTGACTGGTTCATATTTTATGTTTGACACTATTCTTCTCAAAAAGAAATTATTTATATAAACATTTGGAAAAAAAACTCCACTCATGTTGTAACAAGTGGTTTACAATTTGAACAGATTTTTATGCAAGAGAAGAATGGTAGATTTTCTACAGCTTTTCCAAGGTCTCTATTTCATTAAAACAGAGAATTAAGTTTTTCCCTCTGGTCTTCATATGAAGTCACAGAGTTCCTGTGGGATACCATGTCCTGCATTTGCTTGAAACACAGGTCTACATACTTTTATGGTGATAGCATACACTGAAGAAATTCTAATACAAGTAACATAAAAAGTTCCCTAATGCTCTGCTATAAAAAAAACCTGATGCATTCATTCGTAAAGCATGAAGACAAATAATGCAGGGGTTTTATCTGCAGAGGAAAATTGTCTTTAAAGCTAAATAATGTACCATGTTAGAAAGAAAAAAGTATCACTGCAAGCAGTGTAGTATCAGCCTGTCTGCAGTGATTTCATCTGCTGGAGCTAGAAGTAAATGCACTTCCACATTTTTTATTTAGAGGAAAAACTATTAACTTTGGTCTCAGATGGCACTGAAATCCGTCCACAGCTGAAATTATTTAGAACATTCATCCATCCATCATGATTCCTTATCCATACCATCTTATTTTCTTGCCTCCTCTAAGCCTCTTTCTGCCTCCCTGTTTTGCTCAGTTCCTAACTTAGAGGCCTCAGGTTGTCCTATTCTTCTTTCTGTGGAGATATATTGGAACTACACATCAGGAAATATTCAGTGGTATTTCCATGGTTTGCAACAAGCAAAACACATTGGTAGTTATGCAAGATTTACAGAGGATAAACACAGGCTTCGATTATAATTTCCTAATGAAGATTATCAGTGATATTTTGAAGAGTTAATGAAACATTTTGATATTGTTTGTATTCCTGTAAGAATACCCTAATCACAGGGAAATATTCTTAGTTTGCTTCCCCACACTGGTACAGATATCTACAAGAAACCCCTCCTGATCTGGAGAGAGCAAGCTGGAATCCCTGCAGAAGGAAGCACTTCAAATTCTGCATCTGTAAATAAGCAGCTTTGCATACAGTTTTTCAAAGTATAAACTATTTCCTAATATATTGTTTCCCAATTGTGTTAGAATTCACTATATTAAAATTATTATTCTGACATCTTTTATTTATGAACAGAAGATTATATAGGATTTGGGGATTTAAACATTATCTTCTACCTTTTTTTTTTGAGATTATAGTATGGTTCTGATGCTAAATATAGTTTTTCAGAGGCTTTCAATTTTAAATGCATAATTAGATGTGAATCTATTGTTATCCCTATTTACTAACAGCTCTGATGTAGTGGTATTTTCTCTCTGAACACTGAAATTAAGGAGGATTACTGTCAGTGCTACAACAGTGTAATACATTGAATTCCCATGACTAACACTGCGTGGGACAAGCTGACTGCCTAGCTGAGAAATGGCCACTCAGCAGTAAAATGGACTATTCACCAGGGACACGATTGTTCACTAAATGACAAGCATCGAATTGATCAAATATATCCCAAATACTAAGTCACTACCTTCCACTTTGCAAATGTTTCTGTACAAGTTATGGCTACAATTATTAAACGGTATTTCATTACTAAATTAGGCTTCAAATTGTTGTGTTCCTCAGCCATCACCTCAGTAACTCATTGAAATGACCCTTCAGGCAGAGACTTTTAATCAGAATTACTGTAAATCAAACAAATAAATGCTTTGGACTGTGGTTCCTGTGACCAATCCTCTGTTCACTTGATTGTTAAAATCAAACGTGTAAGTAGCTAGGTTTTCATATTTATTTTCTGAGAAGACATTCAACATGAGGTATTGTTACACTGACTGACAATCAATGCAGATTGACAATCTCCACTACGCCACTCCAACATGCCCCCATTATACCAAAATTTTGTCTTTTGCTAAAGAAATCAGTTATTCAGGCTTAAATGCATGAGTTCTGAAATATGTCAATAATTACCTCTAAATGAACTGTGGGTGTATTAGCTATAGATCAAAATAGATTGGCAAATGAAAAGAACACAGACTACTGAAAAACTAAGGAAGGGATATAGGAAAAGGACCCACCTTCACTCAAGTATACATTGTTTGAGAAAAAGGAGATAAAAAGTCTTCAAATGCAGAATCCTTTTATTTCATCAGGGAGCTCTGTTCCTCCAAAGAAAAAAAGCACCCTAGTAATCTAATAAAATCCATTGTTTTGGTTTTTCTTCTGCACAGAGCTTAGTTTCTTAGACCATTTAGACTACAGCATCTTTAGCACATGGAAAACTGAACTAAAATAACTTCCTTAGTATTTGTAATGGCAAGTAATTGCAAACACATTATGTTGCTCTTTATAAACACGTTTCAGTTTAACCAAAAAGGCACGTAAGATGAAGGGCTTTGAATCACCTGCGGTTTTGAATTCTACTCAGAGTTTTATTCTGGCCAAGAATGGAAAAAAGTAATGGAAAGGTATCTATTTTGATCTGCCTCTATGTTAGGCTATTATAGGTGCTGTTAAACTGGATTTCACACAAAGCTAAATTTAGGGGCCCACATGAAAAAGCAAATATCTACAAGTACAAATAGCAACTTCAAGAGAGTTATTTCAAGGACTTGCTGGTAAGAATGTATATCTCACTGATGTTAAATGTTTCAAGAGGGCAAGAACGCCTAACAACAAAATATGTCAAAGAGTCCTATTATAGAAAAGCTCACCCAAGATATTTAGAGAAAAAAGTCTAAAATTAAATGTTGTGTCTAAAGCAGATTGAAACATTGACGAAGGACACAGAAAAAAAACTTCATTAGTTTATTTTGGTTGCTATTTATCTTAATATGATTTGGACTAATGACACAATACAAACAAACACCAAGAAATTTCTGCAAATTCTTTTTTTCTTCTCTAATAAAATCTCTTTAGTATTCTAAGGCTAAATCTTGATCAAATGTCAGAACAGCTTCCATAGGGCACCTTTTCTACCACTGTCATCCTTTAGGCTTGGAAGGAATCCCTTCCCTCTGGCCTTGGTTCTCAAATTCCTGGTGAACAGCGTCTTATGGCCAACCACGAACAAAAAAAATTTACCCAATTTATACAACACTTTTACTCATTTGCCAGCAGTTTTCTCGCTTTCATACTTCCCCACCATCAGTTCTTTCAGATAAAATTGCAGAGTCATGTGTTTACATAAAAGACGAGATAGAAAGGAAGAAAGCAGATGATGCAAATGCTAAAATTCGTTATTTATAATTTTCATTTTTTTAGAACGAAGTGCACAGATTTCATTAACAGCTTTAGAAACTGGCAGAAGCTGATGCAGGAGACAGGAGGTGTAAGAGGGCACAGAACAGCAACAAATTGCATGGGGATATTGAAATACAAGCTCAATGGGGCAAGGGACTCAAGGGGGACACAGCTGAACATCCAGTACTGTTGTCAATGTCTGTAATTCTGTTCTGCAAGGCTCATCACAACTCATATTCTGAAATTTCTCCTTACAGAGACTGTATCCCTGCAAGCTCACCACAAAATCCTGCATTCCTTTCTGTTCTTCATTGGCGAAAGGAAGATAAATTAAACATGCACTTGTTAAATTCTAACCACTATGCTTAAATAGTCACTCACTTTTGCAAGGCACTTTAGAGCACACTTGCAGCACTCAAAAGCAGAATATTCTGCATACTGCTTGTGGCATCAGCTGTGTTACACTCAAAGCATTTATCATCACTGTGGCTCTTTGATCCTTATCAGAATCGAACTTCCCAGTGTGACACCCTTCTGCACAAAAACCCTAGTTAATCAATACTTATACTATGAAGGCTTGTGATGGAAAAATGCTGCACAAACACCAATATTATGTCACGGTGAAGCAGACATTTCAATTATGCACATAGTAGCATCAGGGAGAGGTGTTCTACAGCTTAACTCATTTAAAAAATACACCAAAATTCTTAAAATACAACTTTGCATAGCAAAAACCGTATTACTACTCACACTGAAGCTTGTGCTATATTGGCAACATAAACTGCTTCATAACAGACAAAATAGGGCAGAAAGGGAACCTTAGACACCAGTTTAATAACTACCTATTTTGTGAAGCATGACATTTTTATACAAACCCCAGACTCTTTATACTTTGAAAACCTCTTTTTTTGTACTATGCATTATAAACCAGTCACAGAATTTAAATCTAAAAAGTCACAATTTGTCTCCCCTTAACCTATTTTTTCCTGTAATGCACTATTTTCTGCAAAAAACATTTTAATATGGAAATATTGTTACTTTCACTGGTGTACTGTCAAGTGAAAATAAAATAACCAAAATCTAGAAAAATTAGAAGAAAAATATAAAAACAATCATTAAACTGGAAATTAAAACACACCATGATTTCTAAAAGAATATAGGTATTACTGTTTCTGTTTCAAAGAAAACAAAAGCAAACATGTCTTCTTGTTATTTGGAAGAATAAATTACTATTTCAGTGTTTCCTGTGGTTCACTAATTCTGTTTCTGCTGCAAACAAACTACCCTGTCACTCCATGCAGAACTTTACTCCCTGAGAAGGATTTAGGCCTAAAAAGAGAACTTACTGTACTATTCAATGACTTGCTTATTTGGCAATTTCTTGAATATTGTAGGAGGATTACATTAGCTTTGCATGTCGTAGGGAAGGGGTATGCAGAAATGCCCATGAGTGCTCAACTTTGGAGTACTGCTGAATTTTATACAGTTCAGAGATCACTTTATTAATAACTGGGTGAATGATTCAGAAATGAACAGTGAGACAGCATGAGAGGACTGTAAAAATAAAATTATAATAATACTTAGGACAATGAAAAACATTTTGTGTTCACTTGTTGTTAAAACAAGCAAAAAAGGAACAAACCAACCCTCAACATTTCCTCCCTGAGGGACAGTGACTTGGCTACACCATTCACGTCTAGACAACAGCAATTAATTTTATCTGCACACATTTCTCTTCAGCACTTAAGGGGAGTGGAGGCATTCATTAAATTTAAATCATAGTGCTCTGAATGCTGAAGTATGCTGAGGGGCAGATAAAACCCCCACTCTGCAAAGTGTTGTGCACAAGCAGTGCAAGGATGTAAGCAGTCCCACTGGATTGCTCAGTGGGAGGATCAGCAATGCCAAATCACCAAATCTCCTGTCACTCTGGTTTGAATAGCAATGGCACAAAGTCCCTGACCACGTTGGATTGGCTTTCCAAATAAAGCCATTCAGAGAGCTATGACATCAATTAACTAGTAACACTTCATCTACACACTATCCTGACAGAAGCTGTTTATACAAATGAGTTTTTCTCCCATTTCACGAGATATTACTGATAGCATGCTGTTGAAATACTCCTCCTGTAAGAATTACCTCCCAAAACGTCCAGCTATTCTGCCAACACTGCATCTGTGTTCATTATTACTCAAAAAAAACCCCTACTGAGGTAGCAAAATTTAAGTCTTAAGTATTGTCTATTTGTTAAGAAACAATTATAAATTATGCAGCTTTAAATAGCAGCAGACACCCAAGAGTATTTTTAATTAGAAAGCCTCTTGCTCGATTTAATACACCTACATTTTTTCCACAGACAACTCTAGACTACACAGTGACTTTGCTCATATTTCCCCTAACTTTCCAAGCAGCAGAATTCCTTTGATATTTTGAAATTCTCCATCATTTGAGGCAAACCTTTCAAATGCAGTACCAGAGTGACCAAGACTACAGTTATAGTTTTATTTCATGAATTCACACTGCAAATGCCTGAGCTTAAAAGCACATTTATCCAAGTTCTTGCAAGGGCTCTTTCAAAAAGTTTTGACAGGCAGCTAAAATAACAGCCAAACATGAAAACACCCATGGCCCTGTTCCTTCTGGAGCAGCTACAGAAGCTTCACCAGGAGCACATACCAGAAGATGATCAGCATGGCTGTTCTTCAACTCTGCTATTCAGTGTTTGTGTTCTGTTTCCTGGAATCTCTGGAGTGTTTTTCAAAAGATCGATGGTGAGAGCTAAACTGACAAATTTTAGAGGAGAGCAGAAGGCCAATCACATAGCCAAGATGAGATACAGCTCAATTCATGACTTCAACAGAATTTATAAAAGAAGGAGAGCAACCTTCTTAAGCAGACAGATAGTGATAGGATAAAGGGAATATATTAAAGTGAAAGAAGAAAGATTTATATTAGATGTTGGAAAGAAATTCTTTACCGTGTGGGTGGTAAGGCACTGGCACAGATTGCCCAGAGAAGCTCCATCCCTGGAAGTGTTCAAGGCCAGGTTGGATGGGGCTCTGAGCAACCTGGTCCAGTGGGTTGCATTCCTGCTCATGACGAGGGCATTGGAATGAGATGATCTTTAAGGTCCCTTCCAACTCAAACCCTTCTATGTTTCTATGACTCACATCAAAATTATTCAGATTGTCTACCTAGGTAGCAACAGAGAAGGAAATTATCTTTATAGAATATCAGGAAAAGGCATTAACACAATCTTTCCAGGATGCTGTAAACAACTAATGGATGTTGTTGTTAAAACCAAATATATTTATCACAGATCAAAAGACATATTTGGGAAAGCTACCAAGTTCCCTTTCTCATTAAAAAAAATTACAATCAATATGGCTCATTTAGGAGTGGAAAGTTTATGTCCGATTAGGAAATGTAATATGGAATGAGTAAGAGGCTCAGTTGGGGTCATTAAAAGCAGTGAATCAGCCCTGGCTCTCTAAAACTTACATGTTTTTCTCCTCTGCTTGACTCAGTCTAGTCTAGTTGGCCACTGAAAAATCTGTAGGATAAGATTTTTCAGGAAAACATTATTTTCAGCTCCAAGTTGCGACTGGTTATTCAAAAATCTCAGTTCTTCCGTCTACATATATTTTCAGCTATTGTAGATGTCTGTGAGATTTTGGGGTTTTTTCTAGATTAATTATACCTACTCTGCTTCAGAAATGTTTAGCTGCTAGTTTTTCTTTTATTGTTGTAAAAATCAGCCCAAAACCAAGAAATAAACTAATAATACAGAAGATATAGAATTAAATAATGTTCTGCCAAGTAGAACTGTAAAACTAAAAACCAAAACAAAACAGTAACCAAAAAAAAGGAGGAGTTACATATTTTAAAGGTCTAAACTAATATGTAGAAGATCCTTAATACTGATTACTTACAGTGACAGAGATAAACAACATCTCAGAACATCTTAGAATACTCTGATACATGGCATTAAAGATGACTCTGCAAATATGGCATTAAAGGAAAGTGAAATGAGAAACTTTGCAACAAATGTAACTATATCACTGCTTACCAAGTACACATTTCCCTAACCCAAATAGAGAAACAATCTGAAAAAGTTTGAAAATATATTGGAAAATAAAGGCAGTATGTGTTTAAAAGTTCCTTGGTACGTTTTGTTAGTAAGTTTTGTTAAAACATATCAATTTTGCACATAACAGGTGTGGTGGCACTGGCTAAAAACTCAAAGGGATTATAGCAAAGTTCTTACATTAAAAGCCATCTAAATTATAGCTATAGGGTGAAGGAATGATATTGATGTGTCAGATATACATCACTGAAAATTATTCATTTTAAGTGTTCCCATTAATAAGGTTGCACCATATAAATAACTAATGACTGTCAAACATGTTGAAGTATTTGAAACCTCATATATGGAAGCTATTTAAAAAATAGATGACTACCAAACTCCCAGTTAAAAAGAAATAAACAAACTAATCAAACAAAAACCCAAAACCCCCTAATGTTGAAAATGGTAAAGAAAGCAAATGCAGTAGGCAAGGCCACTTGTTGGGGAATGGCCATAGCAGTTCATAAATTGTTCCATGTAAATATTTCTGTTAACAGCACAAATAGCAGCAATGGGAGCAACAGCAGAACAAAAGTATACTTTATCCCTAATGCTGCCCTATACAAAGTTTTCTTTTAAGGGATAGATAGCAAAGCAACAAAGCAGCAACTTATGTTAAATTAAGAAAGGACATAAGAATGGTACATTAACAGTAACACCAGCTAGGTGCCACATCTCAGCAGATCAACTTGGCTCTCTTTAAAGTCAATGAGGAAAGAGAGGTGTGTTTTCTAGCATGGCAAAAGTAAGATTTTATGCATTGCATTAGATGCTTGGAGCTGTATAACAGTAGAGGAACTGTGTAAGCTCTTGCTCTATACAGTATTGATAATGCCTGCGCAGAATTTTAAAATCTGCAACTCTCTATATCTACCTACCAAATTGTAATATAATGTTTTCAGAAGTCTGTTCTTCTGGATATAAAGATCATTAGAAACAAAAAAGACCCGAGGCTCGGATCTTTCAGGGACCATGTTAAGATACATTATGTCTTTATCTAATGATGTATCCCAGACCCTTGAGGCAATTGGCTGATGTAGCTGTCAATACACCTCCCAAAATATAACTGAAATTTTTAATAACATTCAGATTTTCAGCTTGCTGTATATAAATGCCTTATTTCTTTCTTCTAAACACAAGCCTGTGCTTAAAAATATTTTTTAAAATCCCTCAAACCGCCTTATCAAATATAGCATTTTAACAAACTTGTTTGGGTTTTTTGATCCCATCCATTAGGTTCACCTCCCACAGTCATTTTTTTCAGAGCAGCAGTCTGAGGCAGCGGTTGATTTCAGCACAGGTCTCCTTACACAGTTCATCATTCCCTTCCAGTACCAGAGGGATGGAAGAGAAGATGATGATACCTTTAACCATACTGTGCTTTTTCTACACTGTCAAACAGCCTGTGCTTTGAAGCATGTCAAAGGGCCTTCTTGGTGAAATGCCGTGGTTTTTGGTTTTTTTTCCCAGAAGGGCCTCTCTCACTGCATGTTTTATCCCACAGTCTGAACCAGAATTAGTCATTCATGGGACCTTCAGCTTTATCTTTGTAAATCTTTGACTACCCTCTTAGACATCAGTGTTTTGATCCACTCTGTCCCCATTATTTAACCCCACTTAAATTCCATGGCTTATTGCTTATATTTTTATACCAATATGATTTTTAGGGAGAAATTCCTCGAGTATTCATAATACTGTTTTACTTATTTTTCTTAGTTTGAGCTGAACCCACCTAGGCACCAATAGAATCAAAACTATCACTACTGGTTTACTTTCCTGCAGAGTAAATGATTCCAGCATCCAGCGTCATGGCATTCTGGGGAGACTTCCAAATTAGATGAAGTTCTTAAATTGCACCTGTCTTTCCTTCAACATTTTCCATTTCTTTTTGGTCTTGGCAGCTTGTATTATTTAGACCTTTGAAAACCAGCCAGGTGGATCTCTAAATCTAACAGGTGGACCACTAAGAAGGAAAAACATGGAACTGTGCTAAATAGGTGCTGAAGTAGCCTCAGTGAATACAACAACATGTTAACCATTTGTCCACACTAGCTGAGTGCTAAGCACCTTTATTGGAATGTGTGGCTCTCACACAGAACTCTTCTCTCTGCTTCCCTACTCTATCCTTGCCCTTCTTACTCTGACTTTCTCTGGAGGAGCAGAGGAAAGGATACTTTCTAAATTCACCTTGAAAATAAAATAACCACAAATTAGAACCTGGACAACAAGAATTAAGCTAGTAAGTTGGAAAATAAGAATTAAGCTATTAAGTAGCCCTCACATCACTAAGTTCTTCGCCTTCTCATATGATTCAAAGTGTTTTCTATCTTTTAAAAATAATTATGCATACTGTTTCTATGACAACCGACCCAGATTCCTAATGAGCTTCCCTTGGTACTACTACTACTACTACTACATGGAAGAATAATAATTTCCTGTGGGTAGATTTCCCATGTCTGTGCTCTAATTCAAAGCCTAACCTGTCTGTCCTGGATTACATGCAGCGTGCCAAGAGCCTCCAGCTTTAGAAAGGTTTTTTTCTTGCCAAAGCTTTTCTCCCTCTATGGTTTGGAAAGAGACTGGCAGCTGAGAGATGGTGCAGCAGCATTGAAAGCAGCTAGATGACAGCCATAAGCCGATGTCATTTGGGTTTGACAGGAAAATTAATTTTAGTCATATGATCAAACATTCACGGATCCTAAGGGAAAATCAGTATTTCCACGAGATGAAATTCCTCTGTCTGCGTGATTACTGCTTTCAAGGTCTTGTGTATTACCAGGACAGCTGCAGTATTGCTGTTTTATTTTGCTCTTGCATCTCACATAAGAACATTCAAACTCCAGTGTGGTAATAAAAATCTACACATTGTTCTGTATAAAGTCCTTTAATCTCTTCTGATAAGCTTGTTTAATACTCCCTTATTTAATGATAACATTAAAATTTCAGTGTGTATACTTGGCTAAGAAACACTATTTTGTTGCTGGCTTGTGGTTTTGGTTGTTTTTTTTTCTTTTCTGAAAATGGCATAAAATGTATGCAAGAATTTTCCTTTAGAAATAAAACCAAATTAATTAGGAGAAATGTGATGAAGTTTTAAACTAGCAAAACTCAGTAATTATCAAGTGAACACTGCTGAACAGTAAATTACACTAAAGTATGAGTGGTCTCACTAGAAAGTTCATAGAAATATGATTAGCCTAGATGACCTAGTGCTGTATCTTTTCTCCTGCTTCTAAAGTCTGAGATGGCAGGCTGAACTCTTTTTCTGTGAGAGATTTATGAGACATCATGGATTTCTTATATTCTCTCTCAAGTGTTTGATACAACACCACCACTGAAGTGGAGTTGCAAGAAATGAATTCTGAGCAGCTCTCTAAAAACTCCAAGTATTTTCCTCATGCTTTCTTGTTGACTTCTTTTCCAAATATTGGGTTTTGCATATGATATGTCTACGAACACATCTTTTTCCTTTAGGGGTTCCATGGTGAATGGAGGTGAATTTTGGGGTGTAACTCACAGGTAGCAAGTTCCACTTTCCTAATTCAATCATCAACTTTCCTTCAATCTAAATCTAAATATTCATTTCTAAATCATTAATTACTTCAGAGATTATAAAATGTTAATTATGACTGGCATAAAGGTCAAGGCACTCAATGAAAATTTAGAAGGAAAATCCCTAAAATTAATTCACTTTTTTATACTTCTACATGGTCTTAAGCAGGGCTGCTATTGAAAACCAAATTATGTTGCTCTCAAAGCTTAGACTACACTTTCCCCAGGTCCCTCTAGAAATGCTTGGACATATGTTCATGTTGCACTTTACAGTGCAATTTGTATTCCATATTTTAGGGTACTTCACAACCTGTGCAGTTCTCCCATCACCACTACTGTCACAGTGTCCTTGTTCTGGCCAAGAACAGGGTTATCTTTTTGCAAAAGCCACGAAGGGACAGAGCCTGGAGGAAGTGTGAGGGATGGAGCAGTCAGGGTGGGACGCTCCCAGCTGCGAGTTGAGTTGGGTTGGGCTCAAGGAACATTTTCCGTGTTAATCACCCTCTCTTTTTTGAACACTTTTGTTACTAATATTGATGCTGTCGTTAATTTTTTTATCTCATTGCTGTTTCCCGCTCTTATCCCACTTATCTCAGTAAATAGCTCTGATCTTTGTCTTTTGTGCCTACAGCCACCCACAGGAGCTGGGGAAAGAGAGGGGAAGGGGAAGTGGGTGACTGGCAGTATGGTTTGGAGTCTCAGGGCTGGGGGGAGAGGGAGGAGGCACTAAACTGGGGGTCACCATGCATAAACCAAGACAGTCACAGTGCTTTGTGGATACACCATGAAGAATTAATGACTATTGTTTCAAATATATGTTTCTTCAAGAATAATCATATTAAAATTTTTGCAAATAATAAGATGATTTTAAAAAAACATAGGCAGCAACCTAAAAAAAAAATTCGAGGAACTTTTTTCTCTTATTTGGCCTCCCACAGTCAGAATTTTGTCCAAGTTTCATCCACCTTACAAATAGATTGAGACCTTCCTTTCACTACCACACAAACTCTACAAAACTAGAAGAGGCAGAAAACAATTTTGGTCAGAAAACAGATACACTGACAGTAGTTATTTTATCAGAACCATTAGTCAAGTTGCAAACAGAAAGCTCAAAAGAGCTGATAGACTGAAATATAACGCCAGTGAGAACTCAGAAAGGGAAGCCTTTGAAAAATGGTGGTTTTGTCAATCTTTAAGAACAGCACTAACTGCATAGCCTACCAATGTCACAGAAAACTAGAAGTTACCAATTAACCTCCCAAGCACTAACTCTGTACCTGTAATTCTTTGAAAATCACAGACACATCATCTTGGAGTGCTATTCAAATTTCATTGCAATTTACCATGAAATTAAATCAGTTTATTTAACACTAGCAAGGATAATTTGAAGAGGTTTTTTCTGCTTTGTTCTATACTCTACAATTTTGAAATCATTCTTGCTGCCATATAAACCAAGAAGGAATTTTCTTCTGGATGTTGGCAGTGCTTTCCATCTGAAGAAGTGCATCCAGTACAAGCTAACTCCGCTGTGGTTTATCTGAATCAATGAATTTGTTAGGCTTGGGTCATACTGGATGATTTCATTTTTTCCATCACTACTCTAAATTAAACAAGTCTCAGTGTTCCCTACAACTTTGGTGACATTCACCTGCACTATTTCAAATGCATGACACCTACTCCATTGCACTCAAGAAAAGCTCATGGACATCCATTAGTGCTTTTAGTTGTTCAACAACTTTTATGCAAGTAGAAATTAACCTAGCATCATCATCATAAAGATATCTTAAGCTTACAAGCTAACTTTTTTTGCAACAGTTCTCTGAATAATATATTATTATTATTAGGGGAAGGAGAAATTATTTATCCTATGCAGTCTAAATCAACTCCAAACAGGTTTTCACCTGGGATCTCCATGTAATTATGATTTGATTCATCATGCTCAAAATATTAATCTATCTTCCTTGGAAATTAATAGTTATTTTTGCATAACTAGCTTTAAATGTTAGCAGGGTTCTTATAAAATGAAACATAATTCCTTTTGATGATGGTTGTATCCAAGCATTTTGAAAATACTTGAATCTGACTCACCTCAGTACAGCATCAGATCAGGTGTGTTTTCTGGAAAATAGGTAAAAATACTCGTTTAAAATGTCCAGTTAACCTATATGCATCAGCTATGTCTCCAAGCTTTGCTGTGTTGAGCTCAAAATGATACAGTTTGCAATTACTAAAAACTTCCATCTGACTTCACATCTACTAGAACTGCATCCTTTTCCACAGTTCTCTGCTTTGCAGATAAACTAGTGATGTGTTTAATCTGAGCTGTTAAAACCAAACATCTTTCACACATTCCTAGCACTTGGGGGTTTGTTTTTAACACTTGAGAAAGACATTTGCTGCCTTTGCACAGTAGTCTTTTCTACTTCAGCTTGAGAAAAATATTGCCTTCTGTCTATGTAAAAGTTGCAAAAATAAGTACTTGAACAGGAGGCTTCAGGAAATAGTGTTAATTAAAGCAGTATGTTAAAAAAATTAGTGGCACAATATCAACGCCTACTAAAACAGGCAACAAGAGTTTGTGAACACCATTTCCCCTTTTTTTTCTGGAGCTCATTTACAGCCTGATTTTCAGCTGCAACCTCACATGCAGCTCACAAGCACTGAGAGCTGTGGCTGTATATTCTGCATACTTGAAAATAAGGATGAAAGCACCTTCCTGGCACTCTGTGCATTTACTCTGAAGTCCAGGCCTGCTGCCACTGCTCTTTTTACTTCTTTGAACAAGTGCATTTTAAAGACAAAACTCTAGGAATTCATTAAATATGTATTTCTTGGATGAGTTTAATAAATGAGCTAGAGAGCAATTTTGACATTAAATTCTTGGAAAGGTCTCTCAAAGTCCTAACCAGTGCATGCTCAACTACTTTTTTCCTGTTTGAGTGTCTTATTTTAGGCTGAAATACATCTGAGTATTTTTAAGTGTGCAATATTTTGTGAATTATGTTATTCACAAATATTACATGGTTTTAAAAAATTGGTTGGGGCAAAACAACAGCTACCATTATATTTTTAAATCTATTTTATGGGTATTTGGTTTTTAGCAGAAACAAAAATAACTAACTAAATTTTTCATATGCAGAAAACATTTTGTAGTCATTACCTCCTCTAGGGGTGAGAAGTGGTGGGGTGAGTGGGTAATAGGTGCAGAAGCAAACTGAATTAAAATTTCATGGCAGAAAAGTAACAAAAGGAGAAGGGAGAGAGGTACTTTAAAAAGTAAAATCAAAATTTGCTCACTTCTGAAACATCTACTGACTAGTAGCTTTTCAGTAATGAAAATAACTTACAAAAATGAACGCATTGTCTTTTAATATTCTTTCCAAAAAATCCGGTTATTGAAGTCCAGTGTGTTAGAAAAAATGGTTTTGCATGTTAAGACATATTATTTCCACGTTTTTTAGAACTCATTTCTTTGCCATGGAAAGATATGAAGGAATCATAATATTAATTCCAAATTCTGCATTTACCTTTTAGCCATTTATTGTTCATTGTCACCCTACTTCAAAATCAACCTGTGAGTCATGGAACAAGGGATTTACTATTAAAAATATTATAGCTCTATTAATAGGGCCACTGCAATCTATTTAATGAACTTGTACATCAACACTGAGATTTATTTTAAGGAGCTGAAAGTAACAGTAACAATCATCACCATAAATGCATCATTCATTCAGCATGGAAGCTGTGAAATATCTTAGGTCTGCATCCCATTAAGCATACCCATTAATGTTGTATTTCAATGTTTAGCAAAAATAAAAGTTGTACTGTGGGTTACCAGGAGCCAGATTGAAAAAAGGAATTCCACTAAGACTTCAGCACAAAGCTCATAACTAGAAAGGATCAACATTTTCCTGAACTTACTGCAGGGAAAACAAAATCCAAACTTGGTTTAAACTTATTGAAAAAAATCAGTCTGCCAAAAAAACATTTAACCAAAAAACTATTAATCTACTTTATTGCTGCGTGGACATCTACAGACATAATAATGATAGTGGGTAAAGAGTTCTACTGTTTTAATTCTTGTTGCAGTAAATATCTGATTAGATGAGAAGGATTACCCAAGTCTTAAGCTTTAAACTGCAATTTGAATTTGTAAACACAGCTGTCTGGTATGTCTGCCATGATTTATAATGGAAATAACAATACTCAGGCATTACTACATTTTTTCAAGTAATAAAATCAGGAAATTCCACAGACTGTCCCAGGAAGACTGTAAATAGGACAACTTTGCTGTAATGCAGTAAATATTACTACTCAGGCATCAGAAAAGAAAAGTGAGCCATAATCTCCAGAAATACAGGAGAAGACTAAAATACAGGATTTTCATTAGCAAAACAAACCTTTTAGTGTAAAAAAATGCTTGTCAAGACAGTAAAAATACCTATTGCTTACTGCACTATCAATAACCCACTAAGAGGGAGAATGTTTAACTTGAAACTCCATTGGACAGGCCTTCTACAAAGTGCTTCCCCTATAACAGAATCACTGGTAATCACATAATCCTTCATCAAGGCAATTTTTCCTTTCTCTTCCATAGAGAAGCTGAACATGTATGAGAAAATGAAACCTGACAAAAAGAGAAAGCAATCTGAGGAATTTCACATTTTATATTAGTGAAGGGCAGACACCCTTGATAATTACTGTCAGAAGGGACTTGTCTTTAGGACTTCCTTGAATTAAAAAAAACAATTAGAACACCACTACAAGCAAGAATAATAAGTCAACTGTCAAATTCATATTTTCAACACCTTTGTTCCCTGTTACTTTCTTCTTTTTTTAACAGATTTTAATTTTTTTGCCTCTTTCATTTGGAAAGTCTAACCAGTTTTAGGTTTTTCCTACAAATTTGCAGAGTCCTTTTAGAACAGGAATAGGCAAACAATTTCAAGATATGTCAGTATTTTTTCCTGACTTCCTTATTGTTTCCAGTGCAGTGTCCACTGACCACTTCAACTCCCTATCACTTTCTCCCCCTCCTTTGTGCCAAAACATTCAAGCACCTTCAGCCACTACATACGAATTCAGGCAGTAGATTTTAAAGTAGGAAACACGGAATACAACAGAAGTCTTACCATGAGGCAAAAGAAACATGAGAAGGCTCACAGCATCATGAGGAAGCATTAAGTAGCAGACAGCAATAACCAGGAAGGGTAAACATCATATATACGCTCCTTAAAAAAGGATCAAGAAAGTCTCTTGCATATGATAAGACAAACTTAAGCAGCAATGCAGGTGTGAGTCTCAGACCTCCACCTCCCTAAACCTACACCCCTCCCCAAACAGAGTCACACTGACACACTGCTTAGCCCAACATCATTTCTCCCTGGGAGGTATGAACACCCTAGGAACAGTTGGCATCTACAAGCTTCCCTTAAGGATCTTTCAATCCTCTATCTGTTGCGAAGTTCAACAGTCTTCTGAGCTGAAGACAATTTAACATGTTCTCTGCAAATATTTTATTCTACTATGTTCTTAGGGAAGGACATCACCACACCCACTGTCCATCATGTCTGGAACCTGGGAGCTTGGAGTTTGGCTTTCACAACTTCATCTGATTCAGCTGCTTCCAGCTCAAGACAAACTGAGTATCTCACACCAATATACCCTTCAGATCCTGGCAGCCCCCCATCCAGTCCTGGAACTTAAAGCACAGCATAACACTGCTATGCTCATGACTGGATCACCTTTTTTCATATTTAGGGGATCAAACACTCATACCCATGCTCAAAGATTTAAGGCTCAAAAGTCTAAATCTGCTCTTGTTTCCTTCAGAATGATCTTTTTTTACGAAGAAATAAGACTGCCAATATTTTACTTATTATCTTTTTTTCCTTTTCCTTTTTTAAAAACCCACATGCTTGGTATGTTTAAAATAGTAAATTTTTTCCCCATTTCTATACTCAAAATATCACTTCTCAGCTCTTTGGAAACTGAAATTTCATACAATACTGAGCGGAATCAAAAGAAAGCAATACAGTTTATTTGCTTGTTAGCTGCAACTAACCTATAAAAATAGAATATGAATGGAGCACTCCACTCTCAGCAGTTAAAAGATTTTTTTACTTGACAGCAAAAATATTGTCTACATAATATTGTCAGTATATAGATCAAAATTTATTTAGTAAAAATGGGGTTCAATGTTACTATTAAACTCTTCAGACAAACTCTCAGTCTTGAAAACATGTAAAATGGCTGGGTTTCTGAGTCTTGTATGAAATCAAAGAGGAGGTACTGGTACTTTGAATGCCTAGGAAGAAGCTAGATTATCTCTACCATATTAAACACTTCTGCTTCTTGTGTGCAGGTCCACTCAGAGGCATTCACTACCTAATGCATAAACTTACCACACTTTGATCTGCCTCAAGACGCTAGACTTCACTCTCCATTGCATAGCTCTTCAGATATTTTTCCATTCTCTGCTGCTTTGCAAATATGG
This sequence comes from Grantiella picta, assembly GCA_013397955.1. Lineage (NCBI taxonomy): Eukaryota > Metazoa > Chordata > Aves > Passeriformes > Meliphagidae > Grantiella > Grantiella picta. The sequence goes on along the minus strand of VZRM01002265.1, from coordinate 454,369 downwards.
ATGTACCTTCTCCCTAACAAAAACAACTTCTCCCTACTCTAAAGCTCCTTTGTTGTTTTCTTTAAGTAAGTCCTTACAGCTCTCCTCTGCCTAATCTCACTGCATTTGTTCCATGAATACATTAGGTTTCCTTTTCCTTTTTTTTTTTTTAATATTAAATTGTATTAATTTCACTTCATTATTTCACTCATTCACTTCATCTTTTCACGTATAGCTTCAATACATTTCACTTCAGTTTTGTGGGGTTAGGGCTGGGGGTGGGGGTAGAACAACCTGTTGGCATGTATTTGAATGGCTAATACCAAGATTTGTGAATGGAGATTTTAAGCAGCAACAAAGTAAGAGCAGGAAAGTGGGAAGGATTGTACTGATACAAACCATTAAAAAAAAAAAAAAAAGAAAATCAAAGAAAAGGGGGGAAAGATTTCAGGGTAGTCTAAAAAGAAAGAAGCATACCAAAGCTCCATTCCCATATATTGTTAATTCTCCTATGAAGAAAATTAATAGAGAAACAAATCGTGTTTTGTATTCAACACAAAAATCAATAATGAGATTTAAAATTGCTTTCTTTAAGACAAAAGGATGAATAACAGGACTTCTGATGGCACAACTGCAGCTTACTGATCCCTATTTTCTTATCAACCCACAGGTTCATGGATGGAAAGGATTACAGAGTACATCCTAAGTTTACAATAAGGACATTTATCCATGAAATAATTCCTCCTCCTGTTTAATGATCTGAAGCGGGAATCTGGCCACATTATTACTTTTTTGATCTCTGCATGTTCTTTTGAGTACCTTGAACATATTTTCCGGCTCAAAGTATTATTTTACATCAGGAAAAAGACAGGTGAACAGTCTATCTAATCTATCCAAATAACAGAAAGAAAAGAACACTGCTCCAGTTCTTGCCTAGGCAGTTCTGAGCTCTTCTGCACTAACACAGACTTTTTCTACTAAACTTGAAGTATTTATTTCATCATTTATTTACATTGTAAACAGAATGCAAAAGCAAAATGTTCTTACTATCTTGATAAAAGTGATACATGTGTAATAGATACAGATACACTACATTCATGTTGTGCCCCAGCTTTTCCTGAAACTATGCATCATTTTGTTTTGAGACTGCCATGTTTCTTAACTCAGTGGTTCAACATTCAAAATCTATCTGCAGAGTGCAGCAGACATTCAGCTGGCACAAAATCTAACACCTACCCAGAAGAAGTTTGTGCTTGGCTATGAACACAAAATTTTTTCCCAGTAATTCTGTTAAAAAGGGAAACAAATTATTTCATAGGTTGATTGCAAAATAAGGTACATCTGTCATTCCACTGAATGTATGCTAAAGGATGTATCCACTGACTGACATCCTGAGACAATTTCTTGATTCGTGAGAGAAACGCTATAGAGCAAAGTTCAGAGTCTAACAGATTTCTGTGATGACTGTAAATGGGATTCATCTCTGCATTGTATCATGTCCCTCCTTCAATACCATTCCATCAGCAAAATGCCATTAAACCAGAGCATTAATATCCATAAATATGTTCAGTGGACAGGGACACTGAACACACTGGACCTACATTATTTGGGGAGTTGAGAAAGAAATGTGATTAAGCACCATATAGCAGTCATCCCAGGGAAATCAGGCATTATTGATGTGCTCTACCTAAAGACCGACATGAAATCATTTCTATTATATAAAAGCTCCTGTATGTTATTTACATTTTTCTTCTAGATATATAATAGTGCCCTAGTGCCCCAGCCATAGAATAAAAGTAATTTTATAATGACCACCAGAACAATAAAAAAAAAATCAATTTATGTTATGTAAAGAGAATACTTTGGGGTTGTCTTTTTCATTTTTAACTTCACGGTATTTTTACCACTTACTCTACCAGTACTTCAATGTCCAATGAAAGTAAAGAACAACATGCTATCAGAGAGATCCAGAGTGTACTGAAAAAGCATGAATATAACTTTTTCTAACAGTCATTTTTAAACCACTAATATCCTGCTCAGCATCAACTCATTCCTCTAATTCCCACAATAAATGCAAGCATCAAATATGTTAATGTGGTAGGAAGGGGAAAAAAAGACAAAATAGCATGCACAGTCACAGTCATGAAGAATCTCAAACTACTCTGGGAGACTTCTTTGTTCACGTAGCCCCAGCAGCATATATAATAACAAATGCCCATTTTCCCACATGAAAGCCACAAGCTACTAAAAATTCTCTGTTTCTTTAAAGAAGTTTTTTATAGCAGTTCATGCTAGTAAAAAGTGTATCAATAGCAAAGACATGAAATTCTGTATTTCATAGAGCAGCATGAATCCCAAAATCTTCCAAAACATTTCTGCTTTCCTGATTCTCACCAAGAAATGAAACCTGGTGTCATATTGTACTCTGAGTAACCTTGACAACAATTTGCTACTAGAAACACTGCAAACCCTAGATCACTAACAATTTTCAAACTGAGAACAATAAGTATGTATTAAAGATACATCCTACACAGAAACAGCATTCACTCAGTATTTCAGTCACCAGTTCTTTGCCTTAGTAAGTTCAATTCTCAGATCTCACAATGTGTCAGTTTCTTACAGTGGATTCATCTTTTTATTCTGAAAATAAAATCCTAGTAGCAACTGAAAAATAATTTACACAGTTCAGCATCTAAGGGAAACAAAAAACATCTGACTAGAATGTAAATGCTTAAACAAATCCATGTTAATGCAAGGGATTTGAGGTACACATAGAGTCCAGTTTCTCAGAAAACTTAGGCAAATTCTTCTTAGCTCAAGTAACCAGAAGAACTGCACATTACCCATGAGGAGACAAATTTCAAAATGCAGAATACTTGGGGACAGGTAGAATATTTTTTTGTTGGGGGGGGGGAGTTTATTTGGTTTTTAAAAATAGAAATAGTTTCCTGTATTTTCAGAGAGAAAAGTTGCAGTAAACATTCTTTAAAAATTTAAAAAGTTAAAGTCATGAGCCAAAACAGATAATGAGTTCATTAAACTAGCCACATCCCTTAAGTATGTATGAAACTTGAGGAGAAGCATAAGTTTGTTTTTCAAAAAAAAATCCTTTCCTGTAGCTTGTAATTGCTAATGGGATGATTCTGTCATCCTTGTGCATAAATAAATAATGTCAGTATATATACTTCTGCCACTGAAAAGGGCCAAGAAAATACAATTATCTCAGCAAATGCTGTAGCATATTTAACAACTGAATTGAATAGTTACATGCAACCTGGACAGATCCATTATAATTTTAGGTTTCCCGTAAGTTATCCATTATAGCTTTATTCAGCCTTAATCTTTTCTAAAATAGCAATTAAAATGAATTCAGAACCTTCCTGAAAATGAAATCAAAGCCACAAGTGTCATTCATTGAATATCAAAACATACTTAAGAACCCTTCAGAAGTTGGACCATCTCCCAAAATCTGACACCTGCAAGCTTGAAAAATTTTGGATCTGCACTACAGCAAAAATTTGTTCAGAAGTATTTATAAACGACATGACAACAGTGCACAAAATATTCATTATTCAAAAAAAATACCCTGTACAGTCCTAATGCTAGAGATGCTAACACAAGGGAATTTTAGAGCAGTTTATAATATCTTGCATTACAATAGTATCCACTCAAACTGAAATTTTTACACCAACTATATTGTTTCCTTTAAACAAACAGCGCTGACATCCCTGAAGATTATCCCTTTCTTTAGCTTAGAATTTCCCTCCATCTCATGTTTTAAAAATGCATTAAAACTGGCTTTCAAAAAACGTGAGTACTTTTATTGCCTTGTAAAATTACATTTTCTATCCATGAAAGCACAATGCGTGTTGAGTAACAGCATCTGTAAAGGCAATTGCTCCATCTAAAAGTGTGTTTACACGTACTTCACTTGTGCCCTACAGACTGTTTCACCACTCCCCTGCCCCATGGACTGATGCAAGGACTGATACAACTTGGACACCTGACCTCAATTTATCCTCTCTGTGTTGATAGTGAATGTGAGACAGCAGAGGTTTTCTCTGCTGAGGCTTTCTCTGTGCGTGGCAGAGTCTGCTCTGACAGCATCCTGTGTATGGTGGCTTCCCCCAAAACAGCCCTCCTGCTCATGAAACAATTCCCATAAGAACATGAGAAGTAAACGAGACCTGCCAATGCATAAGTATCTCAACTAATGGAGCTGAATCCCCTCTAGAGGGAAAAGTGATCAATGGTAGCAATTTTATGTGCAATTATTGAAATCAACCAGAATTGCACCAATGCCTTGCTGTTCAGACAGATTCATGGTGGCTGTAGAAATGTCAGAAAAGGATCTCCAGTTCAATTTCCTCTGTATATATGAACAGCAGCTCTTTCTTGAACCAATCCTGCGTCCTAGAAACGCGTATATGACACAAAACATCTAATTCTGATTTAAAAGTGTCAGCAGAGTAGCTTCTGGAAACTCATATTTTGCAATGGTCAGTGCTCTGGTTGTTCCAAAGATAAGTTTTTATTAGGTGAAAGCTTGCTATCTTCCAACCATGACTCCTGGCATATTTGCCTGTTAGAACATAGCATCTTCTTACTATGACTTTCCTGACACTTGTCAAATCACCTCCTAACTTTCCTCTTCGAGCAGCTGCTGGATTGAGCTTAATGAGATGACTGTATGACATTGTGTATTCATGGTCTTTAATGTCACTCTATTCTAGCATGGTGAAAAAATCACCTACAGGAAACAATAGCTATTTTTGACAACATATTTTAGTTCTTGGTTGAGTTGGTACAGTGTTTGTTTGTGCATATCACTCACAACATTAGATTTTGCTCCTCTATTTTTATCTGCACTATAAGTGCATAAAACCTGCTCCGCAGTTAAATTATGGAACCAGAAAGCTAAGTCTCAATTGAAACAGACACTTCCCAAACCTCCTGAGAGCAGCTACTCAAAACAGTCTGTACAAAGTAAATTTTGTCACTGCTTTTGAAAGCATTTACCCACAAATCCTGACAGTTGCCAATACTGAAGCTAAGCTTCAGCACACTTCCTAGAAGCATCATACAAACACTGCCTTTTCAGTATTGCAGCAAAATGCATTTATGTGGTGAAAAATATCTATAATGTCAGGAATGCATCAAATATATACAATTCCTAAAAAGAAAGCAGGCAATAACTGCATAAGAATCACATAAAACCCAAGCAGATACACTGCAGAAATGTAAGGTTCACCGAAGTCAAGCCTTACCTGTTAAATGAAAAGATCTTTGGGACAGGGATTATGCTTTTCTGACTCTAAGCACCATCATACGAAGCCCTTCAATAAGTGACAATTGCTATCATAAAGCAACAACGCTGTCTCAGGCTGCTCAACTTATGTTCTTAGTCCTGCTCCTAAAGGTGTAAACACAGTCAGACAATGTATGCACCTAAGAAAGCCTTTTATTTCAGAAAGGAAACGGTCTTCTGCAAATAGGCCCTCTTGGTGGCCAGCAATTTTAAGTCTCCTACAGAATTACTTATGCAGATTTTGTAAAAAGCTGTGTTCCGTGAATTTAAAACGGAGTAAGACATCGAACAAAGAAACCTTACTAATGTAGCAGATACCTACAGTACTACAGATACCTAGTAAGATGCTCATCTGAGGATACTGTTTCAATGTCCTTCTCTGTAAAAAGACCTTCTGATATTTGGAATAAAGCCTACTGGAATAAATAAACTGCAATCAGTTTCTGAGTATGACTTGGTTTGGTTCTTTTACTATCATGTAATCACTTACTATTTAAGTCATATGAAACATGAAAGACTAATGCAAATGATACATTTTCTTCTCTGCATATTTTAAAGAGATTTTTAATTCCCTAGTTTCTCAATTATTAGCTAGCAGATAAAGATCATGGATTTTTTCCTCTGAAAGGCACAAAAAACAGTAAGTAATGATTCACACGCAAATTACATTACAGCAATTGTTGGATCTCTGAAAATCACAAATTGCGTCAAAATATGATAGACCTGGTTTTGTGTGTCCTATTTGTTTAGTAAAAGCATTTTTTATTCTGTTTTAATATGGTGTCACCTGTCAGTTGCAGCACCCACAAGGGACTTTACAACCAACGTAAAGAAGCATTTCAAGGTTATAACAGCAAACATGTTTGAACATGACAAAATCAAATCCGATGGAATATATTCAGGGCATCTTGATATTAATTAGTGCATGAGAACACGGCAGAACAGTAAAGGCTGCCTGAAAGCTCCTTAGCTCTGCTGCTTTCCAGAGTATAATTCAGGATGGCAACACACTGGGTTCATGCAGATGCTGTAGTGATGGAGTTCTGTGGGGGGCACATCAAATAGCATGATAATAAATGAAAGCAGTGACCAAATATAAAGCAATTGCTACAATAAAGCTATTTTTTTGACCTTTAAACACCATGCCTTACACAATGGGTTGATCCAGGTTTTTTTTCTTTGTTCCCTTTTCACAGGGAACTTTCAAGAGATTTCTCTTAATGAAAACTGAAGTGATCATTTTTATTTATAAATTTCCTATGATTCATACTTTTGCATTGTGAGATTGTATTAAAATTACTTTTCATGCTTTTTAACCCTGCACAGTGGATGAGAATTCAGTATAGATAAAGGTTTCCCAAAGACATTAGAGTATGGTTTAAATCCTTGAAAATTTTTCCTTAAAAATCTTACAAAGTAGGAGAAGCCATGGCTAGGCTGGAGTGGCAGGTGGTGGGCATGGAAAAGCTGAACACAGAAAAAGAGCTTAAGGAGTGGTTCTTGCCACAGAGGAAATTGCCAGGCTGTGGTGCAAAATGTTCCCCAATGGAGAAAGCAACCAGCCTAAAAGAAGGTGAATCACTTCAGATTTAATATGAGACTGGATTAGCAAAATCTTGCTCAATTGTTTCAAAACTGGAAGTGCTGCAGGTACTTCACTACAATCCATAAATTAATGGATTGGTTATTTCAGTCTTAGAATTGTGACTAAAATGATCAGTGACTGAACTGCTGATTGAGTCTGCTTGTTTAACTTTTCATTAATTAATGCACTCAATTTATTGAGACTTTTTGCTTGAAAGGATTCCACTGAGGCTTCATAATATTCCTCTGATTTCCTCAGGTATTCTCAATTATGTTGGCTGCTCAAACATGAAGAGATGCACCTGACAGGTTCACACCTCTCCCATTAAGTGCACTGATGTGTTCTTGTTAATAATTAAGGGTAACTGCATTCCTCTGCTTCTATTTGCAATACACAAATCGTTGCAGAATATGCCATACTTTAACTCTTAGGGAAAGGAAGTCACAGCCATGATTACTCCATGGAAAAAATATCAGGTTTCCAGAAACAGGGGTGTGCTTTTGGTTAAAGGATATTTTATTTAGTGGCTGAAAGGAGTTCATTTGTTGTGTTTTTTAAAGGCAGGTGATCAGCCACCAAGGTCTTACACTAGACTTCCAGATTACGGTACACTCCCAGACCACAAAGCCAGAGTGGTTTTTTCCTGATTATTATCATATCTAAATCCCTGGCTGGTTAAATGTACTTTACATACAGGTGGACCTGAAGACACTTGACACAACAATGTGGGTTAAAAAACATCAAGCATTTCAGGCTTCTTCAAGTGTAAAGAAGCCAACAGAATACAGACCTATGCCAATTTACAGCAGCCTGTAAGTTTTATTTCTGCTTCAATAATTACTTTTCCTTTGTGTAAGAAAAGTCCCCAAAAGCAAACTGCGTATGATACTTTTTATATCCTTGTTTACTCAGCACACTGACCCTGAGTAGCTATCAACATGAACTTTTTAAGAAGATTAATTTCACACTGGAAATGAAATTGCTTAAAATATTAGAGAGATTTTAAAAGTATACTTAAAGTGACGTATATATGAAGGCAAGTGATAAGTTGAATTTCTCTCTTTGGAGGAATGGGTTTTTACATTTCCCTGCAGGTAAATGAAGGAAATATAGATGTATAACTAATAGATTCTGTGAATTTGAATTTTAAAAAGCCAGGCTGCATTTAGCACTGTAGCCCATGGGGCTTGTTAAAATCTGTGTGAAGACCTAAGCATCATCTTTCCTTACCTCAATGGGCTTTAAAGTTGCTCTGATGTAATATTAAACAATGAATAAAACAACTCATTAATAAGAGAGTATTACAAAAATAACTCCATAAGCAGAGCTGAGCTTTGAGATAAAAGAGTGCACACTCCTCTTGTACACCTTTGCTAGGAGTCACAGCCTGTCAGTGTCAATGGCTTGCACTGCACAGGAGGAGCCCTAGTGTCCACCTGCCTCCAATTTTAGGGAAGCAGAAGCACTTGCAATGCTTCTGCTGTAGAGCAATATGCCCAAGAAAAATCCCATATGTGATGTGGCAAAACTTCACATAGTCATGCACAGTGTTAATCTACACTCAAACGTAACAAATGAGTGGCACAGATTAACAGGGAAGCCAAGGCAAGGGAAAAGAATTCCTTGCTGCCTCTCCAGGGTGGAAGGAACTGGCATAACTCTCTCCAGCATCAGCACAGATGGGCTTCACTTGTGTGTGAAGGACACCAACCATCTCTCAGCTGCAGGTGACTGTCACTTGGCACCATCAGCTCACCTGCCCACACAGCAGGAGGTGTCATCATTTGGCCAGACAGTGCTGCAGCAGGGATGCTTTGGAGCCTTACTCGCCTGTGCCTGTCTGTTGGTACCAGCTGAGCTTGCAGGAAACCAGAAAAGTGAGGACAGTGGTAAGAAGAGAAGGAAATGAATGTGAAGGGACCTACCCTTGAAAAACCTTCGATCCTTCAACAAAACCAGACCCGAAATGCTTTTTAAAAAATGTTTCGGTAGCTGAAAGGCTGCACTTGTAAAAGAGCCATTGCCTTCTTATCTGTCCTAGCACTAAAAGAGGTTTTATTACACTTACTGTTCTGAGTAGATGACAAATAAGATGCTTTTCTCACCATAGTAAGCACAGTACACTGCATGCTCTTTCCAATATACATGGAATTTCTCCGACAGGCCCAGAGAATTCTTCAGACACAATGTCCCTAACCCTCACAGGAACTGCAATACAAGAAACAGAAGAAACCTCCCCTCAAGCAAGACTACTCTTTAGCTACTGAAATGTACATCCTCCCTGTTCTCTTCTGAGTATTATCTTTCCTGACCTCATTAAAAATCTAAAATTCAAACACTATTATTTGTTGTTATCTGCAAACAGAACACGGGCTTTTAGAGACACCATGGCATTAAATGAAATATTAAAAGAATCTGCTTTGTTGAATCTGCTCTTTATAATCCTCGCATCTGAAATCAACTGAAAGATGCCATCCAGTGGCTGAAGGCAGCACAGAATTAGTATCAAACAAGAGGGAGGGTTCAACTACAATGACATCTAGTGGTAAGATATCAAACCAGTTGAACAAATTTCGAAAGTGTAAGTAAAAAAAGGATGTTTCAGTAATAGTTACTTTTAAATTTAACTCAAATACAAGTTAGTCCACTGTGATGCACAACGATTTAAAACACACCCTGCTAATTCTGTTGTATCTTATTTCTCTTTCATTTAAAAACATGGCAACGCATGTCATCCAGAATTATTAGTAATTCTGAGTATGTATTACTTGCAAAAAAATTATAAAGCAAAAACAATTTCAAAAAAATTACTTCTAATAACTATATATCTTTGAATTAGAATTGCTTGTAAATCTGAGTGTCATATAAGCCAGTTAAAGGTAAATCACTTAGTTCATGAGTCCACTGGGGTCTCACCCAAAAGCATTCTTGTAGAATGCAAGTTATAGGAGGCTTTAGAATACCTCTTAAAATACTCTTAAAGATTGGTACATTGCATAAATTACATTCCTACAGGATCATATTTCTTGCATTTTTATATTGTTTCTTTCATATTATTTCTTCCATTGCATAGCTTTTATTCTGGTTTCTAATAAAAGACTTGAAACAGGCTGAGTTGATGCCATACAAGTATTGCAGATCCCAAGAATATCATGCTCAGTGAAAGTTCATCAGTAGTGAAAGAGGGAAAGAAGGAAACAAAACCCTTTACAGAGGCTCCGTTATGAGAAAAGGCTTAGATCCTACTCACTTGATGTAAGAAATACCAATACTGATTATATTGTAAGCAGCACAAAAGAAACCTGACAGATGCTGATCCTAGAGAAACAATGAAAAAGGGCTTACATTTTGAAAAACCAATTAGCCAAATACCGAAGTACTCTGAAAAGCATTTTTAAAGATAAATATTAACTGAAGAAGAAAGTAGATGTTACATTCTCTGTTTGCTTCTAGACTTTAAATTTTGTACAAATTATGTACATGTCCTATTAACCATTATACGCCTCTGAACCGAAGATCTGGTTCATTATCAGTAATTACAGTGTCAGTTCAATACATTACAGAGCTGAAATGCTGTGCAAATAAAAGAAATTGTAATGAGGAAGTCTATGCTTTCTTGCCAGAGACATGGCATCACTGCCAGCAGTCCCCAGTGACCCAGTGCTGTAAGCACAGACCAGTTCTGCCAGTGCACCAGATTTCATTTTGGAATATGGGAGATGGAAGGAACAGCAGATGATTTATGAACCAAGTCCTGGAGGAGTCATGTAGTTTCAGATTTAAGTGTCAAGTTTGTAAAAGCATAGGAGTAAGAACATAATCTCATCGAAAAATAACAAGATTACCAATCTCAAGAATAACAGATAACCAGTCACTGATGTTCACTCAAAAAAAATTATATTCATATACATGCACAGAATTTTTTCCTTTGGATTTAGTCCAGAAAAAACTGCATATGTAATAAATCCAGGGGAAAAAACCCCAACAAACCAACAAAAACACACACACACAAACACAAAAGGGAAAAAGATCAGCATAATAACAAAGGAGTAGGATGTAAAACACAACAGGGAATGTAATTTTCAGCACAAACACAGTACATCCTAAAATTTGGGCACCCTAACTACTTGGTATCAAACAATGGTCCCACTATAGTAACAAGGGTTTGTCTAGCTAAGCTTTAGCTAGCTTACACACCCACAGTTCCATACAGCTAGTGTTTTAGGGGCTTTAAATATGTATTATTCAAATTAATGGATCATCACTGTAGAAAAACTACTCCATAAAAACGTGGTCCTTTTTAAGGGGTTCGTTCACCTTTAATACAAATGCTTAATTACAGGACTTGAGGATCTGTGTATCTAACTAGAACTACACCCCACAGCACGATTTCACAGGTAAAAAAAGCTTAGCTGTATTAAAGAGGTTAAAAGTGCGAATCTGTTGCCAAAGAACTTGATGCTAGACCCCTTCCACCATCTAAAAGCATTTGATCATGGAAGATGTTCCAGTCTCCCAGAACAACACTTCAATAAAAGGTCAAACTATTTATACATAAGATATATCTGAACATCTTGAAAGTAAAGACAGCAGAGGTAGTTGTTCTTTACATTAAACTATTAATCTTATTTAAATAAATGTGCAAGCCTAAGTAGTGTTCATTTAAAGAAATAAAGGGAAGTTAAGAGAAGAGCAACTGCTGGCCTTGTGCAAGGAATTTGACATTGTCCTGCAAGACACCCTTATCTCTAAAATGAAGAAACATAGATTTATGGATGAACCACCTAGTGGATAAGGAATGGGCTGGATGGTTGCACTGAGGGCTGCAGTCAATGGCTCTGTATCCAAATGGAGACTGTGCTGAGCAGTGTTCCTCAGGGGATGGTCCTGGGGCTCGTGCTCTTTGATACCTTTGCTGGCAGCACGGACAATATAAAGCACACACTCAACAATCTTGCTGGCAACAAAGTTTGCCAGCACAGTGAGGGAGATGACTCTGCCCCTCTGCTCTGCCTCGTGAGACTCTGCTGCAGTGCTGCGTCCAGTATGGGGACACCAGCACAAGAGGGATGTGGACCTGCTCAAGTGAGTCCACAAAACAAAGACGTCATGGGGCTGGAGCACCTCTCCTACAAAAACAGGCTGAGAGAGCTGGGGTTGTTCAGCCTGGAGAAGACAGAGACCTTAGGAGACCTTAGAGCACCTCCCAGTACCTAATGGGACTTTTTACAAGGCCATGTAGAGGTGGGACAGGGGGGGTGGCTTTAAGCTGAAGCAGGGTAGATTAGATGCAAGGACAAAATTCTTTACTGTGAGGGTGATGGGGCACTGGCACATCCACAGAGAAGCTGTGGATGCCCCATCCCTGGGAGTGGGGTTAGATGCACCTTTAGGCAGCCTGGTCTAGTTGAAAATGTCGCTGCTCATTGCAACTAGCAACATATTTCCAAAGTTATTCACATTAGTTCCATTCTTGAACTTCAGTTTGTGAGTCAAAGTACATTAAGTGTATTTCCCAGACAGAAAAGCTTCATTTCATTACTGTAGTTGTGAATTTTGAAATTTAAATACTGAGAAAATTGAAACAGTAAGAATAATTTAGCACTACTGATAGTTCTAAGTATATTTTAGTACCTTAAATCACTTATCATACCTTAACCTTAAACCTTAAGTTTTAAGGTACCTTAAACCTTATCATAGCTGTATAATTTCCCATATATAAACATATGGTGCTTCTTAAGATCTTTCACTACACAGTGTTGTTATTAATTGATCTACAATTCATTACCTCACATGGATATTTTTGCCACAAAGTGCAACACACAGACAATGTGAAGGGGGGTAAATATCATAAACATCTTGGGAAAGGTTTAGCAGAGAGTGGGTGTATTCTTTTCTGACCAAAGCTTAAAATAGGAAGATAAAATCTGGTTGTGAAGCATTTTGTCAAAAAGCAAAATTCTATTGCATGATAACAGAACAAGTTGTTCCTTCTGCCTAACATGCAACACCTACCCATGTCTCTCATATGGAAATTGATTTCATATTTTAGTTCAATATGAATTTAGAAAAAGCTGACTTTGAATTTTCTTTATGTAGAAGCTGGAAACAATTATGCCCCAATTCCACTGTTTTTTTCATTGAGTATTACTGGGTATTTTTGCAAAATATTAGTCACATTAATTATTTATCTTAAGATTTCTTCGGGTAAAAACCCTTGGGTGTTGAAAGGAGTTGGTAATTATGATGCTGAAATGTAGTCCTAAAAGTAAAAACAGAATTAAAAAAACCTCTAGGAAAAAACCCAAATAAATTGTCATGAATGAGTAACCTGGGAAAGAAGCTTAAGAGATCTATCTTCTGATTAGAACTTCAGCTTTCTAAAAGAACAGAACTAGATATTGTTGAATTTTTTGCTTAACTTTTTATATGACAACCAAAACCAAAAAATAAATAATTTGGACCGAATATTTGCACATTAATGACAATTAATGGTATTTTACTATTGTATTAGGAGAAAGTGTTAAAAAAGTTTAGGAATCAGAATAAAAGCATTTGCAATACACAGAAGAAAAGGATTTTGAAGGATCACATTTAGTGTAGATATGTTTTTCAGAATCCACTGAAGCATGATTTTTATCATATGAACATAAGATACAAAACACATACATGAGTTGATAGAAGATCTGAACATTCAATGTAACTAAAGTACAAGCAGAAATTTAACAAAATAGTTTAGATTTCCATGGAATACAGTAATGTGTCTCTGTTGCATTCAATACAAGGATCCATGAAATGGTCACCACTGAATTCTACTTTTAAAGGAAGAATCAGAATTTTTAATAGCCTTAGTCACATTCTCTTCCACATTTATCAAGCCAGCGTGTTTTCTTGTCAAATAGCTACTTCCCTGGTAACATTCTTTCGAATGCTGTTACACACTCTTTTTGTTTTACAAGAAATTCAACTGCTAATGTCAGTACTCTGATATATTCAAATAAAAGCTGTTGCAAAGTTAATAGGAGCTAATAGAACTAGCACTTAAAGAAAGTTACAGCGAGAAAATGGCAGTCTAAACCCAAATTTTAATGCAATACTGGTTACTGAACCAAGACCATGCTGTGTCAAGTGAGTCACGATTGCTTCAATGACTTGGGTATTCCTCAGAGTTTCCATTTTCTGTTCTCTCAGCACTTCTCTGTCCTATTTATTCAGAAAGTGTTAAAAGTTTTCTATATTCAGTTTCTCATCTCAATGAACATATTTCCTTGATCATGACTTCTGCCAATTATAAAAATGAGCTAGCAGGTCTTAAGCAGTCTAAGGCATCTTTCAACTTCAGCCCGAGAACAACAGAGAGCACAATATGTGACACAAGCACAGAAAACAGATTAATAATTAGAAATGCCACCTTAGCAGTTGGTGGTACAACAAAAACTTTTACACAGAGAAATATTCTTTATAGGAGTCATCTGGGCCAGAATTTCAGAGCTTGCCAAATTCTGCAGGAAACCAGTATTCGTTTTAGAACTCTAATTCTTCCAGGTAAGCAATGGTCCGACTTCACTGAAATATTTAGGAACACAGAAATGAAATATGTTATCTCTATATTTATGCCAAATGAGATAAAAAGACAGAATAAGAAAATAAAATAAGAAAATTAATAAGAACAGCAGACAAGTTTTGCACTTTACTAGTAGCATTCAGGCTGTTTCCCAGCCGGAACAAAATGAAAAATCATCATGGACTTGTTTTCAGATGATAGCTTGAATTGGGTGGGGAAAAAGGAAGAAAAGGGGCAATGGGAGGCAAGAACTCACGCAATTTCTCCTTAATTTCCACTTCTCCAAAAGCCCACCATTAACCAAAAGAAATGCAGTATGACCATGCATCGAATGTTCTTTGCTTGCTTGGTTTTACCACATCTTTCACAATAACTTAGTTGCTTACTAATCAACAGATTTTCAAAATCTACAGAGGCAACTGCAGAAATGAAAATATCTTTGTGGAAGATTCTGAGAAGTAGAAGGATGAAAAAGGAATGATGAAAATTAATGAATTAGGGGAAATAATTTAGGGATGAAAAACATCTGTTTAAGGCAGAAGAATCCATTTTCAAAAATTTATATGATTCTCAGACATGTAGAAATATCCCTGGAGATATAGTTACTGGATTTAATAGAGAATGAAAGGAATTCATTTATTTCTCATAAATAAAATTCTTCTTTTTTAACAGCATATGGTTTTGTGATTCAGTTATTACTCTTTGGATGGATGGTACTAAAAACAATAAATGGTGCAGATTACAAAAGGAAAAGAGTCACATGACACACTTTTTTCTCTTCAGGAAAAAGTATTGCTGCTCCTTGTATTTCCACCCCTGGGAAATTCTTAGAGAGGTTCCTCTGGTTATAAAGAAAGTAATATGTATACAAGTAGTTAAGAAACATTTCTTTTTTTTTTTTTTTTTCAACACAGTGGTTTCTCTGTTTTCAGAAATGTCTTTCTTTTGTAGCATAAAAAGAATAATAAGACAGAAGAGAAACCAAGAATTGTGTGAGAAGACTGATTCACCAATGCCTTTTTATAAATCTAGAGTAGAACAGTAATACGATTTCAAAAGATGTTCAACACCTAAAACTGTAACAGCAAGCGGATGAGATCTTTGGTACAGCCAAAGTAACATACACAACATTCAGTAACATACATTCTTGAGCCCTGATTACATTTCCTGCTATTCACATGTAAGAATTGTTAATTTCATTCAAAATACCTATTAAAAGCTAAGTGCTGACTATGCTTCTGAAACTTTTACTAAACCTAATGAATTTAATGAATGTAATACTTTTACTAGGAATTTACTAAATCATTCTCTTCCCTAAAATCGTAAAATAAACAGCATGGACAAGCAATTCCTGGAAATGGGTTGCACGATGTCACATGAGGAAGTTCCAGAAAAAGCTTATTTGCCATGTTGTTTGGTAAGGACAAAACATTGCAATTTCCAGCACTGCAGGTTTTGCAAGGACAGGTAACTAGGCTGCTGTAGTATGTCACAAAGATACTGAAACAGTATGATAAATTCAAAGTTTCTCTTAAAATGTAGAGATACTTTGAGGGGGAAGAAAAATATAATTTCTGGAGGAGGCTTTCTAGTAGGCTGCACCAGGAATTTGCTAACATCCTGCATCTGCTGAGTACAGGAGGGAAAGCATAATTTACACTGTTTAACAAAGGAGGTCTCCTGCTGACTGACAGATCCCTATCAAGAGAACACGAATATAACTTCGAATAAACTGCCTGCAAGTTCACTATATGAGAAAAAATATAAATACTGGGCTCATGCACACTGGAAGACTAAAAGTTCAATCTATTGACTAGCTGTGGGCTCCCTAACCCAGCAGTGAAGAGTTGAGTATGTAGAAAACACCTCCTCCAGAAAGGGTTCCTGGTTTTCTTTTCTTCTTTCCCAGCTTCTCATTTATATGTCTTTTTAAAATGTCTCAACATTTCTCTTATGGCCTACATTTCACAAGGTTGTCAGAGACCTGAAAATCAAATCTCCCTTTGTCTTGTCTCAGTGAATCATCCTGCCTGAGCTTCTACCAGGAAAGCTAAGCCACAGGAATATGCTAGGTGAGTGGTAGAACACTAATAAATAAAATAAAGCACTGTGAGTTGTTTTGGCTTGAAAATATTTTGTACGTATAGACAGTTTTCAAAAGATTTAACAGGCAGATGGTAAGTATCCTTCAAGAATAATGGTTTTTACTAATACCTGCACTTAGAATGTAACCAGGCAGCAAGGTGAAGATCAAAAATGTACTTTAAATATTAAGAAATAATTATGTGCCTGGGCAGCAGCATCCCAAGCCCAACTAAGATTCATATTTTTCCCATATATCTATATCCAGATAGGTAGATAGATAGAACTCATAAGGCAGCTTTGCATTTCAGTAGCACCTCTGGTATAAAATGCTCTTAGTTAGTGATGCTCTCAAGAAGGTATAATAGCCCAGGCATCATAACCTTTATAAAGAATGAAAAAGTCTCTGTTACCACACAGAGACAGATGCCCATTTTTTCAGAACCAATTTTTGAAGAACAGCTGCAGAGACAAATAACACACATTTTGCCATGGCCTAAAAACATGATGCTGGCATCACATAGAAAACTGTGAATGTACTCAGTTTACTTCAAATATTTTTCATGGAAAAATGTGAGGAAATGTAGTCTTTCAGTACACAATGTAACAACAATGCAGGGCAGAATTCATTATTTGCAAGAGAAAATGCAAAGGAAAAAGAAGGTATTTTCTGAGAAGTTGAGACTCTTAAATTGTAATTTATTTTTTTCTTATCATAATTTTTAGCATAAGATCAAAGCTTTTGTCTACATAATTTGAAATATCAACTGACAAAGAGAAACACAAATTAGTTTGCCAGCTAAAAAGCAAGCTAGGTGCATGAACGCGTACATGCAACGTTTAAATGTCTAATACCATTAGACCAAAGCGCTTCTTAGCTTTTTCAAAAGCAAATTTGTGCCAACATCTGAAACACATATCCATTTCTGTAGCTACAAAAAAAATTATTTCCTTTTAACAGGATGACTTAATTTTCAGAACTTTATACATCTGCAACAGTTCCAAAGCATTATGTTGGAGAAAACATAGGGAAAAGAAAACACCCACAAACTACCACCACCCGCAACCAAAAAATTCAAAACAAAACACACCAAAACAAAATGAACATTTTAAAAAACCCCACCAAACAAACAAAAAACCCCAACCAACCAATGAACGAAAACCCCCAAAAACCAACCAAAAAACCCCAAACAGCAACAAAAAAACACACCCAAAACCAAAACAAAAAACCAAAACAACAACAAAACAAACAAACAAAAAAAACCCCAACCAAACAAAAAAAAAAAAAAACAGGAAAAATCAGAAAAATACTTTAATCTCTAATTTTTGAAAATATTTTTCTTTATGTAATTGTAAGGGGTGATATGAATTCTACAAATATCATCTAAGATGAAAGGGAAAAATCCTTCAATGACCATTTCATACTTTGGAGTTTCTTACTTGTATGTAAAATAAAATAAAATTGTTGTCCTCTGCACCACTCTAGGTTATTATCTAGTCAAATCAGAAGTGATCTGGTAATAGTGAAAATTTCCGTATGTGTAATACTTCTGGTTTGAGAAGACCTCACAAGTAACAGCAGACAATTTACCAAAGCTTCAGGAAAAGAAGCAAACAGATTTACTTAGTGACTAGCTTGTTGGCTTCTTAATGTTTGAAATATTGGGCTTTTTTTTGTTTGTTTGACGTTTATTAACCATCAGCTTTGACCTCCTGACCACTCTCTCTCTGCTCCCATGTGCTACATAGTTGTCTCCAGTTTCATAGTCATTCACCACAAATTCCTTCACTACTGTGTTTATTATATTGTCTGTCATCTCCCATGATTCCCATCAATATTTTCTCTTACAGCATCAAGAAAGCATCCTTGGACCCAGCCAGTGATGCTCTCACAGCACTCCAAGAATTTCTGCACATTTTTCTGTACACCTACTTGTTGAGTTTGTTCTACACGTGAAGAGTAAATTCTGGAGTGAAGAGTCACACTCTGGCTATAAAAATCACTAATGAAATGACAAAAAGGAAAATGGATTAGCAAAGGGTTAGTTCTGAATGTGCACAAATTTATAAATGCAGACACTTATCTTTAAGTGTCTAAGCCATCTTCAACTTCAGCGGCACAACCTCTATTTTGGCAAGATGAACAACTGTGATTTTAACTAAATGAAGCATTTTTAAAGTGAATATATTTGTGCATATGGTTTGGAGATGTGCTATCCCCCTGGTGGGAGGGTCACACTGGGCCAGCAGGGCCAGGGTACAGACAGCAGATGGATCTCCACTGGACTGCTGATGGATACCACCTCCTCCAGCACAGAGAACTCATGTGGGAAGTCCTACCTGCCAACACAGGTACCAAATGCCTACAGGGAACCATCCTGGTCTACTAAATGAGTTTTATCCAACCCACAAGATGTGCAGAACTAAACTCTATTTAGCATGATTAGTCATTTACGAAAGTGAACAAATTGAAACATACTTGGAATTTTGAACTCCAGTCTGAACTCTTATCATCACATCAGATGGGAAAAATCACACTGTGGGAAACCTGTTCAGTAAATGGAAAACAATCTGCTTTACCAATCTCTGAAGAAAGCCTTGACAGATTGTTTTTAAAGTGTTCCTGGAATATTTTGCCATGGTATTTAACCTTCCACTGATGTTTTAGGCAAGCTGTCTCTATTTCTGCTCAGTTAGCCAGTAAGACGTAAAGTAGCAGCAAAAATAATTTATAAACATAAAGCAACTTTCACCTTGCCTGTATAGATCAGCGTCTTTCCCCAATACAAGTTGTGCCAAAAAAAAAACCTCAAAGTGCTTCCATATTTATCTACATATGTAGAAAACTTCAAAGCAGAAGTACAAGTTTAGAAGCTATTGGCAGGAGACATCTGTTGTACCATCTGCACAAAAATTGAAACTATAAATCCACCTTTCTGAAGCAGAGCATTTCTTTTTCCTTTTAGGCCTTGTAAATTACAAACCTCAGTCAGTGATAATTACAGCTTACCACCAAAAAATATAATTTTAACCCAATTGTTAAAAGTGTATTTGAATGACAGGGTGAAGAAGTAGCTGGACTAGACTGTAGTAGCACTGATGTGAGAACATTTTCTGATTATAGATTATACCAAAGGTAAACCACAATGTAATAGCTGGAAGCAGACACAAAATAAGAAATAAACATGTGGATTGCAGCGGTTTCCCTAAAGCCTGAGGTTTCTTACTGCATTTTCATCTGCAGCTTCCCTATAGAAATCCTTGAAGTATCAGGAAGAAAGTAAAAGTCCTCAAGCTCCAGAAAACAGCAACCACAAAGGTGAGTAAAACTGAAACAGCAAAACCTGGAACTGAAATAAGTGTTTGTTGTGCTGAAACAAATAAGGTGTTTTACGTATAACACTGAAAACAAGAAGCCCGTGTAAAATAAATGGCTTTAGGAAAAGCTATATCATCAACTATGGACGAGCTAAGTGAAGGAAAGACATTTAGCTCATCAATGAAGAAAAGGGTTGTCCACTTAAACTAGTATGTTGATACACCATGACAAAAGGCATATAAACAAAGGCTTCTAGAAGATCAAGAGAGATACTAAATCTTTTGATTTCTCACTAGTTATGAGCAACTATTCATTACAGCTGCAAGGCAAAAACTATTGCACTCTTCTAGGCACAGGGAGCTCTCCAAGGAACAGAGAAAATAGCATAACCTAAGATAATTCAATTAAGAGGCAACTTAGATTAACTCATCATTAAAAGCTAGTAAACATCTTTAGATTTGTATGGCATTGCTGCAGCTGATGCACAAGGAAATAGACAAAGCTTTGGTTACCAAAGTGAACATCAGAAGAAATCCTGTTTATAAGTGCCTGGCAGCTCCCATGTCCAGTTTATAATTGGATTAGAACTAAACTGTTCAGATAGAAAATACAGCAGACAACAACAGATAATTTAAAATGTGCAGACCACTGTGTTGCCATAGCTACCACAAAATTGCACATAAACCCATGTCTTTTCTTTCCTCTCTTAAAAAAACCCCAAACCAAACCAAAAAGCTCCAACCATACCTAACCAAACCAACAAGTTTTATGCATTGCTGCCCATCTAAAATCATACTAAATCACGTAAAGAAACGTGCCTGCCAATGAAGAGCTACCAAGCAGTATTTTCAATTCCTGGTGGCTTCTCTATGTGGTTATAAAAACAAATATATTATTAGGTCCAGCTTCAGCACCTGATCTTGTCAGCAGTCTTCATATCAGATCTGCTTTTGAGCTGGGAAGCAATGATCTATCAGCCACCAGTTCCTAAAAAAAACGACAAAACAATGTTGATACTGATGAAGTTACAAGAATCTTCAGCAATACAGTAAGATTGCTAAGGAAAGACTCTTACAGAACAGAGCTGATTAAAGTTATGATTAGGAAATTAATGTAAGTGCCACAAAAATTGCTATTCATTTCTAAAATATTTCCTGTTAGTGGAAGGAAGTCTCACAGTGGAAAGCTGTGAGATAATAAGCATGTGAGTAGCAACAGAGATATTGTATCTCTCACATTTCATTTATCTTGTCTAAGTAGTAGTAGATACAAGTAATTAAGCTGAGAGTCCCTCTAAATTCACAAAAAGGGCCCTAATTTTGCTGGGTTTGTTTGTTTGGGTTTTTTTCCCAAAAGAGACTGGTAAGGAGTTTAAGGGTAAGAAGTTTTATTTTGGACCAAAAAGTTGGCAAAGAACAATATGGAGAGTAGTATTTAACTGACCAATATTCATCCTAGGAAAACAAAGAACTATATTCTGTTTCTCTGCATCAACAGCAGAGAGTTATCTCAGCTCTCCACAGGAAATCCAGTGTTCCTTGGGGTTTTTTATATTGGTGTGAAAAAGAAACAATTTCTGGATGACAGTTAAAGTTAACCAGAATCACAGAATTACATGCTGTCACCTGAAGGCTGACATATTTTCATATTTTCTTGCAAAACTTGGAAAAAGATCTATAATTAATCTAACAAAGCAGCCCTTTTTGTGGTAAGATACTTCAGAAATGAAGCAGTTCTTCCAAAGGTACACAAAAAAGGGAAGAAATTACCTAAGCAGTTTTAAAGATCAGAATTGACTTATGAATGAAGATGGATTTCATTATGTCCCCACCATGCAGAGAGTTGTTTGAAGTGACAACAACCTATTCTAGTGCTTAACTGTTTTCATGGCTAAAATCCAGATAGAATTTTCCCTTAAACAATTTGTGCTTGTTATGTCCTGTCCAGGCAACAGTCTATACATTTGTTTGCAACAATCTCACATACTCAAAGACTTTGAAGGCATAAATCCCCACATTTTCAGCCAGCCAAGCTCATTGAAATATCTTCTGAGCACCTAGGACCCACAGCTACATATATTACAGATTATATGTACACAGGAATCACATTAGTTATTACTCGTAAGAGTCGACATATAAGGTAAGTCCAAAGAAAATCTGATCTCTTTGCCAAATGAGTGGGAGTAGAGGTTTACCTTCCAGCTTTATGACTGATGATTGACTGGATAAAGCAAAGTGCTCAAGCACTTCAAGCTGCAAACGTCCTTTGTTTTTGCAGACAGATTAAGAAAAAATCTGTACAGATATTCCCTCAGACATGAGGAGAAAATGCAGATATGCACAGTGAGACCTTTGGTCTTGAGGTCTGCCTTGAAGTGGCCATGAGGGGACCACGAACACAAGTGCTGCTACAGCAAATACAGCTTACACTGACCTGCAACACAAATGTGTGTGCAGCTGAGGTGCTTTGTAAATTACAAGTGTATTAATTCCTCTTTTTTTTTTTTATTCTGTGAAGAAATTTGTACTGTAATACTAAAATGAAAGTGAAAAAATTAGCACATGCATTTGAGATCCGAGCTGATGTCTGTTTCCAATTCCAGTTACTTTGCAAGGTAGTAAAAAAATTTGCAGCTTTCAATGTTCTAAAAATAAATAAGTAAATGGACTAAATATACTCATTCAGAAAAAAAGGTGAAAGTTCTAGTTATTTATCAGTGTTTACTTTGATATTATTACATTTTGCATATGCTCTTTGCAGTGCCACTTTGATAATGGCTAATGCAAGTTTCAACTCTGTGTAATTAAATACCTGTTGGCTGTGGTCTTTTTTCATTTTTCATCAACCACTAGATGTCTCTAGCTCTATTCATGAAAAAGGCAAATTAACAGACTACAAAATGCAATACTTTCTCCATTGAAAATCTGCTTAGAAACACTCGAGCTGTAAAAGCAGAATCTCACCAGTTCCTTGCTACGACTCCAATAGAATATCAATTTTCTATATGAAAACTGCTATCCTGTTGTTTTAAAACAGAAAAAGAAATTTAAAATACTCTAGCTGCAGAGTAATTCTTGGCTGCTAGTAAAAATTTTGAACAAAGTATATCCTGCAAACTGAGCAAAAACTCCACAGCCATGAGTAATGCAATTCAGCTTTCAAAGCTGATCCTAATATGAACGGGAGTCTTGATCACATAATTTCCAAATTAAATTATTTTGTGATTCCAAAATATATGAAACATGAGCATTGCCACGTACATTCTCATCAGCTACCACAGTAACCCTTCCTGTCTAAAATGTGAAGCATTGGAGGATCTGTTTAGAATGACATTTTAGTTACAAATAGCTCAACAGTTCCCACATATGGAATATTTATGCCAAACATGACATTCAACTTAATTGTTTTATGAAATCATTATATACACAAAACTCCTTGTCATTACTCTGATTACCCTGAAAGGAATACTTTCTCAAGAGAAAAAATAAATCTTTTCAGGACAAAAGAAAAAAATCTTATTTAACTGTTACTATTAGAGAATGAAAAATAAAACATAAGGTGAGTAAAGGGATCATGTATCAGTATAGGGAAAATATTACAAAATCTTCATTTAAAAAATCAGACCATCAAGCAAAGCCCCCCAAAGAAACCAAAAACCACAAAACCAAACCAAAAACCCCAAACAGAAAAAAACCCCCAAACCCGAGTCTGACTCTCAAAACTGCCTTGTCCTTCCCTTTATTCAGTCAGCACTTGAGGCAGGAATTTCCAGTGCCTTAGCATACATATCTGTCTATAATTTTACTGCTTCAGAAAAGCATTAAGATAACACTGAAGGGAAAACACTAGATGTTCAGAATATTCTCCCTAACCAATTGAAAAATTTTCATTTTCTGTTCTTGGTTTTGAACAGAACTTGTCTCATTTGATGGTGCTACTTCATGACACAGCACGAGGATGGAGAAAAGCATCTTCTTTTTAATCCTGGATCCTATAGCCTCAGGTTTGTCACATCCCTAAGCGTGTTTTGGGTTTGAAACTTTTCAGTTCCAAAACAAATTATTTCACTTCTGAAGTGACTCCTAGATCTGTCAATATGTGCAATGGTAACAAATAAAAAAATAATTAAATTTTTTTTAAAAATGGGCAAACAGGCACTGTACATTTTTGTGATCATTACTGCAGAAGTAACAATTATATGCAATACTGAATTAATACAATAAATAGAAAAACAACACAAAATTTACAAAGCCTGTGGGAACCATCTTCATGCTTTCTACAGTTTAATCCAGGTTTTCACTGTCTGGAAGCAATGGCATTCTACCAATGAACTGAATTTTGCTATAATACAGTAAGATTTTATTTTGAAAACTGGAGAATAAAGTGAGCTCATGCATCTCTAGTAGGCAATAGTATGTAGAAGAAAATGGATAATTTCTTTTGGATTTGAAAGTTTTGTTCTAACAATAATTAGAGGAACATTTCTTAAATTAAGTGGGATCATCACTTAATGCTAATGTCTGATTAGTTCATTCAATGGAATTATTCTAGTGCACTAGTAAATATTAGCTTGCTAAAAATCGCAAGTACTTATCTGTGCTTTTCATTTGTCCATCACTAATAATTACTTACTTTTTGTAGCAGAATACTACATTTTAAACTGGACAACTATAACAACAAACATTTTCACTAATTATAGAAAAAGCAAAAGAAATCAAATTGAGTTCATTATTATCTTTATGAAAGGCTGCAGAAACCCCCAAACCACCCAAAAGCCTTTACAATAGGAGGAGCATTTCCAATCTTAAACCTTTTATTTAATTACAGCACTACTGCATGATCATGTCAGAGAGGAATGTACAATAAAATGTAGTGCAGAGCAAGTAACATTTTAAAGCATATCAGTGTTGTTAACAAAATAACACTCCATCCCACAAAACTTATGGGGATATTTTCTTAAGTAAAATTAGTTGCTAAACACTCAGCTTGAGGATGATTCACTTCTGGCAGGTATGACACTGCAGAACAAAGATGATGTCCTCAGAAGGCAGTGAATTCCCTCCATGTGTTAAATATCATGACCATTGAAAGCAGCATTAAAATATAAAAGTACAGCCTGCTCACAGAAAACAGTGGGGCAACGATCATTATTGCAGAAAAGTGATGTATATTTATATGTCCATTGCTTCTTGGAGAAGCAGAACCAGAAAAAATATATCTAAAGGATTTAACAATATCATATCTGTTAATGAAAGGGAAGTCTGTTCTCAAGGCATGTCTGAGTTTTGTCTGCACTTAGAGAGCATCTAGAATATTTCTCTTGCTGTCTACTGAAACACAGCTATCACTGTGAAACTGTCAGAAAAACTCTTGCCCAGCAATTGCTAAGAGTAACAGCATGCAAAGCTATCCCTCTGTTTGATGGATGTCTTCAAAGACACCTATGAAAAGTCACAGCAGTCAAAGCCCCAAGTGTTTGGAGAAAAGGGAATATTGAGTCCATTTTTAAAAGGGTAAGAAGAGGACCCTGGGAACCACTGACAAGTCAGCCTCCCCACAGAGACTGAAAAGATCATGGAACAGATCCTTCTGGAAGATAATTGAAACATATGAAAGACAGGGAGGTGGCTAGAGAAAGTCTCCATGGCTTCACCACTGGCAGATGACATCTGACTGACTCCACTCTACAATGGATTGACTCCATCAGTGGACAACGGAAGAGAAGCTATCATCTACCTGGACTTCTGAAAGGCCTCCCTGCCTGTCACAGGGGCTTGGACTCGATGGTCTGTAAAGTTCCCTTCCAAACCAAACCATTCCATAATTCTAACCACCCCACAGTGCTTACAGTGAATCACCAGCAGCCCTTTAGCTCTGCTTTTAAGGGAATAAAGCAACTAGATGTCAGCGACTATGCAATATTCTACTGTCCTTCTGGAAATCACTATTACCTTTAGATCTGAAATACAGAAAATTCTTGTGTTTCTACCCTAACAGAAAGTTCTAGTTAAGTAGAAACAACTGTTACAATGACATGAAATTAGTTGACAGATATCTAATACTTGGAGAATACTGTTGAGAGAAGTATACTGCAATTCCACCCTTAAAATGAAAATGAGCCTGAAGAGCTTGATTAAAGTCAAGCACTCTATGTTATTGCTCTCCAAATAATGTAAGTGCTCAGACCACTGATTAGGTTTAAACTGAAATTTTAATAAGATGTCTTTTCTTGTACTCTAGATATTTGCTTCAAAACATATAATTATGTTTCCAAGAAAGAAACAGAAATGCAGCAAGTGCCTGCACACACTATTCAAAGAAATAAAAACATAACTCTAACAACTTAAATTCAGTTGATTATATAAATACTCACAAATGATGAACAAGCTTCTAGTACCTCTTACACATCACAGTACAAATCTCACAGCACATTAAAATTTTACTGTGTCATTAAAACAAAATCTCTCATGTGATGGCTTTACATTTAATAGAATTTGTCAATATATATTTTTTAAGCCAAAGATTCAAGTTATATTTCTTTCTATTTCAGCTTTTAACTGAGGTTAGGTGTCATGCTCTAGCTTTAACTCAAACAAACTTACTTCAACAACCAAAGGAACAAGAGTTCTTTGACAGTAATAGTGTTGCTATACTCTGTAAATTGAACTAACAAATGACAAATGAGGAATAAAAAGAGGCAAAAACAACACAGGAATGTTTCAGTTTTAAAAATCCACTGAGATTGAGCAAGAAGGAGCAACGGGGTTCCACACTGTGGTTAGATAATTAACTCCTTGGGATTTGAAGTCCAGACAACTGTTTCTGTTTATCTTGAGATACCCCCAGGACAAAGTTTTTCCTTATTCTCATTACAATAAATCTTCACTGAATGGAAGAAGATAGATTCTTTGCACTGAAATTCATTATCAAATTCCAAGGCTTATTTTATCTGTGCTGTTAACACAGACCAAGCCACTCAGCCAAAATTTAAAGTCAGTCGTGTTGTACTGCTTCTCTGCTCTAACGTATCAAAACTCACAGACCTTGGTCATTTTAAGTAAGTCACTTTGAAAACTGCTGTCTTAGACTGCATTTCCAGCAAATAGTTTATGGTAAGTTTATTAGTGGTAAGGCTAAGGTTGGGCACATTCATAATGCTTTGGTTATCCCAGACTAGCACAAGGGCTTTAGGGGAGGAATGCAGCCTAAACCAACTGCATAATATTTTTTGCCCTTACCTTCCTCACAATACACATCAGCTCCTTCAGTGTCTTGGTTTTACTTCTGCCTTTTAGAGTAGATGTTCTTGTATGAGTGGAAAATAAGAAATGTGGCTGTTGCTGTACTATGGTATTCTGGGAAATGCATGGAAAATAAAATTTAAAAAAAAGTAGGAAAATAAATGTCTTTCAGTCACAGTGACAGTAAATACTTATGCAAGTAATAAATACAAAAGAGTCAAAGGAAAATGCATCCACGTGCCTCTAGGCATCTGGCTAAGAGTTCACACGTTAGATAGTATGCTTTCTCTCTCACTAGATTGTAATATACATCACTACAATTTTTCACACTTGGAGGACACAATTCCATAAAAAATGGCATTTCTTCACTGAAAACTTCCCAAACAATTAACATCCTTTATGACAAAATCAGTACATCTACAACTTTATGAATTTAATTTTACCAAGGCATGCATGCCTAAAGCGTATCAGCATCTGGAGCCAATGAAAACCAGATTTTGGACTGGTTCTGCTTTAATATTTGAAGATGAACAATTAGAATTACATGAGCTGCCAGCTTTCCAAATCCAGGAAACAAGACAAATTGTCAACACACCAAACACCATTGTGTATTCACCAGTCTCGAGGCCACCTAGTACCTGCGTGACTCACATAGCTATGAGAGTACAGGGCTGACTTTTCCTACTTTTTCATTACATTTTTCCCATAAAAAGCAGCAGAGACAGAAATCTGAGTACCAGTGAAACTTGCTGGGATACAACGAAGGATACTCATGTCTCATCAAATTTTGGGCCCTAAATTATTACATGCTTGGGTTCCTTATGCCTGAAAATGAAACAGAATCACTGTGCTAAGCCACTGTTCTTAGTCTTCAAGATGGGCTGTATTAGGTTTGTGTGGCAAAATACTGGTAGCAGAAGGGTGAATAGGCTCCAAGGCAGACTTGCCACTGGCCATGGCCAAGATCTGCAGTGATGATGTTGCAGCACCTCTGTGATAATATAGTTAAGAATGGGGGAAAGTTGCTATGTTAGAGAAATGATAAAATGTGAGAAGAGCAGCTCTGCAGACACCCAGGTTGGTGCAGAAGGATGGGAAGGACGTGCTCCAGGTGCCAGAGTTGAGATTCCCCCACAGCCCGTGGTGAAGACCATGGTGAGGCAGCTGTGCTCCTGCAGCCCACGGAGGACCATGGGAGAGTGGATGTTCACCTGCAGCCCCTGGTGGACTCCATGTGAGAGCAGGTGAATGCCCAAAGGAGGCTGTGCCCCCGTGGGAAGCACAGGCTGGAGCAGCCTTNGAGCAGCTCTGCAGACACCCAGGTTGGTGCAGAAGGATGGGAAGGACGTGCTCCAGGTGCCAGAGTTGAGATTCCCCCACAGCCCGTGGTGAAGACCATGGTGAGGCAGCTGTGCTCCTGCAGCCCACGGAGGACCATGGGAGAGTGGATGTTCACCTGCAGCCCCTGGTGGACTCCATGTGAGAGCAGGTGAATGCCCAAAGGAGGCTGTGCCCCCGTGGGAAGCACAGGCTGGAGCAGCCTTCTGGCAGAACCTGTGGCCCCATGGGAAGAGCAGCCCACCCTGGATCAGCTTTGCTGGTAGGACATGTGGCCCTGCAGAGGATCCACAGGAGCAGCCTGTTCCACAAAGATTGCCCCTGCAGGAGGGTCCCACACTGGAGCAGCTGGTGAAGAACTGCAGCTTGTGGTGGGAAGGACTAACACTGGAGAAATTCATGCCTGCTGGGGGAGGGATCCCGCTCTGGAGTAGGGGAAAGAGTGTGAAGGAGTTCCATTGAGGAGGAATGGAAAACAGGAAAAACATTTAATAAATGGGCCACAACCCCCCTTCCTTATCCCCCAGTGGGAAGGGAATAGAGGAGATCAGGAGTAAAGTTCAGCCCAAGAAGGCATTTTTAAAATTTGTTTTTATTTCTCATTATTCTACCCTGATTTGATTAGTAGCAAATTAAACTAATTTCTCCAATTAGAATCTGTTTTGCCTATGATAGTAACTGGTGACTGATATCTCCTGGTCCTTGTCTTGCCCCTTTAGCCTTTAATTATATTTTCTTTCCCCTGTCCAGCTGAGAAGCAGGAGTGATAGAGCAGCTCTGGAATGCATCTGATAGCCAGCTATTCCAGAGATAATGTTTTTTTCAAGTCAAGTGAATTGTTCTTGTTTTCTACTAGTGTAGTTACTAAGGGGTTCTACAGCCTAAAAGGATTTAAGGCAAATCAGAATCTGTCAGAAGCAAGCTGTTGTATCTGCTGTGTAACACCTAAAATAAAGCCGCAAGATTTCCATAGCTTTTGATAAAATGTATTTGGGACGCAATTTGATGCACATACTTGTTTTTGAGATAAAAATCAGTTTAAAAATGCCAGCTTATCCAGATATTCTGAGATGAGAGATTTCATTTTCCTAATTTAGATTATCTGCTGCTTTTACAACAATCCAGAATGGAAGAGGAAAGTACAATGTAGACAAAGTAAGAATCATATTCATTAACTTATCAGTTGTAGACAGAACTGTTATTACAAGACTCAGATCAATTCCTAACCAAGCCATCAACCTAGTATTTCCAGGGTAAGATATGAGTCATAGAATCATTGAGTCATAATGTGAGTTGGAAGGGACACATAGTCCCTTCCACCAAAGTCTGGCTCCTGGCCCCGCAAAGGACTCCCCCAAAAATCACACCATGTGTCTGAGAGTGCTGTCCAAACACTTCTCAAGCTGTGGTCACTCCTCTGGGGAGCTGTTCCAGTGCCCAACAGCCTCTGGTTGAAGCAACTTTTCCTGATATCCAACATAACCTCCTTGACACAACTTCAGGCCATTCCCTCTGGTCCTGTCACTGATCATCACAGAGAAGAGATCAGTGTCTGCCCTTTCCCTTCCCTTCCTGAGGCAGCTGTACACTGTGGTGAGGCCCTCCCCTCAGTCTTCTCTTCTCAGCCACTGCTTGTAAGCCTTCCCCTCTACACCCTTTATTTGGGTTACAAAAGCGTAAGTTGCTTTTCCAAGAACTGCTCACATTTACTGAAGCAGGTTTCTGTGTTAGGTAAGAGCAATCGGTTCCCCATACTCTTGCCCTAAGCTTGACTTTGGTGGTTCAGTTTTGGAAGAACCAGACCACTGCAGATGTCCAGGGCTCTGAATTCAAACTCATCTCAGCGAAATTCATGTTAAATTGGGGTGTTCATCTGACACTAGTGGCAGGAAATGCCATTGGTTTGGTTGTTTAACCAATTAAACCAATTTGTTTAACAACCAATAGGCTCTAAGCTGATCATCTTTGTTGACCCCTTTTCTACTCTGTGTGAATTCAGCCAGTCAACTCAATCCCACAATTGCTCTGTAGATATTTAAACTCAGCTTAGTTTCATAGTTACAATTTACTTATGGTATTAGCAGTGGAAATTGTTCGTATCATTAATACTCTCTTGTGTTCACATCTGGTTGGAACTATGACAGACAGTGTTAACACCAGGCTAGCACTATATTGTTTTAAATCCAGAAAGGAAGGAAAAACATTGGGGTCACAGGAATACTAACTCAGACATTTGCAAGTCAGAAATAACAGCAGGGAATGAATACTTGAAAGGCATACAAGCGTCCAGGCTTCAGAGAGCTAGAAACAGGTATGAGGCAAATTTAGACAGCTGTGCCTGCTGGTTGCTATAGACAGTGATTGCCCAGTCCCTGACACGGAAACATAAAAAAAAAATCTTACTTTCCAGTAAAACTTCCTGCAGCCCAGAGAGTGTCAGATGCCTCACCAAGTCGAAGAGACGGTGCATGTGACTGTGTGACTGCATGTGACTAAATGCCTTAGGTTAATGCAAATAGCTGTGAGTCACACTAGAGGCTAGCACATCCCGGAGACAAAAACACAGGAAAGCAGCACTTTCAATTTATTTATCTGGTGTTTGGTAATTTTAACTTAAAAAAAAAAAAATGAAGCTCTTTGAGATAAGTGCTACAGTAGGATCTCTGTTTTCTCTTCAAATTATAACAATAACATTATATGGTAAAATTCCTCTTGTTTTTTTACCTCTTTTCATGTTACCTCAAAAACTACCAAAAAACAACCAAAAACCTCCCACAAACCCAAAATGAAAACCAAAACACCCCCACAAAAATACACAAAAACAAAACCAACACAAGATTAAAAACCAACTTTATGATCTGGACTGCATTGTTGAAAATTCTAGTAAAAATTCAAAATGTTTGTGGAATGCTATTCTTGGAGGAGGATAAGCTCTGTTTATATATAACTTTCCACCTGTGCATGTACTCCTGTTAATTAGTTCCTCATAATTTCTATTAATATATGGAACACAGCAGCTGTAGCTCTCAAGATCCAATTTTAATGAAATACATTAGATGCAGCCATGTTATGAAAGTTGCCATATTGTGGTTAGTTCAAATGTATTAGCTGAAACCAATTAATTTGCTGAATGATTACCTAAATTTATCTAAATATGCCAAAAATCTTCAAAGTGGATTACATTGTCACCACTGCAGAATAAATCATAAGGATAAAAAAAAAATAGAGGAAATAAGAATGATAACAGAGTTAAGTTCTAGAAAGATGAACAGTTAAGTTTTTTTGATCCACGGGCTCTTATTTTTGCTTATATACAAAGAATGACTTAATTTGAAGACAACAAAAACTAGCACAGTTTTCTAAATTTCTGATCTGGGCAGCAGGGTTCTGGTATCTCTACCAAAATATATTTGCATGCAATTGACTATTTTGCAAAAAAAATCTTAATTCTTCTATGTAATAGTGGAAAATTGTATCTGCTTCAGTGGTGACTATAATCACTCAAAGATTTTCTTGTTTTTTAATATTTAACTAGTTTAATTTGTGTACTAAAAGGCTTTCTCTAGCTGTAAAATAAAATTTTCCTTAAATAATGATATCTATGTTTCAAGAGGTAGATAAATGAGGCTATTTCTCTCAGACCTATTCTGTTAGGCTGTCTGTAAGCTCACAAATATAATATTTTGTCCATTTTTATTTCAAACATTGGGTTTTTCTACTATAAATACTGTAAAGTTTTTGTGTTTGTTTCAAGGTATCCCTTTCCTCCCTGTTAATTATTAGCTCATCGTATGTAAATGAATTTTCTGCCTCAAATAGGGTTTATTATTTATCTCAAGGAAAAGGTTTATCAGCCTAGCTTTGATGGTCCCAAACAAAAACTTAATCATTGTATATCACCCATCCCTAAACTGAGGATAATAACTCTTGCTATACTAATATATTCACAAGAATCTACCTTGTATTTACAGGAATCTACCTTAAATGAAGAAAATTATTCTGATTTTACAAACTATCTCCAGGCTTGTTTTTTCCTTCATATATTCAATATGAGACAGAAATCAGCTCAAACTCTACTTTTTTCATTTTTCATGAAAAGCTTTTACAGACTCCATAACATATAATTGAAAAAAAAGATCATGCCGCATACACTTCAGGATGTTTACATCTACTACATATAGATAAGAGCATTTGGATTTTCTCTTCATTTAGTTGTCATGCACTTTCAATACACCCATAACTCCTCTGCTCCACCAGCTTCAGGCTTCATGGATGATACTTAAAACAGCAGATTCCATCCAGGAAGCTGAGCAAACTTTTTGAAACAAGATGCTTTTTTCTACTCCTTCAGTGTCTCTCCTGCATTTTTTCAACTTGCCTTCCCTATTCCTCTTCAGTCGATAATCCCTAGCTGTCATCAACATGGAACTTCATCTGACAACTCAAGAGCCAAAACCATGCAATTATGGCTTCACCTAAAGTCTTAAATTTGCTAGCCGAAAAGAGACCAGAGGGAAGAGTATTACACTCCT
The DNA here is from genome assembly GCA_013397955.1 of Grantiella picta. Classification (NCBI taxonomy): domain Eukaryota; kingdom Metazoa; phylum Chordata; class Aves; order Passeriformes; family Meliphagidae; genus Grantiella; species Grantiella picta. Next base: position 421,421 of record VZRM01002265.1, on the reverse strand, counting down.
TAAAGTCATAGCTGGATGTTTCCAGAGCAACCACAGCAATTATTGCCTGAGCCAGAGATACAGATGAGCCTCTGCCCTAGGAGAAGCCACAGAAGCATGAAATGAATGGATAATAATTGCACCATATCAGCAAAGCAACATCCTCCCTCAGACTGAAAGTACAAAAAAAGATGAGTGTTTTCTTTTGATCATGGTAAGAGTATATCTTACTGGGGAAAAAAAAACCAAACCAAACCAAAAACATGTATTTCCTCAGTAAATCTATTTTGGGAATAAGTATCTTTTACCTTACAGAAACATTGGTCTGGGAGAATCTAAATTCCCTATTCTAGTTTGGAAATATTTTTAAGTTCTCAAAGATGTTGAGCAATTATAGACAGAATTTACTTAAGCCTCTCATTTTCATTCCAATATGTATATGAGCTATTAAATGTTTATGACACAGGACAAAGAAAGAGCAAATCTACATCACCAGGATACGGTTTTGGTCTTAAATGCCTAACTTCAACACAACATAGTTATTTCATGGGTTATTGCACTCTCTGTGCAACTGGCAGCAGGGGAAATACTGTGTGGCTAGTTCTGATTGACTCAGTAGGAATGAGGCACCCAAAGAAAGAGAGAGGATTTCAACTCACTGTAAAATTTAACAACCATGTGCCATACAAATCCAGCTCCCTCAGTTATAACACTCCACAGGCAGCTAAAATCCTGCTGGGGGCCTAAGTGCATAATCTGCAAACCTATTCCATGTGTCAATATCAGAAAGAAAAACAATAATGAAAACCGGTATTGAAGGGCTCCTTTTTTGTGGTCATGAAGCAGCATACAAAAAAATCTCTCTTCAACATGAGTGTGGTGCTGGTCATGACCTGTGTCAACCTATTTTATAGAACGTGGCTGCCAGAAAAGGCTGCTCTGAGGGCAGAAGGGTTGTTTGTTTTTTCACCCATGCCACATGTCACTTCTTATGGACTATAGAAGTTTCTATCACATGGGGCAGACACCCGTGGAATATATGTACGAAGTCAAAGTGTTCTACAAGAGGCTAAGTAAATAATAGATTAACAAAATTATAAGGAGGGGAAAATCTTTTATCAAAAAGATGCTTTGTGGGGAAACTATTTCATCCACAGAAACTACTGCTGAAAGTTTTCAGATAAAACTACTAAAAAGTGCTTCTGTAAGTGTACTTTGTGATTCAAAGCCTAATTATTCAGTAGACTATGTCATTCCACAAGAATGACAGTGAATCTAATGAAGGCACGCCTCAGTTATATATGTATAAATTAAAGTTCTCCAAATTAAAATTGTATAGCCATTCACCAAAGAGACACACACACGTGCACTTTTCACAATGTAATGCTAAGATTGAAATCTGTATCACAGAATTATTCAAATACAAGAAATTCATATTTTAGGCTATATACTCCATTAGAGCGAGGATTTCACTTTTTTTTTGAATTATACAAATTGTGTAATTTAGAGTCAAGGGAGACCTCAAAAACATCAAAAACTAAGAGAATCACTTTCTTCCTTCTTTGATAATACTGAATTCCCTGAAACAACCATGAGAGGACAACCATCAGAGCAAACACTATGGAATAAAATATTTGAAGCCAACTCAAAACAGAGTAAAAAAGCTTATATCAATATTATATTATATAAGAAATTTAATCAAATTAATGGAGTCTTACATCTAAAATCTTCTATGTTCCAGAAAAATCAATTTGAAACATATACTCCAAAATTTTACTTTCATTTTATTAATGTATAGAATTAATATTGAATTTGTTGCTCTTTTGTCTGACTTGAGCACTTCAATCTGATCATGATATCTTATCTTTGCTGAAGTGTGAGGAAAACTCAAAACCTGAAGCCAGAAAGAAAAAAATACGGACTATTACTCCAGTTAGAACAGAAAAACTGTATATAAAACTATATTTAATACTTATACAGGGAAATCTGTAAATACTTATTTTAAGCTTTACAAAGTACACCATCACCAAACACTTTTCTCAGTTCAGGACCTCCTCACCAGTTGCAATAAAATAAAGGTAAAACAGGGTTGGTATCCTGGTTTTGGCTGGGATAGAGACAGTTTTTTCTTAATAGCTGGTACAGTGCTGTGCTTTGGATTCAGCATGAGAATAATTTTGAAAACACATTGATATGTTAGTTGTTGCTAAGTTGTGTTTATTCTAAGTCAAGAACCTTTTCAGTGTCTCATATTCTGCTAGTGAGGAGCTTAAAAAAAAGTCGTGAGGGAGCGTCACCAGGACAGGTGACCCAAACTGGCCAAAGAGATATTCCACAGCACAGAATGTCATGTCCAGTATACAAACTGGGGGAATTATCCAGAAGGGGTGTACATCATGTCTGGGACAGGCCTGGCATCACTCAGGGAGTAGCAGTTGTATTCTGCATCACTCCTTTGCATTATTTTTTGTGTGTTTGCATCACAGAGTGTTTCTCTCTTTCTGACCCTATTTTCATTATCATTTGCAGCAGCAGCAGCATTATTCTTGTATTTAACTTTGTTTCAATTATTAAACTGTTCTTATCTCACCCCACAAGTTAGTTCTTTACTTTTTTCTGGATTTCCCTCCCCGTTTTTCTGGGGTGAGGGGGAAGAGAGTGAGCAGCTGTGTGGTTCTGAGTTGCTGCGGTTAATTTATGACAGCTGGATCCTTCCAGTCTGTGAGCCTGTCCAACAATACTTTGGACCTGGACAATTTAATTTTCGCACCCTAGTCTTTTGCCAGCATTACATCAAGTCAGTAAGGGTCACAGTCTTTGCAGCTGTGATGTGAAGCATGCAATGTGTCATGGCACCACGGCCTCGTGGCTCCCACCTCACTCTACCAACCTTGCCGAACACAGCAAGATAGTGGCACCTGCCTCAGAGCTAACTTAAAATAAAGCTAGAAAGAACACTTAACAGCTTTTATTGTACACTCACCACAAAACAGAAGTTCTCTAAAGTTCTTAAGACCCTAATCACACCAGCATATGTTTGCCAGACAACAAACACACCACCTGTAATATAACACCAAGCATTTAAGTACCAGATTAAAAAGGTAATTTTCCAGCTGCTCTTTGCTTCCAGATATTTGCATATATTTACATAGATGATAAAGAAATTAGGTTTCTTGAGAAAGATCAATTTGCTTATTTACAAAGATTGGAGATGCCAATTATAGGAAATTACTGCCCTGGAGTTAATGTTCCTTCATAATTGTTCATATTCCATGATGTGAACAACACAAATTCCCTGTAAAATACAGCATTGCTGATTTTAACTCAAATAGTTAGATAGGTATTTTGCATTTTGAAAAAAAACCCAAACCAGACCTGAAATACAGTGGGGGAAGAGGAGGTTGGTTTAGAATGCTTATTATCATAACACTGAATATCCTAGCTCACCTCTGTGCTAGGACTATATATCATGTGAGCAGATTAACTTTTACACTGCTTCAGCTCACTTTTGAACTATTAGTCTTCAGTATTCTGCACTCTGAAATTTCAGAGGTGTCAAAAGCAGCCACTTTTAACATTTTCAGTTTCATAACCTGTTACTGAAATACTAATTGATTTTGCAGTGTCCTACCATATGACTTTCATATAGCTCTAATTAACCATATGTCTCAAAACACAGATTCTGGAAAAAGAATTCAGAACACTGATGTAGCTAAGCATGTATCTCTTCATCAAATGGTTTACCACTATATAATAATACTGTCACCCATTACTGACTTCAAAGAAAGACAAATTCAACATTTTCCTCAGATTTAACTTGCAGATCATGGTACTAGATATTTTCTTTAAATTATGAAAATAAAGGGTCAGTAGGAAGTGAATAAAGTCATGGATGGGTACATCATATTTGGGACTCCTTAAAACAAAGTATCAGTTAAAACACAGTGAAGCTAATAAATTTAACAAGTCAGTCATTGGACCTTAAGTTTCCTGAGAACTGAGTGGTGAAATACTTTCTGTTGTCTAGAAATTCTTTATTTAACCCCAGATTAGGGGGATTATGTGGGTTTTTTTTTTAAGATATATGAAAACAAACAAAAATGTTATGAGGCTGTCATAATACAGTGTTTCTATAATTTAAGGTTATGAAATGATAAATTTAATTTGGACTAAATTTCAGGGGAGATGGGAGGTGTTGAGGGACATGCCAGACATGGTAATGACATAACAGAAATTCAGAGAATAAATACATCTATAATTAAAACATCACTTCAAAATTCATCCACTCAAAGCATGTGATTTACATAAAACTCTGACATTAAAAAAAAACAAACCAACAAGAGATCTCCGTGTAAGTAGAAAATAAAATATTTTCTTTTGTTTTTGTGCTATATTGGAAAGAAGTTATACTCTTGTAGGTTTTTATTTTCCTCGTTTTCAGCCTACAAGGATGTTCCTCAGAACAAAAAGAATTCAGATTAGGCTCCCATACATAAACAGAAAATTTCTGATGAGAGTATCACTGGGGATGGGGGTGATTTACACATACACACCTTCATTAGAAAGACTAGCACAAAACATTCACAATATCACTACCAGCTGCTATAGAAAGAGCCGTCAATCAGAAAACAAAACATTTTGGACTTCAAAAAATCATTATACTACACAACCAAAAAGACCAAAGAGAAAAACCCTAATAAATTCAGTGCTCCAGACTTTTTTTTTCCAGCACAGTAAATTTCTCTCACTGTAGAAAAGAAACTTTTGGTCTGGTAATCAGCAAGTTACCCAAAATCTTAGCTATTAAGATAATACCTTATTATGAAGTGACTCTGTTAAAGATAAATCTCCCAGACTGCCCTAGAGCAGGCCAGTAAGATTCTGCTGTTGGCAGATAGATCTCATCCTTCACAAGACCTCACTGCCTCTTTTGCAGGTAAACAATATTTCTGCTACAGTAAAGCATGCTAACTTGGTTTGTCTTCCTGGCACAGATGTCACCATCTACAGTGAGCCACAGCAGGGCCTTCAAGAAACTCTAGTCAGAATTGGAAAAGTTTTCCAGGTGTACATCTTCATTTTCAAACAATTCTTATGGAATTGTCATGCTAGCGTGTGCTTTGAAACGTTAAGATATTTTTTACAAATATTATAAAAACTACGTTTTCTAATTCAGTGGAGAAAATGGAGCAGAAGATAGACAATATATTCAAATACTGAAGGGGTGGGGTGTGGCATACATGCATATACATCCTACATTTCAAACGCAATCACTTGTTTTCAAAACAGCCGCAACTGATGCAGAATTTCCAACATCCCAAGATATTTCTGTAGGTGTCTATGGAAGACTTCTTTTTGAAACATTGTGGGAATTCAGTTATTTATCGACTCAGGCAGACTGTGAAACTGATGAGCAAGAGCCATACTTTTTATTATTCTGTTCAGACATGTTTAAAGGGAATAACAAGCACATCTAAACATAGTATTAAGTATATACACCAGATGTTGAGACACATGCCTAGTTGCCTATGAAGGAGGGAGGGATGGAGGAAAGAGGAGGAAAAATAACATAAGGAATGAAAAGGCAAGATGGCTAAATATTTGCACTTAGACACTTGTGGAGGTAGCTTCTCAGACAACAGGAGGGAAGTGGGTGGATACAAATGTCAGTCAAGGCCCAGGATAAAGTATGCAACAGCAACATCAAACGAGAACAAGAGTATTAGGAGACCTTTGAATTTTAACAAGAAAAGGCAGAGAAACAAAAGGTGAGTATTGAATAAGGCTCGTTAAAACTGGATGGGGCAACAGAACTGTGGGTGAGCCACAAACAAGAGCATCTGGTGAGATACTTGTATGCCTACCCAACAGCTGAAAAGCCTGAAAGACTGGCAGAATGGGCAGGGCAGTCACCATAAACACTGACACAGAGAGCAGGCTGTAGTACGGAGCAAGGCTTTAAATGTTAATTACTCTGAAAGTTTCTGAATACAGGAGCAGCTGCTTGTGCATAGAAGAGAGCAGCAAGAAGACCAGGAAGAGGTACAGGATAGGAATGTAAAGAAAAAGACAGCAAAATGAAAATCAGACCTGAGAAAAACAAGATGCTTTTTGGTACAGAGCAAATGTAACTTCCTCTGAACTCCATACATAAAGACCCTCTCTCAGATTCTGCAAGAATTTGAGATGAGATCAATATTGGTTTGCCTCGTTCTGTCACGGGAGAACGTGAATAACACAAAAGTTCACAAAGGCCAGCCCTCTATGCCTTTCCCTTCCTTCTAATACATTCCACACTTTCACCTGTGTGTCATCTTTTTCCCCTACCACAAAGCACTAAAAACATTTTGAAAGACAGGATGAAGAAATTGCTTGTGGAAATTCCTTGCTAGCAGTATTTGAGATGTCAAAAATATATGAACTATTTATCCATCTAGTATTATTGTATGGGATTTTCCATAGTAATTCAGCACTTCTGCATAACTACTCTAATCCAGTACCATGCCCAAAAGGCCCTTTATCAGGGGAGAAATTGTGCCCAGACGCAGTAGAATAGAAGGTTAATTTAGTGGAGTATATCAAACTCTGTTTATAAAAGCTTTGGAGACTTGGTTTTCACTCACTTACTGATTTGCACCATTGAAAGCAATTGAACTTCATCTTCTTGTTCTGTTCTGAATGAGTTTACATCAAATGGTTCTGATTTCTACATTATAATTTGTAACACCAGCGATTATACAGTGTGCACACAAACACAGGTACACACACGCACATAACTCACACACACACTGAACTACATGTAAATTACTGAATTTAAAACAATTCATCAGTACAGCCTCTTTATTTAATGTCAAGCACCCAAACTTGATAAATTCCTTAAATCAAGGAGGTCCATTCATGATCTTGAGTGAAGACTGAAGCACAGACAGGCTCTCAAACTTCTCTTGTCCTGTAGGGGTATTCCTTCAGTTTCAGCCACTCTGTTTCCTACCCCACTGAACCTTGTAGACATACCAATGTAAGACAAACTTTAAATTTAAAAAGAAAAAAAAGACGGAAAAAAAAGGAAAAAAAGGAAAAAAACCTAGCAGAATGTAGAAAGAGAGCTGACAAGAATAGTTACTATGTGGCTATTCCACACTAAAAGAAGAAAGCGAGGCATGTGTTGGACAAACAACTCTACCCAGAGGCAAAATATGGTATTTTGTCCAAGAAAATCACTTAATCACAAATTTGTGAAATGTTAATACTCTAGTTCTCATTTAGTCCAAGCAAATTATGTTCTTATAAGTCAAATTCTATTTGAGAGAGCTATCAAAGTATTAATGCATTCTTACGTAAACAAAGACTGCTCTATGCCACTGTAACACAGCCAAATAATATCAGGAGGAGTTTACTCCCTCTGGACAAGCCATAAAAGAGTATATGCGTGACTAACATGGTACAATATCGATAACTCTCTCTTGAGTTCTATAATACAAGACCATACTGAAAGTAATTCTAGAGCTAGAAATTGAGCACACACATGTACACATACATACCTTGTTTGTAAGAGCTTCTCAAGCTGTTAGCTTTTAAAAAATTCCATTTCCACCTTACAATAGACGACTGGATTTCAATTTCTTCTTTTAATAAATTCAGACACATATTCTACAGTGTGGTTTTGAACCAAGATCTTGCTTTTTTTCTGTACATAGCATACCATTTTATACAGCCTGACCTTCATCAAATTATTTAAGTTATACATCTTATGGAATGATATAACCAGTGTTTTACTTAGGTTTGAAGCCACTCGTCTCACAGTGACAGCCTGTTCAAAGCAAGGCAGGCTGGAGACTTGCATTGTCAGATTTCTTCTACTTAGATATCCACAAAATTAATGAGGGATAATTAAACCCCATGTTTTTAAATCCTTTCATCACACCTATGACAAAAGATGGGGAAGGTATGTGGGCATGAGAGCTGCAAAGAGCCTGCACCTATTTAAAACCTTGAGAGGCACTCCTAAGAGAAACAGAGGTGGTCTTGAGAGAGACAAGGGTGCTTCTTGCCAAGCAATGCTCCCTGCAGGCAGTGTGAGGCCATGGCTCCTTTCAGAACTGAATGACAACATTGCCATAACTATGACCACCATTTTTCAGCTTTCTTTATAGGATGCTGTGTTTTATATGAGAATCCATGCTTCCCCCTCTTCCTGCACAGGCCTCTAATTCCCCTGGCATGCCACAATGGTTTCCTGTTCATGCTGGTTCTTCACAACACATGACAAGAAACAGAGATGAAGTTCCAGGGCATGAGCATCATCCTGCATGAGCCTTTCCACTGTACCAGCTACAGCAAGAAAATTGACAAGCAATTCAAGATACCCAGTCACTAAACTTCGAACATTGACAACTTCATTCCAAGAACTTGCTTTAAGCGTCACTAAGAATGTACCACCTTACAGGTCTCAATCAAATTTTATTTTATCAAAACTAGTCTCAATCAAATTTTTCCCAGTAAGTTTCATGCTTTTAAATCTCTGATAAGAAACATAATACACTGACTAAAATATTCCCAGTGTTGCCTTCTGAGCTCTTGTTTTCATGGAAATTCTTAGGCAAAAAAACCCACTATGGAGTAGAACAGTATTTCCAGGGCAAAAAACATAAAGCTATACATTCTTTCTTCACAATCTATGACCAACAGGTTTGTTGTCTTAACTTGTATCTTGAATTTCCTATTTTTGGTCATTTTCCTTTTTAATATGTTTGTTCTCTCTAAAATTGAGTCATTGCACCAACTGTGTTAAGTACCCAGCGTGTTCTGCATGTGTAAAGTATGAGTAGACTACTCAATTAAAATATTTTTCACAGATATTATTAATTTTAAGCTTAGTATTTAAAAACAGTACTCACATGTTCAAAAGTGCCTCATAGTTGAATTGCAGATAGATCACAGAATCAGCAAGTGGTGTGATATTTCATTTGAGAAATCTTTTGTGGAAAAAACCCCAGCAGTGTAGAATATTATTTGTGGGAAAAGGATTATGATTTTGAAGCTTAAATTTTATTGAAATGCAGAGTGCATTTCACATAAACCTTATATAATTCCATAATTATGGGATTGATAAAGCAAACTGAATTGCTGCCTTACTAAGAGAGACTAAAGAGGGTAGAACTGCCCTGTTTGTAATAGAGAATGCTGAGGAGCGCACATCTGGGACTTCTAAAATCGTAACAGCTGTGGATGCAAAATATGCCCTTGATGACACTGGAGAGCATGCCTGTGCTAGAAAAGGCTCTCTAACCAGCCTTTTCTACTGCACTGGACAGAAATAGCCCTGCAGAGATGGACCTGGGGTCATGGTGGACAACAAGCTGTCCATGAGCCAGCAGCATGCATTTGTGGCCAGTGAGGTCACTTCTGGAGTGCTGTGTCCAGTTCTGGGCTCCTCAGGATAAGAGAGACATGGAGCTCCTGGAGGAGGTCCAGCAGAGGGCACAGAGGTGATTAAGGGACTGGAGCATCTCACAAGGAAAAGCTTAACGATTGTACTTGATGATCTTACAGGTTTTTTCAAACCTAAAGGATTCCACAAGGAAGGAAGGCTGGCAGTTGGGTCTGTTAACCCCTGGAGAAGAGGTCACTAAGAGGGGATCTTATCAATGTCTATAAGTATCTGAGGGGAAGATGTCAGGATAGAGCCAGGCTCTTCTCGGTGGTGCCAAGCAACAGGACAAGAGACAGCAGGCAGCAACGGATCCACAGGAAGCTGAGGAACATGAAGTTCTTTATTGTGCAGGTGACCACGCACTGGAACGGATTTCCCAGAGAGGTTGTGGAGTCTCCCTCACTGGAGATATTAAAAACCATCTCGATACAATCCTGTGAAACATTCCTCCATCTTTTTTTTCTGGGCAGTAACAAAATTAAATTTTTATTCTTTCAGCATCGAAGCTTAATTAGTTCATAAAACTCTTCCCTCAAAAAATCTAACTTCAGCACTGTGTTTCTCAACAGTGGTGTGACCTACTTTTGACAAGTTTTTGCACAAAAAGGAAGGTTGTCTGTTCATCACCACTAAGTGGAGAGGGATAACAATGACAGATAACAAAAGCAGCCACAGAGAAGTTAGAAGGACAAGAAGGTCCAGAGTCATCCAGCCCAGATAAAGCAAGGAGTGACATACATCATCTGTGTCACGCCTGCCCAAAGCTGTGAATAACCAGACACTTTCAGGCACCCGAAAGTCACTTCTGAGAAGAGCACTGTCTCCACAAACTCATACTGTCCTGCACAGGGGAAGAAAACATCCTCCATATGGGTTATCTCGGTCTACAGAGGTCAGTATTTCATTTCAGAAAGCCTTCACGACAGGTTTTAATAAAGCTACCTAGGAGCATGCTAGTCTAATCTGCAGACTGGACACATCCTTTGTTCACATAATTCCTTGTTTTTATTCTTTTCTGACTGTGATGCAAGACTATTTTAAGAATTCATAAAATCAAATGCACTAGAGTTTATTGAAACTTATGTATTTGAGAATTAATTGGAGTCAAAAGGATCATTATCTTTAATTTTCAAAAAGGTATAGAAATTTCTATATAAAAGAATCATTTCTATATAATAGAATAATAATACTCTACTATATAATAGAATAATGAGTTCTAATATCTAGAAAGAGACTGAAACATTGCAAAGATGTGTCAGGAAAACAAGTAAATTTTCAGAGGTCGAGGTAGTAGATTTCAAGCAGATGCTTGCAATTGCACTAAAATCAATGCTATCACCTGAGAAGTAAACAAACTACAAAAATGGAGATATTACATAGAGACTGATTAAAACTTGGATATGCAAAAGACACAGTATCTCTAAAATTATGTATATACACATTTAGCCAACATTCACAATTTTCCCTTTTTAATAGTATTAATTAATCAGGACTTTGAATATATTTCTATAATCCACTACACCTTCATAACACTTCAACCAGAGGATAAAAAGTGCCAAAAACCTGTATGGAAGGCTAAACCTTCCAGCAACTTTGGGATAATATTCATATATTGGTAAACAGGTGTGGACACACAAAACTGTCCTAACTGGCCTCAGCTGTCTAGTGAAGCCCCCCTCTGCTGCACCAGAAGGGTGCTAGATAGGTGAGAATCAGAAAGGTGATTTTGACAGTAGCAGAGGCCTCTTGGAGATTCTCAAAATTTAGATAAACATTAAGAGGACAGGGGTGCTTGCACTGATCTATCAGAAAAACAAACTTTGGAAATACTTGGAGAATGAGCTATTCAAGCGGCAGAAGAATTAAGTTTCTCTTTTATTTCTTGCAGCAGAATGTAATGACTCACCAATTAGCACTGATTATTGCTCCTGAAAAGTTAAGAACACACTGCTCCTGCTTATAAGGAGGGGAAACAAGAAGAACATCAGCCAAGTAGTGACATTCGAACAGTATATTAAATACTCATCAATGCTTGAGGGGTCTTAGCACATTTCCTATGCAAGACAGGACAGAAAAGTTCATCAAAATGATCTCTCACTCTGATCTCACAATCAGTTTCCATTAAGAATATGCACATCTCCTGAATGTAGTCACTGAAGTCACCACTGATTTTAAGAAAGGTGTTGATAAGTATCACAAAAACTCAACACATTTCTGGATTGCAACTTACATATTCATGTTTTAGGGGGTAAAAGATCAAACCCAAAACTGTTATTTTTCCCCTGTTGGAAGGAGCTGCTTGTGTATTTATGTGCACTTCTGAACAGGACTCAATTCCATTCTGGTAATTAAGACAGTCTGTTCTCAACTACATCACATTTTCGAAAAAACATCACTGAAAACAGGTGCTCTCCTTTCACTGGCTTAATCACTTAGACATGCAAAGATGTCTGTATTAAAATTCTTTTTTTTCCAGTGCATCACCTTTTTTCTCCCACATTTGTTCTATTGAGTTTTTATATGATTTTTCTAAGTATTACTACAGTTATTGTGGGCAATCAAAGCATAACTGAGTAAAATCTAGTAAAAGAACTCCTTCTGTCAGTTTCATTGAGAGGAAACTTGAGATAAATAGGAATGAAAGTTACTACTGACCTTCAAGATACTTAATATGTTTTTTTGCTCTCAGTTTTCCAGTTGTGAACATCTGCTGTGCAAACATTTTCAATTGAAATTACACACCCCACAAGAATGAAGATTTACTGTGGAATTCAGATACACTATTTCTATTAAAAAGAAAAAGACATTGAAAGAAAAGGATAAATTTAAAATTTTATTTTATATTATTTAAAAAATCATTTATTTTTAAACAGTCCAGAGCATGATCTTTGAAATATAAAATTTCCTTCTCTGTACATAAAGCCTTCTTGATCTAAGCTTTTCTGATCTTGGCCCACCATCTGCAGGAGTTGATAACATACTTCACGAACCTCAGCCAACCCAAGGCAGTATCTGTACTTTCCCTTGGTCCTGAATCCTGTTAACCATATTCCAACATGCTGCTTTGATTCAAGAATGTGAACTGTATCCTCTGGCAGAACAGGGATTTCCTCTCCTACAAGCGAGTTCCTGACTTCTTTTAGTTTCCATAGGTGCTGAAATTAATCTGAAAACCCCATCCTCAGTATCATCTATTTTTCCCATGCCTAAATACCCTCTCCAAAGTAGGAACTAATCTAGCAGTCATGGTAAAATTATTCCTACATGCCAAAATTTTGAAAGTGAACTGAAGAAAGCTAAAACCATAATGACTCCAGTGCAGCTTTTTTGATTCAACAGTGACCTCTTTTAGACAGATATAACAACCCCATGGACTACTCCTGTGGTTTTAATGGATGTATTCAAGATTTTCAAGCAGAAATGTATGATGAGAAACTGTCTTGATCTGTAAAAGCATGCATTTAAACACATAACATGTGTACTGCATCAATTCTTTGAGGGCAGCATTGCAAACTTAGTGATGTCAGAATTACATCCTGATCATATTGTTTCAATGTTTAAGTGCCTCGTGGCCCTGCATACTTTGGAACAAAATACAAAATGCATTTAGTTAAACTGTAGGTGCTTGGTGCCAGATTTCTCTCTTATGTGCAGGCACTGCCAAGCACATATTTATTTTTAAAACCTCAGAACACCAAATATTGTACAAATACTAGAGGGCTAATTTGTTCTTCCCCACAGAACATATGCTCAGAGGGAAATCCAAGAAATGGAAGAAAAAAAAAAGAGTTACATTATTTAAATAAATAAAAGTAGGCATCGATCTGTCTATGTATCTATAAAGATCCAGATGGAGAACCACAGACAGAGTTAACTATAGTTAATTCTGAATGCTTAAAGACTATTCTGGATACTGTGCTCATAGACAGAGGTAGGGAAACATTTGCAGGAGAAACACCTCGTCAAATCCTCACTCATGATGTAAAAAGGCAAGGATGATCGAAAGTAAGCAGGTGAAGTAGGATGTTAGAAAAATTTGGGCATGAACTTGAAGGTGATTCATTTAAGTCTAGAGGAATAATGACAAATATTGTCAAAATATCCCCTATTTAAGCAGTTTATCTGAAAAATTTGAACTGAAACATTTGAACTGAACAACAGGAATTATGTGAAATCTGAGTGAGTCAGAAGGTTCCAGGATAAGGAAATACAGAACAGGAAGTGCTGAAAGCAACAAATATGCCAAAACTTTGGTAATATTTTTGAGGAACAGAGATTGTTCAGTAATGTAAACATCTTGTATTACAGTCCTGAGAAAAAACATGATTATATTATCCACAAAGATTCCCCAAATTGTCATAAATAAATAAAGAATTAACCTGTTATTTTAACCAAAGCAGACTATACTGGGGAAAATAAATAAGAATAAACAGTTTTCACAGATGAGCAGTAGAAACAATTTCCCAGCTACAGGTATTCTTGAAAAAAATGTCAAATTCTGCTGAAAAGTAAACACAGTAATTACTACATTTATAATTAAACCAAGTACATATTTTCAGAAGAATGTGACATCTTCCTCTGAAGATTCAAATAAAAAACCACCAGCAAAAGCATTTTAAATATGCAGAACAGTGTGTGGTTTTTATAAATATGTGCAAAGTATGCATATTTTAATATAATTACCCTGTACTACACAAGCAATTTTTACTAGACAAATACTACAATATATTCTAACTATGCAATTAACAATGTGTTTTAATGGAAAATTAGAACAAATTGCTGGTGTGGCTGTACAGAGGTGACACTCCTGTATGCGTATATACTAATCAAAGCAGAATGAAGTAATTTGACTTGTCATCTGACCTGAAAGTACCATTTGTAGCAGCTGTCAAAGCAATCATTAAGCAGAGCAATTGATCATATTCTCCACATACAGTTTTCAGCAGCTTTCATTTACACAATAGTCTTTAATAACATGTGATTATATTTCAGATTATACTGTAACCTCACACAAATTAATTAACAAAGTCATTACTGTGTGAGCACAAACCGACATTACAGTCAATGAGCACTTTGGAGTTCCATTCCTCCCTCAAAATACAAAGGAAAGAAATTGTCTTTTCACCTCTTGCTCAAATTTCCAAAAAGACACGCTGTTTTAAGTCATCTCAATATTCACCTGTAACATTAAACATTACAGTGTAATCCAGTGTCACAAAATCCACCCATTACAGAGGTTGAACAAGCCCAGCACTTCCCAGGAGGGTATTCCTTCCATATCCCTCAGTTTGTGAGTGTTAATGTCACTTATGACTTTCCTTAAGGGCTTTGCACTGCTAAAGTGTATAAAATTACACAACATCACCTCCTGCTGAAGCTGATGCCAAGAAAAAAATCAGGAAATACTTGCCCTTTACAAGACTGAGTAATTTTTCAGTGCTAATGGTATGTTTCTGCGACAAAGTGGAAGGATTATATTTTAAAAGTTTATTTAACCATCCTGCTCTTCTACTGAGGATATTAAGTTATAACTGAACATTGGTTAGAATTATTTTATTTATTAATTTCATTGAATTTTGCTCTGCTATAGATGACATCTGAAACGTTTTTCTCTGTATTCAACATACCAACACTAATTTTTATTTTCTACTTCTCCATATTTCAAATTAGAAGGATTTTTTTGCCCATGTATTTAAACTGGAAGTGTTTTTACCCAGTGCCTTAATGTTTACATCACTGCACAGTACAATCTTTCAAGAATAACCATGACAACTGAAGGAAAAAAAAATGTCACTTTTGAGAAAGCAACAGGTAAATAAGAATGCCTGTTTTTAATTAACTAATACTGAATTTACCTTTCATTTGGCACCTTACCACAAAGTCAGCCTACAGTCCAGGAGCATAGCTGAGCTGCGTTACTGGTACTTTCCTGCTTTTATTGAAAAGGAACATGGGGGCTTGGAGATCTATGCAACCATTACCATATGCAGAGATTAAGGGCAGGGTATACACACAGTATTCCAGGGGGAGGGGGAGAATGCACCACTGTGCTTAGAAAGGTGATTAGCAACAACTACCCTCCCATCAGCAGTCAGATAGTTGCACATTACAAAAATAAAAGAGCAATTGTGGGCTCCCTGCTGTGACTTACATAAGATATTCTGTCCCCTATTTCAGCAGCTTTCCAGTAACCAGTGAAGCACAGAAGTATCCTATCACAGCAACACTAAAGGGAAGACAGCAAGCAGACAACTAATTTTCTTTGCTATGTATTCATTTGAATTAGAAATTTAAAAAAACCCCAAAGCTACACAAGCATCTAGGAAACTATGTTCCTTTTGGGGGAAAAAAAAAATCTATTATTTTACTTCACTATTAACTACTGGGTGCATTTTTTGGCAGCATTTGCAAAAAAACCAAAGCAAGTATCTTCTGGCAGTCCTGGAGTTGCATGGGCCTCAGTCACCCTGTACCTCCTCTAAAATCCAAACACAGCAGCTTCCCCATCAGGATGCTGAGGTCTGTCTCTCAAAACACAGTGAGAAGTAAAGATGCAGTCAATACATTCTGTGAAAGCAACTTTAAAAAAATGAGGCTCAGTTGAAGTGAAGCCTGAAATAAGACTAGAAAATTATTAATGTTCCACTCTGATTGTAAAAATAGCCAAGACATAGAGCCACATCCTCTACAGCTTTCTTCTGGTATTTTGTGGTGTTTGTTTTGTTTTATAAGCTCTTTTACTGCAAATAGCAGGCCTGAGTTACAGAAGATTCACAACTGTACTATGAAGACAAGTTCACCCCTCAGCTGTCGACCAAATGAAGGAATGGAAGAGGAATAAACAGCAGCATTTAAACACCAACAGGACACGATTTTGTTAACAGAAAGTGTATCATCTTTTCACTTGAACAAGCAAGGGTGTGCCTAAGAAAATGTGCATCAGTGTGTTGGTTTTGCTTGGTCCAGGTTATTTGGTTTGGGTTTTTTTGGAGGGGGGAGGCACAAAGATGGCTCCTGTGTGTTCTGTGAGAAGCTTCTGGAAACTTTCACCATGTCCAGCAGAGCCAGTCTGATGGCTCTGAAGGTGAATCACATGCTGCTGACCAGCCTGGGCCAACTGGAGATGTTGGTTATGCCTCTGCGACAACATATTTAAGAAGAAACCAAAACGAAGTAGTCACACACTTCTTTTTAGCCAGAGAAAGAGGAGAGGGTGAAAATACGTGAGGGAGAACAGCATGGAGACACCAAGGTGAGTGGAGGAGGAGGGGGAGGAGGTGTTCCAGGTGCCAGAGCTGACAATCCTCTGCAGGCCAGGGTGAGCCCATGGTGGGGCAGCTGTGCCCCTGCAGCCCATGGGGTCCGTGGGGACGCAGAGATCACCCACAGCCCTGGGGAGGTGCCCACACCAGAGCGGGAGGATGCCTGGAGGAGGCTGTGATCCAGTGGGAATCCCAGTGGAGAGAGAGGCCTTGCTCCCAAGATGGAGCAGCCTGGCCTCAGAGATTGC
Source organism: Grantiella picta (assembly GCA_013397955.1). Lineage (NCBI taxonomy): Eukaryota > Metazoa > Chordata > Aves > Passeriformes > Meliphagidae > Grantiella > Grantiella picta. The sequence goes on along the minus strand of VZRM01002265.1, from coordinate 404,499 downwards.
ACCCTGTGGATGAGGGACTCATGTCACAGTAGATTCAGATGGGCTGCTGCTCGTGAGATTTGGAGCCACACCAGAGGAGCTCACAGAGAGCTGTCTCCCGTGGCAGAGACCCATGGTTACACAGAGGATGAGTCCTCTCCCTGAGCAGCAAAGGAGAATCTCAGTGATGGATGGACTGAACTAACCCCATACCCTGTTACCTGGGCTGCTGGTGGGTAGGAGGGAGGGGGTGTGAGTGGAGAAACGGTGCCTTAAGAGCTTATTTTTACTTCTCGTTAGCCTCCTGACTTTGTTAAAGTTAGCAATAAATGACTTTGCAACTTTAGGTTTCAGCCTGTTTTGCCCTCAGTCTGTCTCCTCCCAGTTCCTTACCTGAAAACATGAGCCCTTTGTGTGTTAACTTTTCCCTCTCCTCGGCCCAGCTGTGGCAGGGAAGAGCAGAGAGAGCAGATGTCATAAGTGCCTGGCATTTGGCCAGGGTCAAACCATGACAATCAGGAAAGAGAAAACCTGTCAGTGATGTTGGAGGGCATGTCGTATTTTGGTCCTACATGGCTTCATATGTAGCCATTTCTACACACTCACGAGGTTTAAGCTGCTCCTGGAAAGCTACCCTAGAACTCTACTCTGACACCAAAGTACTGATATAGCAAACCCTCCCCTCAAAAAACCCCAAAAAACCAAACACCAAACCAAAACCAAACCAAAGAACAAACAAACAAAAAACCAACAAAATCCCTCCAGACTTTTAGTATTAAATGTTGGATAACTTACATGAGATCATTTTCTGTGACTTAGAGATAAATGCTTCTAGCTATTTTGATTTGCAGCTTACAAAAACAGGAAAATCAGCATCCAAAAGGCACCCTATATGCCCCAGATAGAACAAAGGATAGCAAGCTGTGCAGTATCTTCTCAACATACTTCGTGGCTAATATATTTTTTGTTTGTTTGAAATGTCCTGAACTGCATTAAAAAAAACCCTATGTTTTTCAGTCTAGAATCCTAAATGGTCTGAAGAATCATCACTGCCAACTCCAGAAGATGGCACCAGTCACCTTTAGTATATTACGGAAGAATATGTTTTCACTTACTACTGTCTTTACTTCATTAATGCACACAAAACCAGTCTGTTGTCTTCGCTGACTCATTTGCTTAATTTTGAAAACACTAAGTAGGCTGAAAATGGTTTTCCCAACTTACATCTGCTTTGTAATGATTTACTTGTTTTGCAGCATTAGGCTAATATTACTAAAATGTATAAGATCAACAGACATTGTAAATTTTCCTTGCAATAACGTCTTTATAAAAACAGAATAAACCAGTTATCTCCTAAAAGTATGTGTATTTGGTTACAGAGGATAAAAATCATTATCTTAAACATCATTATACAACCCTAATACTACTATAAAAATATTTGCTTCACCTTTGTGAAAAATATTCTGTATAAAACATCAATGGATTAAAAAGCTATTATTTTCTCCACAGACTGAAGTGAATTGCTTGTAATTCTGAGTATTGCTTCTAAATCAGAGGTGGAATTTCATTACTAAAGTAATGACAATAATATTCCTTTGTGGGATTATTATTGAAACACCTTGAACTTCTTGCTAGATAGAAAGGGCATTGTAATGACTATTTTGGGGTCACATTTGCAATTCTAACTTATCCCAGGTCAGGACCATACATGGAGTCCATGTATATCTTGGAACGTTCCACTTTAAAAAAACCCAATCTTTGCAAAAGAAGTACAACTGTGTAGGAAAATTTTTTAAAATCTGCAAATATAATTTTTCAACTTGAAAAACTTTCCTTCTTCCACTAGTTGTTATCTGCAATTCAATACAGACACAATTTTATTTTTCTCTAATTTCTCCTCTCTGCTTATAGCACAGAGATACAGCAGGGTTACAAGCCCCTGCCTATTACGGTATCAAATCTTTATCCTGCTTGTACTGCTGTATTCCACTTTCTCCTTTGTTCCAATAATTATTGCTGGAAGTTTTCAACATTTTTAACCAGCACATAAAAGACATTTCAACAAAGTCAAACAACAATACTTCGACATATCCTAAATGAAGTTGCCGATACCTGCTGATACACAGAAAGCTTCAAGAAATACTCACAGTTTACTATATTTTGAGTTCATCAAGACATTTTATCCTTTCATTCCTCACTAGTGAATACATTAACATGGCACATACTCTTTTTTCTCAACTTTTCCACATTTCAAACTGATTGTTTCAGTAATTTTTCCCCTTCTGCATTAGGCATCAGCCTACGACTCTCATCACAGCCCTTAGAAGCCCCTGACTGAAGAGATTTCTTTTTCCCCATGTTTCTCCCACAGATCTCAGTCAGCAGGTTCCAGTGCTTTATCTGAGAAAAGCCTGTGAAGTTACACTTTTTGTTTGTGTGCCTGACCATATCAGGCCCTTGAAGAAGCTGAAAGACAGGTTGGTCCTTCACTGCTAATATCATGCCCAGGGCACAGCTCTCAGTCTGCAAGTGTAAGTAGGCTCCAGACTTCCCAGGAGCACTGGAGAGCTCCCTACAGAGTCAAGATGTTTCCTCAAAGATGCGCAAAGAGAAGGAGCACACAGGGAGGGGTGCAGGCTGCAGTGCTCCCCTGGGAGTCAGAGTGGTGGGCCATGGTAAGCCAGCAGCAGATCTGTGCTGGCATGGAGCTGGATTGGGAGTGGAGCTTCAGGAGCAACATTCCCGGCAGACTGGCTGCAGAGCCATCATGGCCACTGGAGACAGACTGGTCTGTTTTGCTGGAAAGCTAACACCAGTTCTGCAAGACTGGTTATGCCTAAAATCTTACTTCATGGTATACTGAACTTGCAGTGTGTCTTTTGTGTAAGCAAAATTGCACCCAGGCAAACACCGAGTGTAAAAGTAACCAGAAGTTTTCAAGCAATTTCACTTGGCTTTGAAATAATCCTGCAATCAAAGATCAATACAAGAAGAAGGTAATTTAAATGGCAGGATTTACTTAAAACTGCCTAGGCTAATTTCACATACACTGGTGCAAATTAATGCTATTCAACACAGTAAAATATTTTCTTTTCTTCTCCTGGAATAAGAATCACCGAATATTAGAATCTCACTTTTATTTTCAAAGGATGATAACTCATAATACAATACCTCATCTTGAAAAGCAAGGGAGGATATAACCTAAAGACTTGCCTGGAGCATACCTCAAGAATTTGCAATGAATCTTTCCCTGCAATTTAGTTGAATTGGTTTAGAATTGCTTATTTGAAATTAAGAGGAGCAGACTGACTTCCAAGAAGAAAGAAAAATAAGGGCTGCTAAGAAAAGTTTGTATTAAAAACCTCTTGAACTGAATTACAGCATACTCTCCAATGTAAATTACTGCTAGACATGTTTTCCTCATTTCCCCTTGCATAACCAATATAAAAAACCCTGAATATTTCTCATCAAAATCCACATATTTGATTATATTTATGGATGTAACACAAAAAATGGGCTGGTCCACTGTTCACTCAAAAAAAAAAATCATATTTCAAATCACATTCACATCAAATGTTTTCATACCATATGATTATGAATAATGGCCTGTTTAAAGGAAAAAAAAAAGAAAAAGCCTACCTATTTCATATAGTCTGATGTAGTTTAAAAAGCAATCAAATTTTGAAAAGAGGGCATTGCACTGGCATGCTACTGACCAGAGAGAACAAACCTCTTTCCTAGCCTGTAACCTATAGGCTCTGAGAGCTCAGAAATCAGGAAGTTGTGGTAAGAGGGACATCTGATCAGCTGATCAGTGTCCTGGATCCTCTGAACACAATTAACAATTTCAGATGTTGACTGACTGTTTCAATTACATATTCAAAGACTTCAGTGGAAGTAGGATTTGTCCTCCTCAGCATGGAATGTGATAGTATCCAACAGACTGTGCTGCAGATATTGACAAAATTAATTCACAGAATCACATCAGCAACATCGTAAATTGAAACATTTTAAAGCATTTTGAGGAAGGAAGCAAAGTCCTTCTCTGGACTGGAGAAGGTGATGTTGCTTATGGACTGGCACAGCGTGCCCAAAGAAGTCCTGTGGTGTGTCTGTCCTTGCAGGTACTCAGAACCGAGGGGATTCTGCTGCACCTGACCCTGTTCTGACCTGAGAGCTGGACAGAGCAACTTGCCCAACACCACTGTGTGATCGCTCACCACGACTTTGGTGCCATTTCATGGTTATTCGTTGACGAATAGGAACCAAAAGTCTTTCTAGATAAATCTTTTGAGGGTCCTTTTGCAAACTCTTAATTAGGAAGCATATAGGAAGAAGTTCAGTATTTTGAAAAGCTGGGCCAAGGTAAAGTTGACTGGGACCTTAACAATAGCCCAGTTTATTCAAGGAATTTATCTACACCCCACAAGATCATGGAATCACAGAATAACTCTCTAAAATGAAAAAAAATTTCAAACCTAGTCTAGGAAATGTGTTAAAAATTCAATTCGCATTATGTAGCAGCTATAAAAAAAGTCATTGAACAGAGATCATCTATTTTTTCTGACAAGAAAACAGCTCTAGTCTGGTTGTGTTAGCCTAAAACACCTGTCTCCTCTGCCTTTATTTTGAGTCCTGTGGATTGAGTTATAACACAGCAGAAAATATTAGGAACAGCATCTCACTATGCTCTATGCAGAATGAGTTCATTAAAAAATGGGGCCTGTTATCTCCCTCAATAACTTCAGAGATCCTTGGGTCATCAGCAGAGGAAGCCCATGCTCAAGCACACATCATTGCAGCCCAGCTCAAAGTAACCATTCCCCAAGTCCTTCGTGGGGGAAACAGCACCTAAATTCATGACGGGGAGTTTGGTTTCTGGCATGCCAGCTTGCAGAATGAAATGCAGAAACTTTTTCAGGGGCCCAATCTGTTCAGCTATAGTATGAATGACAGACAGGACTGTCTAAACACATCTGTGATTGTGAGATCTAGTGCTGAAAATCATGCCATCACATCCCTCTTGCCATGTGCTGAGTGGAGGTCTAATGATCCCAAGGACTCTGGCAGATCCCATTCCAGATGAGATCATAAAGAAGGATGCAGAATATGCAAAAAACTAAGCCACTTTCCCGTGGTTTTGATATGGTTGAGAAATCTGTAAAATATATGCTGACTACAAATTTATTGGTAATTTTTTAATAAGGAGATACATGTCTGCATTATTGATATCCCTTTATAGGTATGAAGATTAAGCCCTGGAAAAGAACAAACCCACAAATTACACAAGGCACCTGCTCCATGTTTAGATTTTAGTCTTTTCCTGGAAGGGTGCCAGCATTTTAAATCATCTTATGAATTTTTGCCTGCTCTATTACATACATAACACATTCTCATACTCCAGAAAGCAAAATTTGGTATTTAATAATTTCGAGTGAGACAAACCAGCCCCCCCTAAAAAAAAAACAGACCCCCACCTCCTCCTCCATATTCTTGAAAATAAATGCAGTATTACTGTAAGGCTGCTATAACTACAGCACTTCATTGCTTGGAGAGACTGCCCATGCAAGGTGACCTAGTATATCTCCTTTCCGTACTATAGCTTTAACCTTTGGCTGTTGTTTTTTTCATTGATTTGGTTTGCTTTTCTTTTCTGCTATAAAAACACATGTGCAACTAATTCAGAATTTATTTTCAAAGTATTGTGTAGTTGAAGTAACTTGATCATTTAAAAGAAAAAAAAAAAACCTGGAATTGTGTTTGGCTTTTTCCTGGTACTGGAACATCAACTTCATTTAGTGACAGGAGTGAGAGAATGTTTTCCCAGATTTTGCTCTCCATTCATTGAATCACAGAGTGGTTTGGGTTGGTAAAGACATTTTAAAGATCATCTCCTTCCAATACCCCTGCTGTGTGTAGGGACACCTTCCACTAGACCAGGTTGCTCAGAGCTCTACCCAACCTGGCCTCAAACCTTCCTTATCTGGAGGAATGTTTTGTTTTTTCACTATCTGATTTCCTTAAAACTTGCATCTTGGCAGCTGAGCTTCCTTAAGTGGACTCTAAAATCAGGAAAATATTTATTGTAATGCCAAGGTAATTCAGATGGTTAAATTAAACTACATAATGCATTGATGAGCTTTTCCCTTGCAATTAGCCCTCAACAGCCCTCTGCTCTGGAGAAGAGTGTTACCAGATTAATATTTGTAGGCAGTTTGGCTGCAGTGCTTCCAAACACCCTTGCATAAAACACTATGCAACATAGTTACTTTTAAACTCAAATATTAAAGCTAAGTATATAACAATGCTTGATAATACAGGAATTTTTTAACTGACTACATTTTATGACTGTAAGTAGATACTAAGAGGAAGGTCACGAAAACTTGGAGTGCCCTAATATTTGAAATCTTTACTCGAAATTATACAGTAGCATGATGCATATAACAAAACACAACATATTCATCACAATTAAAATAGTAATAGAAATTCTAAAAGCTCCTGTACAGCTTTTGAAACAAGAATCTTAGACTTTTATCAGTTTGATTAGATTATACTTTCATGCACTGATTTATATTGTTTCAGCCCTTTGCCTATTCTATTCATTCAATTAATGCAATTCTATTGACATTTCCTCAAATGTTGAAAATTCCCTTCAGAGAACAAGACTAAGAAAAAGATGTAAGAGGGAGAAATGTTGCCAGAGAAACAGTTTTGGTTGGATATTTTCACAGCATGTTCAATGCTGGAAGGGACCACTGGGAGATCAGGTAGTCCAACCTCCGCGCTCAAGCACTGTCCCCCTGGATTTCTAAGAGAGTTCTGCTCACCAATACTGCAGAAATCATGCAGTGACACCCATGCAGTGATAAAGACACCCAGGGAGATAACCTCTAACAACAGCTAGCTTTTCTGTTAAAGCCTGCTTGGTTTCAAAATCCTTGTGTAAAAGTGTTTCTACACAGTGGTCAAAATTATTGCTGTGCAATTGGTAAACCTGAACCCTGATGACGAAATCTATGACAGCAAGTCACATAAGAGCAAATATTTGCCAGGAGCAGGGAAAATAATGCAATCTTACAAAGTGTAGTTTGTACCTAAGAACATTATTGATATGACTGAGGTGATCATAGGGAAGCCAACATGCAAAAGATGTTTTATTTAGGACAGAATAAGGAGTAGAACCTGAAAAGTAGTTTAACTTCATCGAGGTCTTGAGGCAACTTCCTGAAATGATAAGTTCTGCCACAAGTGCCACACAGTTTACTTTCTCCCCTCAGGCTACAAGGGCCTCTATGAGGGCAAAACCTTTAAATTATACCATTTGCCATGTGTATTTGGAGTACAAAAATACTAACTGATTTTTTTACATCATTTGTACATTCTTTGCTTTTTATGGAGACTTTGAAACCCTGTAAAAATAGAATATAAGATACCTTCCAATATTTATCACTCCTCAACAAGGAGGCAGCCCTATGGCTAAAACAGATTTAATCGGGCTACACAGTATTGATGTGTCCAAGCTCCTTATCAGGACATAACTGAAAACAAGTTACACCCCTCTGGTAAGTTTATGGTTCCTGCTTAGCACTAGAACTTTAAAAAACAGTTAATGTCAGGTGTGAGTGACTGGTCTGTGGAAATGGCTTTAGGGATTTGCAGTGGTCCTTCCAGGTATCCTCTGCAGCATCTAAATTACACCACACAGTTAATTTCAAGGTGGATTCATGTTGTTTGAGATTGATATACCAAGCCTTTGCCCACATGCTTATATGTGATGTTACCAGGTGTTGCCATAATGTTCCTGTAAGACTCCTCTGTTTATCTTGTGTACATGAACCTCCTTTGAACTGTTCAGATCTTCCAAATTCATCTCTTTCATCTGCTCCCTTTACAAAATTCTTCTTTTGCCTCCCTGACTAGAATGACTCTGGTCTCTTCCCAGGAACCCTCACATACACAAAGAGGAGAAAGTAAAGCAAGATCTCCCCAGAAGAGAGGATGGGAGCCATCCTCTGCTAGCAGAATTTTTGTCAAATGCATTCATTACTTACAACCTTTGTTTCAGTAGGAAGATTCAACTAACTTGTCAAAATTGGATCACAAATGACAGTGCTTGCATTTACAAAAAGTCTAGAATTTTATGTAACCGCAATGTCAAGCCAAATATATGTCAGGTTTCAAGACTATTTTTTAATTATAAGTTATTCCACTGGAAGCAGAGGACTTAAAAGACACACATATGTGGGAGTCTTTAGACATTTTAATGCAAATGGCAATCTTTTGATTGTCATTTGAGGAACATAAATGCCACACCTCACCCTTGCTATGGTCTCCCTAGTTCTTCAATAAAATCAAACTTCTTACATACAGTGCAGGACTAAACTCCATCAGTAGTGCTGTTAGCCGTGAGACTCCCTGACCAACCTCCCCAAAACTAAGAAAAACAAAAAGAAAAAAAACCCTGAATTTTTCATGCAGTTGTACAGAAAAAAAACAGCTAGCTGTTACCATTACATTTAGGACTAATTATTTGAGGCTATCCCGCAAAAATTAAGCTTGTTGGATAGACCACACAGCCTCCTTGGATAAGAAGTATCAGACTTCTGACTAAAAGGGAAGTATAATTTTTTTTTTTTACCATTTTGAATGTAAGAAAACATTTTATATACTAAAACATAACAAGAGATTACATAATTGTTAAAGAAAGTCAAAACAACACAGAAGGAATGAATAAAAATGCATCAGACAAGAGGGAAGTTACCAGCAGATTTCCTCATATATCATTCTGGAGCCCAGTCTTATTCCCTAACTTTGTAAGTCACCTTCATGTAAAACACTGTTTCAGTAACGCTGGTCACATTTTTTAATGACAGAATTTTGGGAAGCACCAGTCACAGAGAAATACCTGGATGATGATGCATGTTAGCCAGCAGAAGAAAGATCATTTAGCAGTAAAAAGAGCAAGATTATATGGTCAACAGCCATTAAGTGACAAGGGGGATTAAATGATAAGACTACATGCCACCAAGTCCTAGAATGCATCAAGAAATATGATTCCAGGGAAGAAAGTACAGTTTATGATACAGAATTTCAAAATTACTATCTAACCATTTACGGTAAGAAAACTGGGGGTAGAGATTTGCTTCTTTTAGAGTAAGCACAGAGAAGGGCTGTTGAGTGAGGAAGGTGTCTGAAAACAGGAACTAGATTAACTTCTGTCACTTCTATCAGCAGGATAAACCTTATCTCTTCTGAGGGTTGACATCAAAACAAGAACAAATAGATCATAAAGGCCATGAATAAATTTAGAGTAGAACAGGGGGAAATAATTGCTAATCATGTCATGCAAAAGACACATCTGCTTTTAAAGTCATTAATATATTTAAGGAAGCATCATTGGAGCATTTAAAATAATGGAGAAGTAGATAGAGCAATGCAGAGACACCTTCCACATTTTCAATGAATTTTGGTCCCTTTTGGTTTCAGGGCAGACTTCTGGGCCAACACTGGAACTACCTGTAGCTTTGTCCACATTAAACAAGCTTTCAGCAGATGATCTCCTCTAGCAGGTCACTAAAGGACATCTCTAATCGTAACAGCCATTTCCTTAAACCAATCCTCCAAAGAGGTGAAAACATGCTTGTACAAGCGAGCTCCTGAGCCAAAGATGAATCACAGGGTAGATGTTAAAGTGACAAAACAGCCACAAATTTGCTAAAGCTTGATTGCACAGTTATCTTTCATCTGGAAACTTATAAGGAATTTTCTAAGTCACCTCTAGATTGTTACTGGATACATTTAAGACCAAATGAGAAGTTGAGGCTGCATTTCTCAAACATGCATCAGGCCTTGTTCTCATGGGATATCCAGAACAGCTCTGTGTATTCAATGATACACATGACAAATATAACACCAGGATTGGTATATATGACAAAAGCAAGTTTTGCACAATGTAGACTGTAGAGCCACATAATATAACTATATTAGCACAAAGTATAGCCAAATTCAGAAATGGCAAGTAATTTTTGGATTTCTTTCTTCTGAGTGCTTAGATCCTATTACCATTTGTCTGATCACCAAACCAGTCTTATGCTTTACTTCCAGGTACCATTCTGGCTGAGCAAGAACAGCCCAACTGGTTTGTAGTACACACTGAGCATGCAGCTAAAGAGGAATCAAAATCCTCAAAGTGTCAGGGCAGGAAGACTGTGGAGATGGCAGCACACTAACAATAGACCATGCTACTCAAGGTAAATCAAGAGTTGCAGCATTCACACGCAGAATATTATTAAATAAATTATTGCCACCTGAGAAAACACCCTCTATCCTACCAGAAAACACAATGAAGCTCTGCAGATCTCCAGCACCAGTAGTGCTGTAAAGAACTTTTAAGAGCAAAGAATTCAGAAGAAATTATTCCAAGAGACTTTGGAATCACATTCTGCACGTAGGTCCCTTGAAACCCAGAAGACTAATATTTGTTTCCCAACACTACTTAGAGAGACTATTTCTGCTCTCTTTCTGAGGGCTCTGTTCAAGACTTATTTGCAAGTCAGGAGCTGTTCTCCAACCAGGCTGAAACAAGATTATTTATTACTGTAGGCCGTAATCTAATCTTGCATATCTATGCTTGTGAATCAGTTCTCATGTGATGCTTCCAAGTGGAAATACATGTCAATGGAAAATTTTATGTGATATATAAAAATCAGATATACACTTATACACTGCACACACTCAAGGTTCATTCCAACATTCTGATTCAGAACTGAAGAGCCTAAACACTTGGCTTGAAGCATTGAGCTCTTTTTACATTATAAAATTTTTTGTTTCTAAGACCTCTTGCTGCAATAGGTAGACTGTAGCCTGCACACATTTATGCATGTCTTAACTGTGTGTTTTTCTACAACAGTAACGAAAGATCTCAATATTTTTTGCCAATGTTCTCCAGACACATCCCACAATGTCTGGCGAATGGATGACTGTGTTCAACAAAAATTTCATTTCTTGTGGAGAGAAAAAAGAAATAGCTATGAGACATGCCCTTCAAAGATATTAACTTTTTTTTGTTTCTCTTCTCTCCCAAAAGCTACAGCACTCTTTTGAAAGGGCAGACCTAACTACATGTCGATAACAGATTAATTGGAATTTTTTTCCTTCTGTTGTTGACATCTGCAGACAGGTTCCAAATTCAATAGAGAGCTTTGTCATAAATATTTCTAAGGCTTCAAGTGAAAAACTAACAACAGTGTATACCAAGAATAACTTTTTCTTCAAGCACTGTTTTTTAACTAAGTCATATATTCTTCTGTAACATCTACCCACTTTAAATTTACTGACATTTTAAGGAAAAAATCACCTTTGAATTGTCATGTTTTAACAAATTCTAATTATTTTTCACTTTCCTAATTTCATCTTACCTTTGCAGGGGTAACAATTCAGCAGTTCAGTTGTAACCTCTCTTGCAATGAAAGAAGGCAAATGATAGGCCAGAATTTCTGACCTCTCACATTCCTGGTAAGATGTTGAAACAGACAAGGAAAAAGCATATGGTCATCTGCACAAAAACACTTCTAAAAGCAATGTGAAAAAAATGGTGCTTGTCTTGAACTTTAAACTAACTAAAATTAAGACTATAACCATTCTATCTCAGAGCAGTCTTTAAGAAACCAAAAGAGCAGGTTGCCTACATTACTGCAACTTGGTGGTCAAAAAAATTTGTAAGAGAGTTTTTAAATGTCCTATTTCTTCCATATAACATCAGCCCTCCAAGAGTTTTAGAGTAAGCAATAGGATGGATTCTTAATGTACCAAGTCACTGCTTAAAATTTAGGAATGAACAAAAGGTTCTTTCTTCAATGAAAGCTACAGACTATGAGTTTTTTAAGAATAAAACAGTTCACACACTGTGCCACACATTTTGCACATACATGTGCAAAAACCCATAACAGTCCAAGTGAGGATGACAAACGTACTACCCATGCACAAACCCCTTTTGAAAACACTTGTTTTCCAGCAGATCTGCCATGCCTGTGCAAGATTCCTTATCTGCATGTGTAACCCAGATACACTGGATCTCTGAATGCAACAGTAGCTGTGGCATATCTAGAAAATACCATGAAAAATCACAAGATTCCATTGAACAAGAACAGGTGAAGGCAAGTGGAGTACTTTTCCAAGTAATGACTATGAACTATACTTTTCATATCTACTTAATTATGCAATAAATCAGCTGTTTCTCTATCACCAGCCTTGACACCAATTTTAAGTGTTGTGTGCATCAATACACAACTGTTACACTAACAGCATAATAGCTAATTCCAGCAGAATCAGCATTTTATCAGCTGATTTACATAATAAAATTTGAGATTGATCATCTCCTCCCTATCTGGCAGCAGAGCATTGATTTGTAGTTAAAGGGAACATCAAGATCCAGAGGCCCGGCAATTACAGCAGCTGAAGTTCTGCCATTAATAAAACGCATTAAGAAAACACTTAAGGATTTTAACAGAGTGAAGCTGAGACCACATTCTAAGTATTCTAGACCTGATTATGATGGTATTGGCATCTCATCTACTCAGATTACTGAAACAACGAAAGATCCTCAGCTTTCTCAATTTGACTTGAAGTGTTCCTTCCTTTAGCATCCACTCTGCACTGAGATAAGCAGCTGTTAGTAGAGCACACACCCCAATAAACAACCTAACAATGAACCATGATCTCCCTTGCTGCCTCTAATATCATCACATGCAGCACAGTCATTAGCACAGGAGGCACAAACAGCTATAGCTTTCTAATGCTGTATATTAGTGAAGTAAAACACACTTGTAAGATTGTAGGATTTACAGTTTTTTTAGAGTCACCACCACTAGTAAATTAAGAATATTTTAACCTTTATGCAGATGGAGTACACCTTATATTTTCAGTGCAAAAGTAAAGACGACCCTCAAAATAATGACATTAAATAATATTAACTATGAAACTAGTTCTATCAGAGACTATCTCAGTTTCTTCTCAGAAATGAGAATCACTTCACTATCCTGTTACAATGCCAAATGAGCTAGAAACGGACCAGGAAATGTCCTTATTCAAATTTGTCATTACATTTTTTTAACCTTTACCAGAAGTTAAAAAATAAAAAGAGGAAAAAGCCAGACAGAACACATATTTGAACATGCACCTTTTTAAAGCCTAGCCTCCAATTTTAACATTAAATGGCTTTTTTTATTTCATAAGATCCCTGAATAGCCATAGGAGTACCAGATGTTCTCACCAGCCCTTTCAATTCTGGCAGGTGGAGTCTGAGACAACTCTGAGCTCCAGCCCACGCCTTAACTTGCCTGACTCAGAAAGAGCCCAGTAGCAGTTTGAGCATCATATTAACTACACTGCTGTTTCTAAGAAAATGAAACAAAGGAGGAAGGGCTCTGAGAACCAAAAAAAATTATCGGGTAGGAGATGTTGAGTCAGTTGTGGTAAAGAAACATTGCTTCAGGCATCTTTTACTTGTCTATTGATGAGAAACCCAATTAAAAAGTAGGATGAGTCCATCAATGCTTTTCAGTTTAATAGCACTTCTGCTTATTCTTCAAAAATAGCACAATATAAATACATCCTTATGACTCATCTTTCAAAAATACTTTGTATGGATATCTATATACACACATTCATACACACACACACACACACATATATTCGAAAATTGGAGAGCGAAGGAAAAAAATATGCATAGAGATGGTAGTCTCAGTGTTGCAGAAACTCTGAAGGAAAGAATAGGACAGCTAACACATGCAAAGAGAACAGCCCAGGGAAGGCACACACAGACCAACACTGATTTCCAAGAAAAACCTGACATTTTTAAACACGATTAATTCCTTAAAAGTGTGACTGAATTGTGGGAGGTTCAGACAGTCCTGCAAGCAATGAAATATGAAAAGTGGAAAAAGAGGTACTTATGATCAGAAAAGAGAAGCACAGGAATGCTTTGGTGTGTGCAAAGAGTAATCTACAGAAGCTGGATGAACCGTACCTTTTCTTAAACCAAATTAAGTCATCACACATAGGAATCTAATTTCCTCTTTGAATTAGAAACCCCTCCAAAAGTATGCAGCAGTGAGGAAGTTGGTTTTTATCCTCATCCCCTTCCAAAAAAGCCAGAATTAATAGCTAAGACAAACTTCTGCTTTAACAGACATTTTTGTCCAAAGTTGCTACTTTGCTATGGCTGTGGAATTAAGGTACCATAAGGAAACAGCAATGCAGCAGTCAGTAGGTTATAGAGATGCAAGTAGTAACTTGTGCTTAGTTTATATCTCACAATCATTGTTTACTTGGCATGCAGTGATTACCTCATGTCTGTAAGGAAACAAATCCAAACCAGCATCTCTGTAGCCTAGAAGCATTGAAACAATGAGAAAACCCCTTGATAAACCAAAATCACGTGTGTATTTCTTTACTGACTTAAAATTCAACGCTTCTTTGAGAATCTACTAACAGAAGGATATTCATTGGTGCTTTTTTTTCAGTTTTGCTAGTTGTACCTTCTGTTAAGTACTGCAGAAAACTCATGTTATCAACAGCACCGTCTCAGCTAATGAAACCACTTTCTTTTGCACCATTAAGAATGTTGTGCATGGCAACTCACCTCTTTCTTAATTACTCAGCTTAGATTTTCAGCAACTATAGACAGTGTAACTGTTCTGTAGTCTGAGTAATGTCACTGTACTTGGAATGTGAAGTGGCACCCATACAGTTACAGTCCAACACTGACAGAGGAATAAATCATTACTGCTCTACTTGCATCAAGACACGCTTGATGCAACAGTGTGAAACAAGACAGCTCTAAAATCCCCTCAGTTCTTCAGAGAAATAAATACCTTACCTTTTAGTAAGGCTGTCAAACCTACTAACAGAGAACAAATCATAACTAAGGAGCTTGACTTCTTGATGGCTTAAGTGAATTAATTTTATGAACTCTTAAGAGCTTTATAGGATCCCTAGAATTTCACATTCTTATATTTAAAAGTTTTATATGCTCAGCATTAGAACATATACCACCAACTTCAAAGATGTTGTGTCAGGAATGAATTTGAGCCTTTGTAGTTCTTGTCCACATGGGCTGAAAGCTTGCATTCTGACTGTGTTTTCTTACAACACGGTATCTGTGTTCTTCCATTGTCAATGTAAAGATTGACAGATGTCTTTTAATACTAGCTTTTAAAACAACTCTAATAAACAAACATTAGGGAAATACTTTCTTGAAACCAACATGCACATCTAAAAATCAAAAGATTGCCATGTCCAAAACAGTTATAGTGAATCAAATCCAGCCCTATTACAATTTTGATAACTGAATGGCAGAACAAATAAGCTTATGGTGTGAGATGGATCTCACTGCATCCACCTTCACTGCTAAGCTCATTAAAGTCCCACTTGCCTGCCTTTTTGCCTCAGTAACTTTCTACCTCATTCACAGCTTCTGATACTACTATAGCCTTAGACATTTCCTATGACAACTTTTTGAGACACAAAGTATCCTCCCAGGCCCTTTGAAATTCTAAGTCATCCAGTCACATGCATTTCCTTCTCTTGTATCCTATTCTCTGGAGCGACCACTAGTAAAATTACCTTAATGGTTCTGACTATTAAGAACTTCTTGTGTCTGGGAAACCTTCAACAACAAAAGTTGGCTTACATTGCAGAACCAGAGAAATTTGAGCAATTAGAGTTACTGCAGACTGAGATTCTCCATAATAGCTATCTTCAAAACGAAAAGAAAAAGTGACAGCAAATACTGAAACCTATTCTAGCCTGTCAGCTTTTCCAATGAGAAAGCAATTTCAACATTACAGGTTAGATTCACCTCAGTTCTGCTCTTAAACTACTTAGCTGGATCCCTACAAATCTATGGGGCCTGATGAGATTCATCTCAGAATACTCAGAGAGCTGGCTGATGCTATCACAAAGCCTTGCTCGATAATTTTGGAGTGGTCTTGGGAATCCAGAGAGGTCTAAGCTGACTGGAAGCTAGGAAATGTTCCAATTTTCACAAAGGTCAAGAAAGAGGTCTTTGGAAACTAGAGGCTTGTTCATCTCACTTCAGCGCCTGCTAAAATCATGGGAAAGATTATTCTGGGAGGTATAGAAAAAACAACAGGAGGTGAAAAAACACAGTCATCAGTGACAGCCAACACAGCTTCATGAGGGGTAACNCTATGGGGCCTGATGAGATTCATCTCAGAATACTCAGAGAGCTGGCTGATGCTATCACAAAGCCTTGCTCGATAATTTTGGAGTGGTCTTGGGAATCCAGAGAGGTCTAAGCTGACTGGAAGCTAGGAAATGTTCCAATTTTCACAAAGGTCAAGAAAGAGGTCTTTGGAAACTAGAGGCTTGTTCATCTCACTTCAGCGCCTGCTAAAATCATGGGAAAGATTATTCTGGGAGGTATAGAAAAAACAACAGGAGGTGAAAAAACACAGTCATCCGTGACAGCCAACACAGCTTCATGAGGGGTAACTCCTGCTTATCAAACCTGATTTCCTCCTACAACAGGTTAACCCACTGAGTTGATCTAGGAAAACCAGTAGATGTAACCTTTCTGGACTTCAGCAAAGCTTTTGTTACTGTCTNTGGTCTTGGGAATCCAGAGAGGTCTAAGCTGACTGGAAGCTAGGAAATGTTCCAATTTTCACAAAGGTCAAGAAAGAGGTCTTTGGAAACTAGAGGCTTGTTCATCTCACTTCAGCGCCTGCTAAAATCATGGGAAAGATTATTCTGGGAGGTATAGAAAAAACAACAGGAGGTGAAAAAACACAGTCATCAGTGACAGCCAACACAGCTTCATGAGGGGTAACTCCTGCTTATCAAACCTGATTTCCTCCTACAACAGGTTAACCCACTGAGTTGATCTAGGAAAACCAGTAGATGTAACCTTTCTGGACTTCAGCAAAGCTTTTGTTACTGTCTCTCATAGAATCCTTCTGGACAAAATGTCCAGCACATGGCTGGATGTTACCTGATGAGTGTGCAACTCATGGCTTGGGCACAAAGGGTTATAGTGAATGAGGTGACATCAGACTGGAGTCTGCTCATTAGTAGGGTTCCACAGGGCTCCCTGCTCAGCCCAGTTCACTTCAACATCTTGGACATGGGATTCAAAGGAATACTAAGTTTGCAATGACACTAAACTGGGAGGAGCTGTTGATTCCCTTAGGGGCAGAGAGGCCCAGCAGAGAGACCCAACAAATTAGAGAGCTGAACAATCACCAATCATGTGAAGTTCAACAAGAGAAAGCACAGAATTCTGCACCTGGGACCGGGCAACNGGGAAGCCTTGTGAGGAACAGCTGAGGTCACTTGGTTTGTTCATCCTGGGGAAGATGAGACTGAGAGGAGACCTCACTGTGATCTTCAGTGTCCTCACGAGGGGAAATGGAGGGGCAAGTACTTACGTCTTAACTCTCATGGCCACTGACAGGACTCAAGGAAATGGCATGAAGCTGAGTCAAGAGAGGTTTAGGTTGGATATCAAGAAAAGGGTTTTTACCCAGGGGGCTGTTAGGCAGTGGAACATGATCCCAGGGAAGTTGTCACAGCACCAAGTCTGAGTTCCAGAAGTGTTTGGACAACGTTCTCAGGCACATGGTGTGAGTTTTGGGATGTCCTGCACAGGGCCAGGAATTGGACTCGATGATCCTGATGGGTCCCTTCCAACTTAGTATATTCTATGATTCACTCTGGGGAAATGTTGAGAAATAAAGAGAGAATAAATAGATGGAATAAATTTGCGTATTACCAGCAGATGCTTTTTCTTATTACACTATTTCTAGAGAGCAAGCACTAAAAATCTGGCAATAATAAGCAGAAAGTTTTCATTTGCTTATTTAGACAAAATACTCTAATTTTTTCTCCTTTCACCTCTGTGGTCACCTTGATTCACAGGGTTTTATAAGATGTCAGCTTCTCTGCAGTTCACAGCAAACTTAAAAAAAAATTGCAACAGCAGATTACCTATTTTGAATACTCTTTACAAAACACTTCCATTATGGCATTAAAGCAATTATGTTACCTAAAAGCAAAAATAACATAAGAATACCAGGAAAAAAATACATGTACCAGGAAATAATAAGACTGTTCTTATTTCCACTTCCATTTTGAAATGTCACAGGATTGTTGAAATGCTGCTTAATCAGAAGAAATAAATTATGTCTGCAGAGTTGCTTTCAGCTACAACACAGAAAATAGCCTATAACAGGACACATATATCACTGCCCAGCCAGTGTTAGACTAAGCTTTGCAAGTTAAAATGTGCTCCTGCTTTCTTAACCAGTATAACATCTCCAATTGTTTAAGAAGTACATGTCTGTAATATGTTGTGATGAATAAAACATCTCATAAGCCTCAGATGAATTCCAAAAGCCTACATACATGTCTCAGAGTAGCTGCCTCCCATAGCATAAACAAAACCATAGCAAAAAAAGATTGTGAAAAAGTAAAAGTGTCTCCCAAACTACATAGTAGTTTCCATGCTCCTTGTCACAGGTCTAGAGATTTCTTATCTCCTAACACTTTTTTTTGCTTTTTTCCTCACTCCTAAGTAATTGTCTGTAATTTAAAAATATTTCCCTTTTTAATTAAATCCGGTGTTTTCAAGCACCTGAGCCAGTGTACAGAAATATAGCAGATAAAATGTTCTATAGGACAGTAAGCCTTCAGAGGCCTGTTTTGCTTTTTGTGGAGTGGTCAGGGACAGCAGCACCCCTACATCAGTGACTCTCAGACTCACAGTTTATCCCTATCTAGCATACAACTGCAAGTGCTCATGATTTAAAAGATGTCTATTCATTCTGGATATTCAGTTTGAAACAGTCTTTTAATAAAACGAGAGGTCAGTCACCACTTAAAAATCATCAGACCCCAAAGAAGCAAATGACATAAAGTCAGAAACCCCTAATTATGAATAATTTTAAAATTCTGCTCATGGAGCTTGACTCTATCATTCTAATTATTAAACCACCACCTTCTTTTGAAATACATGTACTTTCATTGCAGATACAGAATAGGCCATACATTAATAATTAATGATTATTATCTCCACAAGAATAGAAGAAAAGGAGCAAAATAACTTCAGTCCTTGGTATTTTCTTACATGCTATGCCTTCAAAATAATAATCCCTTATATATTTTCAGGGGGAATAAGCAGATGGGAATTGTGGAAATTGAACAATTATTCTGTTTTTTTATTTTAATGAGAATTCATTTCCCCTCTTCATTTGGTTTTGGATTTTTTTTACCGTTTTCCTTATCTTTAGTGCTAAAAAAATCACATTATAGCCCTACAGTGACTTGCATCACGTATGATTGCAGTAAGCAATATTACACTCTGCTCTACCAGGTACAGAAGACTACTCCTGAAAGCTAAAGTTGTAGAAAAAATCATCATGAAAGGGGCTTCTGAGGGTTTCCTTATACAAGCATTTTCCAGAATTATTTAAATGCAAAATCTGAAACGTTTCCTTCAGCACAAAATGTAGCTATTTCAAAGTTACTTCATACTAACAGCAGAGGTTTATGGATGTTTATACAGCAACAGGCAGTACTAGGTCCACATCATAGAGAACACCTTCACAAGAATGCTAACAGGCAAGCAAAAAACCACTTTATTTGTGAAAAAATCCCGATCCCTAAAACCAAAATGAGTTACTAACCTTTAAAAATTGCACTACTTAACAGACTAGTCCACACATGCACCCCAGAAGTAATGCACAGAGTATAACTCTTTTCCAACCCCTACTAAAGAAACAAACACACGATCAGCTGTTTAGACAAGTATTTAGGACTGTTTCACTATAGGAAGTTTCTTGACAGGTTTCCTTACTGGAGGCCTGCTGGAGGGAGACACTAGGCAATACATTCAGGAGAGATTTTTAAAAATGCAATCTCACATTTAGCTTCAGGAAACCTTGTTTAAACTGAAGCTTAAGTAGTCACAATTTCTAGCTTTCTTACTAAAGCGTCCAAATAAGCAGGCAGAAAAAGTGTTGCTCATCCATGGCACACACAAACAAATTTTAAAAAACATGAAAACACTCTGCTTTATACTACATAAAATTTTTAAAAACCACTTTATAGATGCAACAATTAAGAAAAAAAGCATCTGCCTAAAAAGCTAGACAAAATGTACAATTTGTCATACATGACAAATTGTTCATGCACAAATTAGTTACGCTGCCTTCTGCTACCAAGAACTTTAAAAAATTAACAATAGAAACAAATATTTCTTTCAAAGACAGTAAAACCAAATCAGTACTAAACTTTATTACAGCTCATCTGATGATTCAAGTCCTACAGCACCATGACATCCAACCTGCAACCTGCATAAGTACCTCTTGTAGGCTTACTTTGCCCAAGCCCTCACCTCACCTCACAGTCATACCACTGACAGTGATTTCTGATTTCCAGTCTTTTTGGACCCTTTATTGCTAAGCTTTTTAGGCAACAAAACCCCTGGGAAAGTATTGTCCTCAAATATAATGGACACCTGCTTTTAACTCCCTCCTCCAAGTTGAATCCTCCAGCTGGAGGAGGCAGTGAGGAGCAAGGGCTGGACAGGTAGGCTGCTCCAGGGATGGGTAATCCTCCACCCGTTCAGGAGGGAGACCAGCCAGGAAAAGTGTTATTTTACATCTTAGAGTATAACAGACTATTTTACCAGTCCCTGGGCTAAACTACTATTTTGTTTTTTTCTTAAGAAGTGTGTTTTCATTTCTGATAACCAGTGTAGGTACACTTTTAAGATTTTCAAGAAGACAAAGTCTAGGCAACAGTTACTAGCTGTGCTAGTGTGCATCTTGTAAATTAATCCTCAAAAGACTTTAATGTTGATTTACACAGTCCCAAGACAACTCAGGCTGTCAGGGACTTGGGAAGGTCTCCAGCCCCAGCTGCTGCTGCTGAGAGGGGCAGATCAGACTGCTCAGGGCTTCACCCTGTTGGGATGTGAAACCCCACAGGCTGGAGAAAGTCCACTCTTCACAGACTCTGTCTCCACCACTGGTCCTCCCCCACCAGCACATCATCCCTCACAGACTACAGCGTCACAGCCCAGCTACAAAAGCCTGGCTAGAGCAAAGGTAGTTGGCATCCACTGCTCTCCACTCATCCCAATTACATCGCAGAAGGCATAAGGGGTGGGTGAGGCATGACAGACCTCAGGGACATGTGGGTCAGGTGCTGCTGAGTGATCCCTGACTTGACTGTCCCTTTCAGCCAGCACCTCCTCTCCTCCATCAGCCAACTCACCGAGGACAGAGGCCTGGCAGACACGGTGGTGAGGACCTGCCTTATCTGTGCCTGCTGTCACTGCATCAGCTTCTCCATCCAAAAGGATCCTGACAGGGAGACCAATGCACATCACAGAGTCAGTAATCCACACACCAGGTAACCTGAGCTGTGCTGGACTGCACATCTGCCTTCAAGCTGCACTGTGCCACACAAATTCCTTGGTTGCAGGACAAACACATTTTAGGAGGGGTCTGCAGGCAGCTCCTCATCGTCACTGGTAATTACAGCACCTGCACTGCCTTGCCTTCATCTAAAATAGCAGCAAGAAGGTCTTATAAGAACATTGTTTCTGCTTGCCAGCAGAAAAGACAAATACATTTGAGCTACTGCACAAAAAAAAAAATCATACAATGGCTCAAATGAGCACACAAGTCAGTCTTCTATGGACAGGGTCACAGTGTGCTGCTCAAGGACCATTCAGTAACAAAAAGTCTTCCTTAACCTCCAGCAATCTCCTGGATGGCTGGTGTTCTGATGTACTACATTTCCCAATGACGACAGAGGTCTGTCGCTCAGAGCCTCCCTCAGATTGCTCAGAGAAAGCTCCATCTGCTTCCTCGCCCTGGTCAGTGGTCTGTAACACATCCCAGCATACTCAACAAACTCTTCTCTGACCCTGACCCACAAGCTTACGCAGAGCTGAGCCCCACACATCTGAGCTCTTTCCACATCCCGCCTCTTCCCTGGCTGCCTCTCCTGAAGGGCTTGTCTCCATCGATCCCAGCACTGCCCCACCACAGCACAAGTATCCCAGCAATGCTGCAGCTCAGGCCACAGGTTGAGCCCTTGTCATTCCTGCTGAAATCCCGAGCAGTGTGCAGACAGGTGCACACCCTGTATTCATAGGTAATGTTGCTTTTGTTAATAATAATAAGGTGCACCTTATTTTAACATGCCCAAGCTCTGCCTTGTTCCTCCCACACCCTGTATTTTTGCTTTCTGTCCCTGCTCCACCATTTTCTCACACAACTCAGGGCTGTAATGTCTCCCTCCCTCCACTCCCTCAGCAGTGGCTGGTTTAAATCTCCTCACCAGGCTGGCCATCCTCATGGCAAAGGCGCTTTTGCCACAATACCTGAGAAAGGGAAAATGACAGCTGATTTCTTAAATTCACAAATGTGAAACTCGGAGGTAAAGCAAAGTTTTTTCAGTCTACTCCATGACAAGTCAATCTGAAATTCAGCTCTTCACTCACCAGATTACACCTGTACACACACTGTTCCTCACCCGAGTAGACATAGTTCAGCTCTGCCATAAAGGGAGCTGATTACTTCTCATCAATCTTTTGTACTCAGCCCATCTGATTTTCAGTATCCAGGACAGGACCAATGACCTGCTACACAGCTATAACTTCACTGATGCCGTAGCAAAATAAAGTTTTATTTCATGTGTTCATATATTTCTCACTTGTCATTTTGTATCTGAGCTACTGTAAATATCCTGGGAGAAATTTCATCTCAAAAGCAATATTATCTTTGAACAGAAAAGAAAAAACATTGCTATGATCAGAAACTGGAGAGCAGAGCAGCAAGTTATCTCCATTTTTATTGAACTAGAACACTGTGCAACATCTGCTTAAAATGGGTTGAAAACCTCACATGATTCAGAGGTCGTAAGTACAAATGACAGTCAAGATCTTGGCAGAAAACATCCAGAGAGTCCTCTTTTTGGGCAGAAATTCAGCATGATCCAAAATGTGTTCTGTAGTTTTGAGTGATAAAATTTATCAGTTTGAGATGGGGGGTTCCACTCACCTTTTTCTTTCCAGAGTTACACAAGCAGATGATGGAGAGAAGAAAAAAGCAGGAAAGGCTTAATTTCTAAAGCTATAACCATACTTCACTCCTTCAATATGTAATGCTTTTACTCAAAAGGTAACCAGGGTCATTCTAAACAAAAATAACAGTTTTATAGTTAGAGATTGCTTGTAGTCAGCCACATGTGTGCTTTAGGCAGTGTTGACTCTTGCAAATCCTTTCTACCTCAAACATCCTTCAATTCTTCAGCTCCTACCAATGTATGATCTTCCTCTCTAACACTCAAGGACTAATATGAAAACAAGGTAAATAATACTTAACACCCCTCTACTCCCTCCTCTTCCCCCCTCACCCCGCCCCCAGACATTTCGATAAAGAAATAAGATTATCAAATATTCCTCAGAAATTAACGAAGTAATGAAACAGAAGCCAACTCTTAGAAATATTCAGTGAAAAACAACAAGTAATTAAGTGTGAAACAACAATATCAGCAATTTTACAACTGTGTAAAGAAAAGGAAGGCCAGAAAACACAGGTTTTGGGGAAAAAATACAACCAAAAAGTACACACGCACAGCATCACTTGTACCAAACTCCTACTTCAGCACTAACCCCCAAAAATCTTCTTCAGACAAGTGACAACCTTTAAAAAGTAGATTGTGGCACACAAACAGAAGTTACTACAAGAAAAATACAATCCAGGAGATAAGGCTGGGGGGATGAGGCCAAAACACTGATGATAAAAGGATTTAAATCTTACACTTTATTTTTATTTTTTTTCGCACAGATAGTGTGGGTGCAAGTGGGAAGGAAAAAAAAAGGTGCTGGTGGGAAATGTCTTAAGAATTAGTATGTTCTGGCATTGCTTTGGAAAATGACTCCAAGTGAATTATTCTTAGTGATGAAACGTGAGTTCATAAACCCTATGGTCTCATTTAAAAAAAAAAAAAGTCATGCATAAATGAAGAAAACAAGCTAACTGTTACCCATTCTCAACAAAAACCAGTATTTTCAAAAAGAAAAAAGCTGACAAAATTTTTTTTAAAACCCCAACAAATTAACAAACTAAAAAATTCAGAATCTGTCATTCCCATCTGTCCTGTATTTTATGAAGTTTGGTTGGTTTAATGCAATGCAAATGCACTAACATAAAAACACCAATATAGTATTGCTTTAAAGAGGAAAAAAGGGAAAAGGTGCTCATCCTTTCAGAAAGATTCTGGAAAAGCAAAGATTAATCAAAGATTAATACAACCTTTCAATTCTGGCGAAACACTTGCAACCTGAATCTCATTCAGGGTTCTGGCTGGAGTAAGAATTCATCTCAGCTGTAAGCCACAAGAACAACTTTGTTTAGAACAACAGAAACTCAATAAGCCCCAAAAAACAAAACATAAACCCACACAAATCAACCAACCAAAAACAACCCTTAACAGCACTATGCATTTTTCTGATGAGTTCTGGTAATATAGCTCTTACCTGGGTTTAAGCCATCTGTTGCAAAGAGAAGTTAATGTATTGCTTAAAAAAAACCCCTCCAAAACTCCACCCTAAATTATAGTATTTTATTTTACATCATGATAATGTAGATATCATAGTATTGCATACAGATAAATGCAATACTACTCCTGTTCCCCCTCCACAAGATAATATTGTTACTTTGTCTGATGCTTTCTTGTTGCCATGGCATCCTTTCTACTGTAGGTCTCTTCACACTTATATTATTTCCCCAACTGACATTCAACCTGTGGTCATCTTACCACCAGGTCAAAAGCTTGTAAATGTGTTTAGTTTCAAAATTATACATTTAAACTGTTGGATAAGGTGTATCACTCCGGACTTCAGAGAGTCTGCTTTAGGTAGGAATACACAACGTTGTTTCTAAGCACATGAGGACTGATACTGTCCTTGGACAGCGAGCAGTTCATCCAAAATCTGTGTTTGGGATTGGAATTCTACAGCTAGGTGTTGAAGAAACACTCAAAAAGAGACAGACCTCCAAGAACTTTTATAAATGACCCTTCTTTTATTTGTTCTCCCAATTTCCCTGTATGTCTGGCCAAGATGTTCGTTTTCCTGACATGTAATCTATGCTGTAGCATGGATCTGCATTAAACTGTTTGTCTACCCACCCCAGAGATTCCCGGCACATCCGACCGATCCGGCTGAAGGCAAACACACCAACCAGGAAACACCTACCCAAGAGCAAAACCCCTGGCTCCCAACAACGAGGCTTTTAGCCTGCCTGCCTTCGGGTCTTTCGCTCACGACTGCTACCCCTGTCCCCTCAGCTGCGCGACACGAGCACGACTCGCAAGCAGCTACTTCCCAGCTGCGCTCCCAGGCGGTCCCGGCCGGGCGGCGGGA
>VZRM01002265.1:348296-378668 GCA_013397955.1 Grantiella picta | reverse complement strand
GGTGAGTTCGGGAAGAGAAAGGGCCAGGTGGGTGTACTGTGCTCAGACATGGCAAAGTTACGACACCTGTTCATCTCCCGTCTAGATCCTGACAAAACCCTGCCAGGAAGCTTTTTCTAAATACACTAAATTATTAGTTCTAGGGGAAATAAATTAGTGGTTTCCCTGTAATAAAATACGCTGATTCCTAATGTCTAGCAACAGTCACAAGTGCACAGCTTCCACACTAAGCCGAGCGTTCTTCCCCGCTGTTTGCACGTGGGAGGATGGAAACACCACGTAAAGCAAAAGACGGCAAAGCACCTGTTTTACTGTGACGCACCTTTGGGGGGGCCTGCGTTTCTTCCTTAAGATCAAGAAGTAGCATCTCTGAAATAAAGTCTCCCTAGCAATAGTGAGAGTGTTTCAGGGTACTGGTTCATTATGCCCTACCAGGCACTTAAGAGCAAGCGCATGGGTTTATCAGCTCTGCGTGCTGGGCTCAGGGCACCGGTGCAGTGCCACGGAGGAAATCTTCCTCGTCTCTGCCCTCCCAGCTCGCTGCCGATTTTTTTTCCCAAAGGGAGAAGGTGCTTAAGTCCCCATGGCTGAAATACAAGGCAGCTAGTCTCTGTTTTCCAGGCATGATTAAAAACACAGTGAGTGTTTTGCAAGCATTGAACCATTGATTTGCATTTATGATTTAACCCTTCTTACGAAGATTTCTTGTGAGACCATTTCACTGGTCAAGTCAGACATATCCATGGTGCTTTCTCAAGTAGCTTAACTATCTATTTTATAAAAATTATACGATAATATAATGAATTATATTCTTCTAGTTATAACTACGGTATTTAAAGATTTTCACGTACTTTTCTGTACAGTACTTAAAGGATTTATGAAAGGATATATTTTCCCCACAGTGTATCATAATATTAATGTCATAATATTAAGTAAGAAAGCTGGGTCAGAGTTTCCAAAGAACATGTTAAACTCTCTATTAAATATATGTTGGAAGCAAATGATTAAGGATTTTACTGCAGCTTTAGGTAGTCTAATGCTCGGCAAAGCCCTAATCACACTCCAGACTTCCATTCAGTGGAGATGGGCATTACTGGGAGGGTCTGGTCCTTCTAACATAGTATATACTGTGACTACAGTAGTGAGTTGCTTCATTTAGGTGAATTATTTTCGTGGGTGCTTTTAGCTTCATTTTTTCCCCTCTGAGGCACATCAGCATTTAGTCAGCTTTGCTGATTTTGTTAATTATCTATATAATTTTTAGTGGCGTCTATAGATTAATTCCTCTGATGTCTCCTCTATGTCTTGTAATAACAATCAAATTTCCCAAATCTCATTTTCCTTTAAACATTCTTTAGAGGAATCTGATGATTTGCAAATCCCACAAAAATTTGTAAGCAAGTTAGAAAGTAAAATTACATAAAACTCAGAAGACATTCTCTTATAGAGTCTGGTTGGGAGAGTGGGGAATAAGAATCCCAAAAAAAATTAAAGGACAGAATAAAAACATATTTGTGTTACTGATTTGTCACTAGTCTCCTTTAATTCTTTGCCAGCTGGAATATCAAATATGTTGCCTTCACCTCTTTAACTACACAGACAGCACTATACTACTTATTCAGCTCAAAGTACCATGTAAGATATAAGAAAAGCAAAAAATATAACTATTTAAAATAAATACAGAAAACCCAATAAAAAATAGCAAGGCTATTGAAAATAAGCTACAAACTTCAAACTAAAATAGAAAAAAATCATAGCCAAAAGCAATTAAGCTTCAATAAGTCTAATATACAACACAGATAATTTGAATAACATCAGAAAGTCAAATTTTGTGAAAAGCAATTCACACATCAATAGATATGAAAATACTGGTTTTTTTCTGAAGCACAGAAAACAGCTTCTTCTTTCTTGTTTCTTTCTGTGATTAATCTGAACCCAACAACCTAAGTGTGAGGCTTTTTACTTTCTGTAAAAACTGTCATTAGGTTCAACTTGTTGCATGGTCTGACAGTTTTTAATGTGATGTGTTTGGTTAATGACCACTACACAGGATTGTTTTCTGACACTTTTACACATATTTATACACATATACATGTTATACACACCATAAGGCTATTTCACATGTGCTTTTAAAAGTGGCTCTTATGGTCTTTGTCAGGTATACTGTAAGCCTGGCAAGAAAGTATTTTCAACCCTAGCAGAGATGACTGCATGTTATGAGTACAGATGCCTGATATCCTCATTTCAGTCCTTCTCATTCCACCTGCAAACTTACTCTTCACAGTCATTCATTAGTATGTTCAAATATTTATCAAGAACTACATGAAGGCATGTCAGTAGGAGGTGATAGGTCGGTGACATTTGCCTGATTTAGGTCTTCTAGCTGAGCAGAGTCCAAGACCCACTGAACTGTTTGGTACATTTTGAACTACTGAGAGGCTTGGGAGCAGTCATTCAAGGTTGATGAAAAGCTCTCTTTTCACTTTGCATTAACAAGACAAAAGTTATAGGGTGATTTATGCTTGAAGGGGCCATTGGAAGTCACCTGGTCCAAGCCTCTTCTTAAAGTAGGTTCATGTAGGATCAGCTTGCTCAGTGCTTTATCCAGTCAGGTCTTGAAAAACCCCAGAACTGAAGATTTCATTGCTTTTCCAGACAATGTTTCAGTGGTTAAGCATGGTCTCAGTGAAAAAGCTTTCCATTATACCTAATTGGAATTTCTGATGTTCCCACCTGTGTTTCTTTCCACTTGTTGCTTCACCATACAATCTCATGGATAGTCTGGCTTCATCTTCCCTGCACCTTCCCATTGAGCAGTCAGAGGCAGAAATTCAGACTCCCGGTAGTCTCTGTTCTTGAGTCTGGACAGGCTTATCCTCCCAGTCTCATCAGCCATATGGATGAGGTCCTCTGCAAACAGCTGGAAGCAGCCTCACATTTTTTAGTCCTAGATCTCACAGGGAAGTTCAGCCACCCCAATATCTCCTGGAGGCACTCTGCAGCCAGGCACAAGCAGACTTTGTCCTTTTCAAGAATCTGCTTGAAAGAGTGCCACAGGACAAGGGCCTGAAGATAAGAGGGGTTCAAGAGACCTGGTTGTTACTCAAGGATCACCTCCTCCAAGTCCAGAGCAGTCCATCCTGATGAGCAAGGAAGTAAGGCAAAAAGCCTGGGAGGCCTGTATAGAAATTGGGGCAAGGAGGCCTGGGCAAAAGTCAGACGTAAAGAAGAGTATACAGAAGGTGACAGGAAGCCTGGGAGGAATACAGAGATCCTAGCATCTCCTAGCACAAAGGGGTGACATCAGGAAAGCTGATGCCCAGCTGCCACTGGGTCTGGCTAGGATATCTTGTGGAAAGGCCTGTGAATGAAAGCCCTACAGATATTTCATAATTGTGATGTAAGAAACGAAACAGAAAAGCAATTATAAGCGCCATGTAAATATGTGCTTGCCATGTTTCTGAGACGTTTTTGGTACTTTCTTCCTCCCAGTGAAGAATTTATTTGTGTCTGTATCTGCTTTAGGCATACTCAGATTGCTGTCAGAGCAGCATGATGCTGCCAGAATTGTTACTGAGTCTTCTCTGGGACTGTCATCTCTGCAAGTTTGCCATTGTTGTGATGTTGTAGGGCACAGCCTACACAGACTTCTGGGCTTTTCAGTCTTGAAAGTAGTTCTGCTTTTGCCTCAGACTCATGAGATACTTGTTCAAAGTGTGGGTCATAATATAAAAATACAGGTTTTCAAAGGCAAAGTGCTCTGACAAATTTTTTTTCTTTTTAGTGAACAAATTCCTCTCAAAATTTCCTACTACTACGGGGAAAAAAATTCAAGAGCTAATATAAATAATTCGCTTCCCTTAAAATGGGAGCCATGCTATAGTTTCTTTCATGTATCTACTTCTAGCAGTGGGTCATACACCTCTGCTTTTTATAACCTGCATTATAGAGGATTTTTCTATTCTCCAGTTCACAGAATTTTAATTACGAAAGTTAAATACACTGGACTCAAAGCTTGGCAGGATTTGTCTTCAGAAGTTCTGTACTACAGTTGCTGCTTACTGTTCTTATTTTCTAACTAACACAGGTGTTTTTCTTCTCTTTTAATACCTTCCAATTTTGTAGAGAGAGAGATAAATCAAGCCTAATACTGATATTTTTTGGTGGATACTTATAAAATGATTGTTTAGTTCAACCAAAGCCCTTTCTGAGGGGGGAAGACAACACAAGAAAACAGAAGACAACACAAAACAACACAACACAACACAACTTTGATTTTGAAAGGAGTGATCAGTCATAACTTACTTGCACACTGAATTAAGGTGATCATACACTTTTCTGTAAATCAGACAATAAAATCAGCCCTGAAACTTACTTAGTATTCACAGTCTGAATGTTCCAAGAAAATATCTCAAATTCCAGATTTTAGGTCATGAAGCTATTTCTATTGCAGTTATTGGAAATTAACACAGTACAATTTATTTTCTTAAGCACAAATCTACACCAGTCTCTGAGTTTTGAAGGTTATAATTGAAACCTTTTAAATTAAATATTGTTTGTGTCATTGACAGGAAAAAATATTATAAACTAAATAGGAATATGTTTTTTGTTACAAAACAGACTAAATATTGGATTAAAACTGTTGGTTGTTTTTTGGGGTTTATTTTATTCCATTCAATGGGAAAGACGTGGAGGTAGAGCTTTATTCTACCAGATCACTAGAAAATTAACTACATATTTTTGTGTTTATCTGAGTCACCATTGTAGGATAATGGACTATGCAGAAAAACACTCTTGTCAATTTATGTCTGAAAAATAAAGTTAAAGTGACCTCTGCTATGTCACAGTAGCTTGAAAACTGAATCAGGTATTATTAATGTCCATTTTCTTAATTGTGTCTAATGCCTCAGCCACTTGATCATTGTTGCCTTGCCGTGTTTAGGCACCCTTGACACTGGGAACCAATGGATTGTTTTCTGGGTCACTGCTGGAAGAAGCGGTATAGAACATTGGTGATTAATAGCTTATTTTTCTAAACCATGCCTGGTCACCTCATTGAAGCATGAAAGGACAAACAATGGGAAAATTTTTATGGTTTCTTAGAAGCTTTTAGTGTAGTGTTTATTCAAGCTGAACTCCTTCTACACAGGGAAATCATTTTGAGCACAGACTGCAAGATCAAACTTTCAACATTTAAGTTTTAATTACACTCAGTTTTTCTTTCTCCCATCTGTTCACATCAAAAGTTCACGGTCTCCACTATAACATTGTCAGAAACATTTGCAATACCTTAGAATGTGAGCAGACACCATGAACAAATACTTTACTGTATTTTTTTTCTAAGGCTGTCATTCATTATGCAAAAAAACAGGCAACAAATTCAGAACAAAACAAAGAACTGCTCAGCTTGTATTTTAGCCTGATTTTACATAAATGTTAAATTGAATATTCATTTCAAGACACATTTGGCACTCGGTAATACAGAATAAAGAGAACATTTGATGACACAACGTATTTGTGCTTAGGCCATGAAACTTGCTTGTAACCCAGTAAGTGAACAATGTTTTGTGCAGTTACAGAGAAGGTACAGATGCTCATTCTGCCTTCAGGAGAGGGGTCCTTACAGTTCAGATATACGTGGAAACAATGTTACTTATAGGCCTCATGCCTAATATAAAATATCAAGGTACACCAAGGCATTTTTCACAACATTTGCATTTTTGTTTAGAGTAAGCAACTGCCAGTTAATGGAGACAAGTAAAGAAGTCTGTATGGCAAGTCATCAAATCACAGAATGATTTGAGTTGGAAGGCACCTTAAAGATCATCTCATTCCAAAATCCCTGCCATGGGCAGGGACACCTTCCACTAAACCAGGCTGGTCAAACCCCATTCAACCTGGCCTTGAAGTCTTTCAGGGGTGGGGTATCTACAGCTTCTCTGAACAAACTCTTCCAGTGTCTTACCAGCCTCACAACAAAGAATTTCTTCCCAATATCTAGTATAAACCTACTCTCAGTTTAAAATCGAGACTTCCCTTGTCCTACTACATGCCTTTGTAAGAAGTTTGTCTCCAGATCCCTTTTGGGGCCCCTCTCTAGGTGCTGTGAGGCTGCAAATCTGCATCCCCAGAGCCTTCTCTTCTCCAGGCTAAAGAGTCCCATCTCTCTCCGCCTGCTTTCACAGGAGAGGTACTCCAGCCCTCTGAGCATCTTTGTGGTCCTCCTCTGGTCTTGCTCCAGCAGCTCCATGTTGTTATGTTGAAGGCCCAGAGATGGCAGGGATCCCACTAGAGCACATTAGAGAGGCAGAATCACCTCTCTCGACCTGCTGGCCATGTTTTGTTTGATGCAGCCCAGAACATGGTTGGCTTTCTTCATGCATACAAGCAATTGTAAAGATCTGGTAACAAATACCTGCTAAGTACCCTGGTGTGCATCACATGTTGGACCATACTATTAGATATAAATGTCAGTAATTTTTCTTCACCAATAATAAGGAGAGTTATAGTTTTAAAAATGCCTCTTTTTTTTAAGAACTACAGTTTATACAGTTGTTATGTGAAATCATACATTCACAAGCCTGGCCTTAAACAATAGTTTTGTGCTAATACAAGTCTACAGTATTTAATACTTCGGTCACCACGTAAGGCACAATGGTATAGTGAGATTAATCTCAGTACAATTACTTGGCTTTAAAAACCCAGGTCAGTATGTGAAAAATGAGTGGGTTTCCTCAGAATATAAATTAGTCACTCCATATTGTTAAGGAAAAACCCCAGGTATATTAGTTTGCCATATGACCAACATGGAAAAAAATCTGCATCTGTCAGGAGTCGTTTTCATGCCCCTCCTACATTATATCTTTTAATTATTTCCTCTCAATTAAAAAAATTATAGCAAACTAAGATGTTATTGTGCAAATTTATCTCTATTGCTTTTGTACCCCTCTCTAGTAATTATATTTTAGTAAATATATGCAAAGCTTTTGGACACACTAGCATTTAACAGGTGGTAATGTTGTACTCCATCCTGTGACAATTTTGGATTGCTGAATTAATTGCAACTCAAAATGCGAGTAAGAGATCTTTAATGATCTCTTACTCACAATTTATATATAGTTGGCTGACAGGGATAAAAGACTAAAGTACCGGGGAACAGAAGGCATGCCAGGTTAGTCTATTCAAAATTGAGTCCTTTCTCTGATGTAGCATTTCTATTTCCCTGGTAGACTATTAATGCCCCAAATCATAACTAGTTCATTCTTCTGTTCTCTCTGTAGAAATCTGTCATACAAATGCTTGAGTAGCAGAGCACTACACAATTCAGACAACAATCTGCAAGTAAGGAAGAAAAGCTTCCAGAAAAAGACAGAGGGACGGTGTATTTTGATTAATTTATCAGGTTTTCCTGGAGTCTACAGTAGTTCTGTGGCCCCTGCAATGCCTTTCAGTTTTTCTAAGGAAGAAGTAGAGAAATTCAGTTCAAAAGTTCTGGAAAGTGTGAAGGTAAACCTGGAGGATTTTTTCCTCACTTTTCTTTATGTCTGAAAGAGAATTCCTAGTGAGAATAAATGCCAACTAAATGCCCTTTTCCATAGAAGACCTTCCAATACTGCGAGTTGCCAAGCTTGAATGAGATGTACTTTTTTCTGATAGATAGAACTGGTTTATCTCACCCATGAAAGTTATTCATTCCCCTTTCTAGACAAGCACATCATAATCTCTATCTGTCACTGTAGGTTTGCCTTCAGTCTTCTAGACATTTTGCCAGACTTACTGCCAAGCTGGACTTGCAGTGACCCCAGAACTGCTTCATCTGGCTATCAAGCATCAATCTTTGCAGAAGAGAAGCCCTGAAGAGGATCAATCTTGAAATGGTCCAGTCACGATTAGCTAATAAATCTATAAAAGAGGAATGTCATGATCTTTTAATGTAATTCTTACTTCTGACACTGGCAGATGGGAGTTTAATAATTTAGTCATTATTCACATACATAAATATTATGACCTTTATTGATTTGAACATTGTAATATTTTCTTTCAAATAAAATTATTATCATACCCATGAAAGCACTGGGGCCTATACTGAACTTTAAAGTCAGTAGAACTGCTAGTGATTTTTATTGAAGCTTCATGAAGTAATGCTGAATATGCAAGTACTGCTACATGGACTACTAATGTGCTGGCTTTAAAGGTTTGATTTTCATATCACCAGCATTTTAGATGAGAAAGCTGGTCTTATTCACTGCATTCAGTTACCTCTGGAGCTATAAACATGTTTAAATAGATTAGCACTTGAAACTTTATAGACTTCTGCAAAGTAAACCCACTAACATGATTGTATTCATTCCTTTCATTGAAGTGCTATCACTTTGGGGGAATTCAAATAATGAGCAGAAGAAAGCAGTATTTTGTGCACACTTCGAAGCCAGGGAAGGACCTATTGGGGCTGTTTCTAGTTAATGATCTATCTATAAGCCTTGAACTAGCAAATGTTACACTGCAGGAAAAAGCTGTTGGTCTTTTAATGCAGTTACAAGTAAATTCACTGTAAAAAAATTACAGTAAATTTACTGTAAAAAATTAAAGTTACTGGGATTTTTTTTTTAATTGACTTCTTGGACTTTATTTCATTATCCTATAAAGATATCTTCCATAATTAGTGACAGATGTCTTTTGAACTCCAATTGTAACCTGTGAATTCTGGAAATAATAGTTACCATGGTACTCAAAGTCTTTTAGCAGCTTGATTCTCTCCTCTATTTGGGGCTGATGTGTCTTTTAATATGATCACAAAAGACTGATGAGTTATATCAACAAGAAAATGCTTGCTATCACCTAGCCTTCTCTTCTACTGAAGTGACAGTCACTGTGATCTTATAGCAGAGATATGTATGATGTTAAAATGCAGATGAATCACTTTTCTTACCTCTCCTTAAGACATAGACTGTACAGTAGAAAGACAAAAACCAACATTTTCCAATGTTTTCCCCCCAAACACTTTACCATTTGATACTGTAGATTTTAACAGAAATATTGAAGTTAGTGTGTGAATGTAGTAGGTATGAATGGAAATATCTGCATGTGTCCTTGGGCAACACACATCTTGGTGCTTGCAAGTACCTGTGTGTGTGTATGTAAAAGAGTGAGTGCATGAAGACCATGAGAGAACAAGTGTGAACACACAAAACCATCTTGCTTAAAGATTTCATAAACAAGTACCACATTTTCTGTCCAAAAAATTTCATACTGGGTTATATTGCACTACTTTTCCTGCAGCATGTATGCATAGAGATTGGGGATCATTTGACAGTGGCAAAATAGAGTTTGGAGTACAAAAGTCCCTGTAACCTGATGGTGGCCTGGGTTGAAAAAAAGAGATGAGATAGAATCTGTGCCACAGTCCTCCACATTAAAGTCTATCAAAATGATCATCTTTGTTTTTCCTAAAACTTACCTCACCCAGCCAAGGAATTTTAGTGTTTAAAATGAGCAGTCCATATGAGTGTAAGGATCTGGCAATGTAGATAAAATGTGGCTGGAACAAGAACTTCTGGTAGAGTGTGGAACAAAAGGAGCAAGTCATTATTTTACACGTATGGAGCTATAAATGTAGTTCTCATACGTGTAAAGAGACGTAAAAAAGAGATGCAAAAAACTCTCACAGTGTGAGAGTTTTCTTCCAGAGAATGCTGGAATACAAAATACAGAATACAAAGAAAGAAAAATTTTTTTCCTAAAAAAAAAAAAAAATCCCAGCACTTGTAGCATCTTAGACGGTATTTTGAACATTTTCTAAGTTATAAACACGTAGTGATCATTTAAAGGGGTTGCACTGAGGCTGAGCTCTTTCAGATCTAATCTTGTATTAAATCTACTGAAATAAGAAGGAAGGGAGGTGGTGGGGTGTTTGTGACAAAATTCGGGAAGACAGTACTATTTTAGCTTAGTTTATTAAGAAAATAATGAGCCTGGGGCCATGAGGGAAGATGGGGAGATGAAAGAGAGGAAGATAAACCACATGAAAAAAGCAGACAAGCCAAAAGAATTTCACATGAGGCAAGGGGAAGAATGGTATGCCAGGGAGGAGTTGTCATAAATACATGGTGCAGAGGAGTGGGGAAAGTGATGTTTTTCAGACTTCAAGGGGTCTTGTATGGCTCAGAATTCCCATCCTATACAAAAGGGAAGTGAAATGGATATTTGTTCTTTTCGGAATATTAGGTGTTTCTGTAATTATTCATGACCAAAATGGTTGCATACATACTCCTCACTAGACACAAGTGAAAATCAGAGGAACTGCTGGTTAACACTGCATTGCTGGCAGTGTAATTGCCCTATATGACCAGACCATGGCCAGTACACCACCCCATTGCAATTAGAGATTGTGGGGAAATACTGGGATTGATTCCTGCCATCTCTTGCCAAAATACAGAGGAGAGCTTGTGGTTAAGCCATGAATAAGCCATGCCAGCTTGCACTGTTACTGGAATACATATAGCAAAACTTATTTTGAAAATCCACTAATCAGAGGTGATAAACCTGCTTTAATTGTATCAAATTATTTTGCTAAATACAAATAAAAAATTTTAAAATACAATTATGAATTTATTTGAGATCAGGCAAAAAATTAGCACTGATTTGCATAACTCCCTAACACCTTCTACAGTATTTTTTTTAATTAGCCACCTGCTCTAGTTATGAATAACATCCATTTATGACTCTGAAGCTGAGAAATTTTGGGCAGTAATGGTGGCGTGGAAAGCAAATTGTTTAGTCCAACCTCTTCTGATCCCCATCAGTCCTCATATAAAAAATCAGTATGTTGATCTGAGAACCTGCTGAAGTCCCCAAAAGGTAAAAAATACCCCAAAACCTATTCTACTTATAGTGAATGCATTTTTTCTATATACTTAAGCAAAATAAAGTCATTCAAATACACCGTTTTTTGCGTATGAGTTATGTTGTTTCCACAGACTCAGTGTCCAGAAATGTTAAGCTGTTTAATGAATAGTCATAAAAGAGGTTTCATATGTAACTTCCAGAAATAAGAATTTAAAAATTGAATTTAGACATATTGTTGTAATAAGTTGACAACATTTGACATGTTTCTAGACTTAAGTTCAGGAGATTTTACCCTAGATTTATTGGAAATCTTGCTTCCTAAATTCTTTGCCCATGTATCAAGCACTACATACTTCATTTACTATAAAAACCACAGTCTAACAGTATTTTCTTAACTTAATAGCTCCCACTATATTTTGTAAGTTAAAGAAAAAAATAAATAACTGCTTACACAAAAATTCTAATTTATGTCAATCATATTTTGAAGAAGTAAAGAGTTTTTAAGAGGTTTTTCTCAGAAACCTGTGAAGAGTTAAACTGTAGAAAAAGAAGTTCTGGGAAGTTCAGAGAAGGGAAGCTCAGAGGAGGGGAGGGAAGTTCAGGGAAGGGGATGCAAGGCAAGGCAAGGGAAAAAGGAGTGCTTTCGGCATCCCTAGATGTTTTAAATAGAAAAGAACACGTGAACTGAAGTTGGGACACAGTAGCTCAGGTCAGGAACAAAGAGGTTTGTATGCAGAATTTGTGAATATTATTGCTCAGCAAAATAAATTTACCAAGGCTCAAACACCTGAGCAAAAACGTTTTTTTACAACATGCCTTCGATGATGCCTTATATCAATGAAGCCTGGGATCTCAGGTTAAAAACAAAACAGTAAATTAAACAAGATTCACAAGAAGCAACATAAAAGATGTTGTAATGTTGAACGTTAAAATACTCTAGTCATGCAGATTGCAAAACTTGTGCCATACTTTATTATGCTGAAAGAGTAATGCAAAAAACTCCGTACTCTTCATATTTTTTGGTACTAGTTGAGGATGACTTAGTAATACAGAAAATTTTTGAAAACTCTGTAAATTTGGTTGGAATTGAAAGACATGAAAAGAAAATATGAGAAACTTTAGCCTTCTATAATTAGGTGTTATGGAAAGCTTCTCTGTTACAGATAGTACCAGAGAACTTGATACATACCAGAAGGCATCTGAGCCCATGTTTGATGTTCAGGCAAAGATGCTTCAAAACTTACGAATCTCCAGATGTCTTACACAGATGTTCTGTGTGCAGAAGGCATGTGTGGGTGAAGCACCAGCCACTCACTGGAGTTTAAAGATTGGATTGAAAAGTTTTTTTAATAATTTCAAGATGGTTGAATTCTTCCTTCTTCTACAACAAATATACACCCTTTTTATTTTTAGTTGTTAATTTAGAAGAAAATTAACTTTGGAAATCAAGCATAAGGCCTTATGCTTACTGACTTCAGTCCAAAATGAAAGAAAAAAATAAGATAGACACACAAAAGAAAAATGAGAGAGTATTCCAGAAGTTCTGTGTAGAATGATCACCCATGCAGAGACTCATACAGCTAATGTATTGTTTTTTTTCCATTGTGTTAACACAGATCAATTCCTGTTGGAGTCCTGCCTTCTTGTTTTTAATTTTTTTGAGATTATCCTTTCTACAGCTGCAGAAAGAGAAAGCAATGGATAATTAAGAGAGCTAAACTAAACAGAAATTGCATACACATTGACATCTTTAGGCTCACAGCTGAAAGTCAAGTGGTGAAAATAATCCAGCTCTGATGACTTGTGCTGTGTTTCCTCTGCTGAGCCTGTTTACTGGTGCAAAATGAAGCAGTGTAGCTGCTACAATTAGCAGCTAGCTCTGGCAAATGTGAAACTTCCCTCAGCTTTCCCAAACACTCTTTAGAGGTCAAATGCCGCAGAAAAGGGCACCATATTGTGGCCTTTAGTCACAGTCAGAGTCTGTTTCCAGTAAGTTTAATAAAAGGGACGATTCCTGCAATCCCCTGCTGAAGCGCAGGGAAGGACATTCCCCTCCCCCCGCAATTTTTACCTCTGGAAATTAGGTCATTACTTCGACGTATTTTATTGCTTAAAATCTCTGGGACCTATTGTGAAATGGCACAGAACAAGCTGTCCACAAGAACAATTCATGAGATTTCTGTGGCCCAGATCTCTCCTTTTCTTATCTTCCTGCACCTACAGGAAGTTTCTCTGCTGCAGGACCTTCATTTCTACATCAGGGCATGGGTGAAGTAAAAGCCTCTAGTGAGAGCAC
The DNA here is from genome assembly GCA_013397955.1 of Grantiella picta. Classification (NCBI taxonomy): domain Eukaryota; kingdom Metazoa; phylum Chordata; class Aves; order Passeriformes; family Meliphagidae; genus Grantiella; species Grantiella picta. Next base: position 365,527 of record VZRM01002265.1, on the reverse strand, counting down.
AGAGTTTTACTGACTTCAGCAAGGGGCATTCACTAGGATGGAAAGAATGGACCTTAAATAAAAAACTTTTTAGGCCAGGCTTAAATAGGTGTCAGCATGGTAATTGTTTTGCACTGACTGAGCTATTCTGATTAAACACACTTCTCATTTGGAAGCCTTCAGCACAGCTACAATAATTTACATGGTTTTTATTCATTTCTCGAATACTTTTTTACATTCACAGAACACAAAATCTCAATTTTATCTTTATATCCCCCACTCTTTTGCATACTTAACGCTTTGCTCTTGTAAGATTTCTGCCCTCACTTGAAAGGACTTAAACAAGAAAGTGAATGAAATAAATCTCATCTATTCTTGATTTAAAGCAGAAAGTAACATGTAATCCATGCCTTCTATACCTGTTGTTCAGATTTAGGTGCTGGAGGACAGCAATCCTTCTTGAAGGGTACTAAGAGCTTATGCCCACCATGTAACACAAAGGCCATCTTAGTACAACTAAATATGACTAAGTATGACTTACTGTGGCTAAGAATCTTACTATCACCCTAAATTTATCTGAGGAACTCCCTTAGCATGCTCAGGAAAATACATTGTAAGAGTGCCAGTTATCACAGTCCACATTTAAGGAAAAAATCTATTGTGTCTGCTTTGATACCTCCTGGTTGAGAGAAACAATCCTCACAGGGGTTGCAGAGTGTTGCCTGCCTTCTCTGGGTCACATTCTGTAGGGGACATTTACACCTGGATCAGCTGGATCTTGTGAACGGATCTGTTTCAGGCTAGTCCCTTTCCAAACCAGTTGCTTTTAAAGATTAGCTTTCCATATTAAAGAAATTGAAAAAATTATGATCTTCTGGTAAACTATTTTCCTCCTGTTGGTGCATAAGGCTTGCCAGCAAATATGTTATAGGAAACAGATAGGCTAAAAAAGATGTGTCTGGGCAAACTGAGCAGCAGCTGTACTGAGTTTACTAAGATAATTCTCCCTCACAAACATCAAAAAAAAGCATATTGAAAAATATAAGTTCACTTGTCTCATGATATTAAAATTGATTTAGAATACAAAGAACTAAGATAATTGAAGCATCTGAGCAAATCCAAACCTAAAGAATCCATTCATCCACACAGATGAGCTCTGAGCTGTTATGACCTCTCCTCCCCTGCCCTCCCCAGTTCCTTTTAATTAGTAAGATTTTTATCATAGCAGCTACATACAATCATATATTCTTGACCTCCAGCGCAGATTAATCTGAGACTAAGTCAGGCCTATTTTAAAACTCTTGGAAGACTAAAAAGAAAATTATGCAGCTGATCACTTAACCTTGAATGCGAGTCAAATAAGACTGTTTTAACAACTAATGTAGGAGCAAAAGAATGAAGCAAAGAGTTTAGAAGATTTCTACTGTAACAGGGTAAAACTTGCAGTTGTAGGTGAAGACAATCACATTCAACAGCTAGCTTAAAAGAGTATTAGAAAGGCATGAGAATTAAATGGTAGTGGAGATAACAGTCTGGTACATTATGCCATACACCCACTGTAGAACTGGGATTTCCTTTCACTCAGAACATGAGGGAAGAAGGGAAGGATACAGTTTACTGGCCAGTTATCAGTGATACACTACATAAAAAAGGGGAGTCATGGCTAGTGCCTTTGGCCAATAAGGCAAAATTATTGTTTTAGTATACTAGCTACTTCAGTGAAAAAGCATTACTTGTATGGCCAGTCAAGTAGGAGAGTAGAAGGATGCAATATGCCAATATCTTTACATAGGAGAAGTCCCCTGCTTTTTTTTTTTTCCAAGCAGGATTTTAGTAATTCCATGTCTTTTAAACTGACTGCAACGGCAGAAACCAGAATTCACTGTGGAAGGAAATCAAGAAAACAGGTGCCAGTTTGCCTCCTTGGGGCACATTCCTAGGCTGAATTTCAGCATGTGGTCTCTCTGCCCTGGTTGGTGAAGCTGGCTGGTCATGAGTGCCTGTATGTTCAGCTGCAGGCCATGGAAAATATAGAGCAATTTGATTCCGCCTTAACCCTTAATGTGGGCTGGGCCCACAAAGAGACTAGGACACTTCCTACTGCCTCTGAACACAGGCTGTCTGGCAGGGAACGTGCTCAGACACCTGGCAGCAGTTCTGGAGGCACAAATAACAGGATCATCTTTCTGACCTAAGACACGCAGGACCGTGATGTGTGGTGTATGTAGACAGGTATTTTGAGCCTCAGTGCTGTGTTATGGTGTCAGCAGGACAGGTTTCTCGAGAGGGCCATGCCAACATTTGTGGGGTCAGATAAGCTGTTTGTGTTTGTGTTGTCAGATAAACACTGTTTTTTTCTGTCTCTGTGATTGCTGAAGTATGACAGTAAATGGAAACCCCTGTCAACCACAGATCTGCTGTTACAGACACGAGGTGTTCCTGTTTCTCATGTCAGATGACACTTTTTCTCCCTCTCCTCACCTCTTCTGGAAAAAGGAGAGGGAACTCTGATAATTCATTATTTTGATGAGCAGATTAAACTGTGTGTAGGAAGTTACAGGAAATATTGGATCTAAGAAAGGCTAGAGCATATATGATTCTTCCTAAGAGAGGAAGACCCACAAAGTTTTTTCCTAAGCAAAGGTGCATGGAAAATAAACAATGAGTCAGGTCATTAAAAAACAAATAGAACTGTTGCAAACAAACAGAATAATGATCCAGGAAATATGTATCAGTGGACAATGTAAACATATCTCTCCATTACTTCCAATCAGCAGCAAATAGCCAGTACCCAGAAGAAAGAAATAGAAGCAGAATATATTACACTAATGATATACCATCCTAACAAATCCAGGAGCAGGGAACCTGCACAAACTAATTATGACAGACATAGACAACATAACATATTTGACCAAAGGGTCATTAGCTACTGGACACTTTCTAGAACTTGGCCAATATGATCCTGTGATTATAATGAATTAATATACTTTTTTAAAGCAAGGCATTCCTTAGAATATCCAAAGTTTTCAGAAAGATACCTGACAACTATTACATCAACTGTTTGCTGTGCACCACTTCATCTTCTTGTACAAAGATTGGGCTCTAAAGAGGAAAGAAGGGAGGGGAGAGGACGGCAGGCAGAGCCCCCAGAGCCTTTTGCCTTCTCGTTTCCAATTCTGAGTGTATGAAATTGCAGCAAGGCTGTACCAGCTGCCCATACCTATAGGTGCCTCAAAGCTTTGTCTCTCCCAGGGAGAAAAATGGGTAAAGTCAGGAAATGTGGTTGTCTGTCACAACTTTTCTGCCTAGCCCTGTTGCCTCCGCCAAGGTGAAGAGTGACCAGGTGATGTTCTGCTACTCCAGTGCTCTTGGCTGGTGGATAATAGAATCGTAACATAGTTTAGGTTGGAAGGGACCTTCAAAAGCCATCTAGTCCAAGGCTCCTGCAATTAGCAGGAACATTCTCAAGTAGATCAGGTTGTTCAAAGCCTCGTTCAACCTCATCTTGAGGGTTTCCAGGGATACAGCACTTACCACCTCTCTAGGCAACCTGTGCCAGTGTATCACTGCACTCATTGTAAAAAACATCTTCCTTACATCTGGTCTAAATTGACTCTCTTTTAGTTAAAAACCATTTCCCCTTGTCCCGTTGCAGCAGGCCCTGCCAAAACATTTGTTTAAGGCTCCTTACAAATACTGGAAGGCCACAGTAAGGTCTCCCTGTCACTCTCTTTTCTCCATGCTCAATAACCCCAATTCTGTCAGCCTTTTCTCATAGGAGAGTAGCTTCATCCCTCCAATCATCTGTATGGGCCTCCTCCTTTGTGGACCTGCTCCAATGGGATGAGGAAGCTCTCACTCAGGATGTGGAATGAGCAATTTCAGGCTGAAAACTGCGCCCAATACCAGCAGGCAGCTCAGTTAGGAAAGTGCACTTTGCTTTCATTTCTATCTCTGCTTCAATGCTAGCAATTAGTATACCATCATCTAGAAAATAATTCTTTTTGTAGCATATTTAACACTCATAGAGATGACATACAGTGATTTAACAGTCCTTTGGTGATTTCAAAACTGTAGCCATGTAGTGTTAAATTGGTACTGATTATCATAATAGTTAATGAAAGAGATGCCTCTGTATAAGCCCTTATCTACATCAAATTCTGTAGCTGTGTTTGCCTGTAGATGAATCCATTGATGCTCTGACCTCCCTCCCACCCTGCAGGATTGCTGTTTCCATGATAGTTACATCCTCCCCACTCCTAGGAATCTCTCAGCAAGCTGTGTTAATACACTAACCCTGATCCAACAACCCATGTAAAACACCACATGCTTTGGGGTTGGGGCTGAAGACCTCCTAGTATTCAGGTGGGAGAAGGGAGAAAGGTGGGAGAAAAGACTTTTCCCAATAACATCTGTTCCCACCATTTCAAATCTCAAAATTGAGACAAACATTTCCCCTTTTTTCCTCCATTTCTGATGTGAAAGACTCACTTGCTGTTTCCTTCTACAACTAAGATGTTGGAAAGAGAAAAATTTGACAACTGGGGCAAGTTGCTAAGTTCTTGTTCCCACCTAGGCCCTCCACAAGCAGCAGTAACCTTGCTCTTAACTACCATTGACAAACGTACTGCTATGTGTTGGAAGACAAAACAGAGAAAAGGGGAGGAAAAAAACCCACCCAAAAGCAAAGGTTGCAGACAAGCTTAACAGATAGAATGGAGGATAAGTAAATACTTTTGAAAGACACATTTGTTTTAAAGCTAAAAGAAACATAATTGCTCAACAACATTCTCGTTGCCATTCCTCAGTAGGAGGGCAGAAAAGCTGAAATACATATTACACGCCCAGTGTCAATTTATGAGAAAACTCTTCATCCTAAAATGCTCAGTTTTGAAAAAGTAGTAATTTCTGGTTTGGAGAAAAAACAACCCAAAACCCAGCCATTCTAGAAAAGATGCAAGTACTCTTTGTTCCATCATCCAGCATAAACTGTGCTTATATCCAACTTCTTTTAACCAGACTTTATTCACTAACACAGCTTGGAAAACAACCTGCCTGCAAGACCATTCTTCAACAGGGAGACTGAGCAGTTTTGCCTAAAATTTTAAAAACCTTATCCAAATGTCACAGCAAATTATAAGATCTGAAGTCTCTCCCTCTTGTACTTGAAGGACAGAGTTAAATAAGCCCTCTTGCAGTTACTGACAATTGTAATCACTGTAGAAGTTATAAGAGAAAATCCCAATCTATGCAAGAAAAATTTCTCTTAACAGTATTTCACTCTATTTTATTGTCTTACTTACCTACAAGTAATTAAGTGCTTACAGTTTAAATGACAGAACATGTTGCCATAGAAAGTGGGAAATTTAATATGTCCACATTTTTTATTATTATGATGTAGAGTTATGACACCACAGCTGAAACTTTCCACTTCGAATAGTTAGCTCTAATTAAAACACAGAGTAGTGGATAATGTTTTGCCTCTCCATATGCTTATTTTTATCTTCTGTTTTGATTACTAGATTTTAGCCCATTCCAAGGAGATTCAAGAGTTATTCCAGCATCTGCCTAATTTGTAGACAAACAGCTATGCTCACATCATTATGCATTAATATCACATCGCAGTTTGGTGTACTTCACAGAATCCTTAACATTAATAAACACAATTACCTTTTCCCTAAATCTACAAACTCCAAAAATATTATGATTTTTAGATCTTCATTTTACCTGAAGAGGAAATAGCTTAGATTTTTTAAAGTTACACTATTGCATCTGGGATTTGTCTAACAGGTTAATGAGTCACAAAAGGCTTAATGCTCCAAAACCCATTTTAGTGTCGAATTCAGAATGTGTGCCAGACCCTCTGTAACAAGGACTGTAGGAAGCTAATAGCATAGTATTGTGTCTGACAGGTTTTTTAGTTTATTACAAGATAAAGACATCTAATAGCTCATGTATTTGAAAGAGCCAGCTTTGCTTCATTGAACATGTTCTGCTTGGAGGCAAAGTCCCTTGCCTGATTGTAAAACAGTTTGTACCAGGATATTAAAGAGAACATGAAAAAAAAATGCTCCTCTACAGAGAGGCAGAGAACTGTGGAATTGTGGATAAAGCATCATGCTGGAGAGCACAGGGATCTCTAAGACAGAACACTTGGTAGGAAGTAAACCCAGCTGTGGGCATTCTCCATGCCATGAGCCCAACTCTGCACATTCTGAAGGGAGGTGCAGGACTTGCCCCCTGCTCAGACCAGTTTCCTGAGCAAGGCGTTGGGCTCTCCCAGGGCTTACAGGAGGTGTTCAACACACGTCAGCCTTGGCAGAGTCAATACTCCAATCTTGACTGGTGATGTTGAGCAGATCAACCCCTTCTCAAGTGATCACACTTCTTAAGAAAGTTTGCTCCAAAAATTGTGTGTTATGGGAAGGCTGTAAACATGCAAGCCTGTGTGAGAACTACCACGAGGAATACCTAAATGAGACCTGCCTGATCCTTGGGCACCTGGAACACCACTCTTAACCTGCTTTGGCATGAAAGTGAACTTGGGGAGATTCAGATCTGAACAGACCAGGGAGCAATTTGGCAATGCAGACAAACCAGTCAGGTGAGCAGCTTCAGACACCTCTAGATTTATTTTTCCACTTCTTGGTGGAGGATTCCTCAGTTACAATTTTGTCCCTACTTCAAAGTGACAAAAACTAAAAATCTAGTCTGTTCTACAACTTTTTGGTTTTCAAATGGTTTTTAAGAGCATAATATCGACATGAAAAGTAAAATTTAAAAAAATTCAAAAATTTCAAAAATATGAACAGTTTGCAATATTTAAATTAGTGTGATTGAGTTTTGTGTGAGGCTTTCATAGAAGAAAAGAGAAGACATTTTAGCCCAGAACTGTAAATAATCTTCTCAAAATCATCATCCATGTAGTCTTACATAGGACTGAAGCCATCTCAAACTGGAATACAGATAAACTATTCTTATCATCATGCTCATAACAGGCCAAAGTATTTTCCAGGTTGCTGATGTGACTATTTTGAATTACTGAAATTTCAGACCAGCAAAAGTATCCTGAAGCGGAAGGTTCAGAGTTGTACAAAATAGTGGTAATACTTCAAAGACAAGATTTTTAAATCTTTATTAGAGGTAGGGTAAAACTGGAAAGCTGCACAAAATAAGAACCATATGAGGACAAAGCGATTTATACCTATTAGGATATTTAAGAAGCCTGACAACAGTTCAAATCAGATTCTCCAAGAAGGAAGATTTTTGTTATATCCTATATAAATGCCAACCCACAATGTATTTACAATTGTTTGTGATTAAACATCTGAGCTATAAGATGCTTCTTAAGTCTTCAGCAAATATTTTCCAATAGCAGGGAACTGTGACAATTCATTGTTAGGATACTTTGGTAAAATATGTAGGATGATATGCTGATGGAAATTATCAATGAGCTTAATTGACTCTACTAGGGAATTTACTGTTCCTACACTATTTTGTACAGTAACCAGAAGAAGTGGAAGAAGAACAGGGCTAAAGAAAAAGGCAAGGGATTTTACAACCAGATAGTAGGTGCAGGCATTTGCAGCAGAGAGGGTGAACTCAGCTTTCCAAACCAAATCACGTTTACCTAAGTATTTGTCTGGGTTTTGCAGTTCTCAGTGTCCATCTCGATCGTCTCTCCTACTCACTGTCCTGTCCACACAAGTGTTGGTCATAAACAATTTTCCTCATTCTCTATTTTCACCATATTTTAACTCTTGAACACCTCCAACAGCTCAGATATCAAAATGTAAACATCCTAATACCAACTTTAAGTTCAATTTTTTATTTAATCTCCTTATTTTCTATCTACTCTGTCCAGCTTTTTCTCAGCCTTTTCAAAAGTATTTCTTCATGGTGACAGATGCTGTACACTGAACATGGAAAGTCTTTCTTGTAAATATCCATAAAGCTCTCCACTGTTAATAATGGTTTAAAAGACACCTGCTCAGGAAATTGAAGTGATATCAAAGAGTAATTAGAAACAGCTTATATTTTTATTTTGAAGTGAATTGCACAAAAATGACCTACCAAAGCTACTGCTTCCAAAGAACAGAATATGTGTTATTCTTATCACCTAACTTTAGAAATGCAGATTTATTGCTTTACAAGCTTGTACTCATGCACTTATTGATCATCTTTATATTCCTTTATCCTTTGAAGGAGAAAAATGCTCATGTAAATTCATAAAATTTCAAGAGAAAGAAGAATCAGAAGTACATTGCTTATTCATTTTCACCAAAGGAAATGGCATGTTTTTAAAGAAGGTAGCATTTAGAATTTACTTGTCTTAAAAAAAATAAATGTTAGGTTTTGAACAGATTATTTAAAGAAGTCATTCATGCTTTTGCCCAGAATAGTAATCAGTAAACTGGAAAATTTTCGCATTTTAAAACATGCAAATGATTCTTCCCAAAAGTGCAGATGCTAACCAATATAGCTACACTGATGATACAGGTTGTATCTCTAGTAATTATTTATTTCAGGGCATTGCAGGCATGGTTGTGTTAAGAGACACTATTTACTAAAATAGAGTGTCAAATATTTGAATGCTGGAATCAGAACTGACAGCAGTATGGATCCTTCACACTGAGATAAAAGAGTATTCTTTCTTTTATCGCTAAACACCAGCAAAATTGAAGAAAAGAGCAACAAAGATCTCATTTGACATGAAAATATTCACATATATGTATATTTCAGGTTTTAATTTTTTCCATCTCTTACCATGGGTATAAAATATCATGAGACTCCTGCTACATTTAAATGGGCAGCATCATTTTGGATACACAAGATCATGTAATTTCTGGTATAAAAACAACAAATGGCTCATCTGTGTGAGGGGAATGCTTTCCAGAGTTTTTATGCTTTTTAGTAGTGCTTTGACATCTTTCTCAGGACACCATTTTCTGAGTGTAGGGATCCATGGTTTCAAGTGATGTGATATTGCCAGAAAAACAATACAGTACTGTACTGTTCATTTCCAGCACAGTGCTTTGAAAAGCTTAAATAATTAAGGTAAGGATCCAGAGCACAAAGGAGAAAACAAACGTTTGCAAGAAGGGAGGTATATGTGATCATACAGATGATAGCAAGGATTATCTCATTGCTCTTTCTTTTTAAGAACATGATACAGGATATAATAACTGCAATGCCCAAGCAAGACCCATGGTCTGTCTCCTACAATGAGGCTATTTCAGAACATGATGAAAAATATGTCAAAATATATAATCTTGTGCCATGCTCTTGCTTTTATTTAGTCATTTATTAGTAGGAATTTCCACAAAATTTTTGCTGAGGTTAGCCCTACATTTGCATATCCACTGTAACAACATTGATTTTCTTTTCACTGGCAACTTTCTGCTTGTAAATGTTAAAAAAAAGTAAAAAGGGAGGATCTGTTTTGCTTTTTTATATTGCTAGATATAATAATAACTATTCCAAACCTTTTTTCTCTAAATTAAACAATCTTTAGTTCGGGAGAAAAGACCCCATCCTTTCCCTGAAAAGCATTCATCTCTTTGTTCTTTAGTTTAAAGTAGGAAAAATACCAGCAAAAAGAGTAAATAAAGCTACATCTAGACATTCAAAATGCGCACCTATTTTTTTATATTGCCTCAGAGAGTTATTCTCAAACTGCAACACACTATTTTTCATTTTGGTTGACTGCTTGACCCCTGACTTACACCTCAACTGTATTGTCAGATAAGTATTTTGCATTTCTTTCCCTTATAGGCTATAAATAATTGCTAGTTCCTTTTCCAAGAGGAGGAGCTGTAGTTTTATTCACACACATTCAGGGCTGCCAGCACATAAGCACATAAGCCATGCGGGCTGTAAAAATAAAAAAACTGTGTCTCCTCAAGACACATCTCCCAGTTAAATGAGAGGCCACCTCATGAAAGCCCTTTAGCACTACTCAGAGCTTTCTGAAGGCCAGTGAGAGCATGTATCTCATTAAAGTTCCCAATTCCCCGAAGTTCTGCCCATTACTGAGATACAGGAGAGTCTTTTTGAGGTGTGTCCTCATGATCAGGTAAGGAATTGAGCTTTAATAAGACAACGCTTGTGGGATTTCTCAGGTATAAGTATTTGTCATGTCAAAGGATTGGTCAGAGCAGCGAGGAACTGCATGTCAGCAAAACTCGTTCTCGTTAGGCTTACCTCGATGAAGGAACACAGACCCTTCCTGCCTCTGACTTCCTTGGCATCTTCCTTGGCATCCACAGTACTGATGTCTGCAAGACCTTTCCTTCCTATAGTGTGCTTTTACATCCGCAACACACGCCTGCTGTTTCCTCAGATCTTTTCAGAGTCCTCAGAGCCTTTATGTCTCTGGAGCTCAGGGAATCTTTCAGGCGGGTACCACCAGAGGGCAAAGCCGGATCAGGAACATCTGAGCTCATCCCGGCTCCGTCCCGCAGCCAGGGTGCGATGGGCTGTCAGGACTGCTGCTCAGCAGCCTGCGTGCTCACAGAACATGTCACGGCTGCAAATAAATCCAATCACCAGCCGAAACTCCTTGTCTTCAGGACAGCCTCACCATCTCTGGGATATGAAATTAAAGGCCAGGCAGCTTAATGAAGACCACAGCTTCATTATCTTGTGATAACCTCTTTCAGTGTTTGTGGGAATCCCCAAAATTTTGCTATAAGCAATTAAGGAGAACAAGATGAGAAAAACTAAAGGAGTAATTCAGGTTTTAGATACTTCAACCCTTAATTCTGAACTCATTGAAAGATTCTCTCATCTAGAAATTTATTTAGAGAGAAAAAAGCTTTGCAGCTTCATCTCAAGAAGCATTGGCTCTATGTTTGAGTGGCCCTCAAGCCTGAATTCAGTGTCCCTTTCAGCAAGACATTCTCATCATGTTCATATAGCACATTTGAAATCATGGTAGAGAAGCCAGCTATCACCAGACAACCCACCCTATTTAAAATGATAGTTAGAGGATGCCTTTTACTTGAAGCTGATCAGAAAAACTTAGCAAATATGCTAAGTTCTTCCATATTCTTCCATAGAGGGTATTCAGTCTCCAAAATATATTTCAAACCATTCATGCACCTGATTTTTTAGGAAAAGGTTTCACTTAAAGAAAACCAAAATTCACCTGCATCTCACTATACTTCAAACAAAACACCTTTCCAGAGGCTTCCCTTCTCTCTTTCTGATTAGTGTCTTCCTAAGTATTTACATTCTCCTCTAAGACTCTGTGCTATTTATACTGAAGAAAATTAGATATTCTATTAGCATTAGAAAAGACAAAAGCAATTAAGGATCAGCACAGTCAGTATAACTCTGGGATTAATTCTGTGAGCACAGTGTTTCTCAGGCAGCAATGCTGTCAGTAGCCAGGCATTCGTAGCAAAGTGAGGAGAGGGTGCTGCATGCCATGAAAACTTCACACCTGCTTCTCAAGAGAACCAGCAGCTCCCACACGCTTGTATGCCCATCGCCACAGCTGGTTTTCAGTCATGACAAACTTCTGCTGACCCAGACACTGGCATATCAACCCTCCAGCTGAGCGAGTAAGTCAGCCTGGTGGTAGAGCATTTATTTTACAGTGAGATATGATCTGGTATGCACTGAAGGTCTATGAAACATTCCTCAGCAGCAATGAACACTCTAAAGGCAGAGAAGCAAGCCTTCATCCAGCAGAGCAGAGTGCCAGAAAGTGGACCAGATTGATATCCAGATGTGTGGAAAATATCAGTGTTAACAATCACTGCAAGCAAATAGGCAGCTATGCCCACAGTCTAGAAAATTATCCACCTGGTACTGGTCCGGGAGGCACCCATCCATTTAAAATCTGTGAATGGAAAGTGTTGTCTAATCCACATGCTTTTGGGCTTGGCTGACCTGAAAAAGTGTTCCTTGAGCCACCTTGCTGGGTGCTTTCCTGAAGAATGACCTCCTGTGAGTGGGTGACTCTCTGTCAGGGATGGAGCTGGAGGGCAGAAACAGACTCCAAGAGACCAAAGCAGCAGAAATCTGCTTTAGAGATGCATGAAAAGCCTATCCTTTTCTCTTTTTTGCTAATCACAGGAAAGCTTTAGCAGAGCCACCTTGGGCAACTTGATCCTCCCTGGCCAACCCTGACACTTCAGCTTCCTGGAGATGTCATGCAACAACAGGAGTTTCTAAATCATATTTCCAGCTAATTTTGTTACAACCATCAGGAGGGTTTTTTCCAAGGCTCTCCCTTTAAACAACAACAACAGCTTTCAATATGTTTTAGGATGTACGCGTGATGATAGGGTCACTACTGTTCATGCTAATGTACTGCACCAATGAACTTCAAAAATGCAGCAGTACAGGTAGGGACTACACCTGCTCTTTTTGCAATAAAGACATTTAAGCTGGGAAGAATGCCATTGCACAGCTGTCCTATCATTTTCAATGTCTAGAAACAAAACGTGTGAACAATTAATCCTCTAATCTATATTATAAATTATGTCTTCCAAATTACATTCCTAGCCATTTTAATATGTACTGATGCCTTTCTGAAAAGAATCTCACCCTTCAGAAGGATTCCTGCTATCGGACAACATTGGTTTTTCATTTTTTTTCTTTTTTGATATTATTTTGTTCTCAAGTGAACTTATGTTTATTGTTTTAGCAATACTGTACTCTATGTATGTATTCCCTTCACTGTTTGTGACATAACAATCACAGTATTGCTGTGGAGAGCACTGAAGTCAGCAGGAATAGGACATTAAAAATCAAGATACCTTAAGTTTGTGCAATTTTTTGCATCAAAAGGGGAAATATAAAAATATACGAAAAGCATATCAGATCTCCACAAGACAACTTCATGAAAATCCAGTGACTTTCAAAGGGTACTTTTACAATTGCATTAAGAGAGCGGGATTAGAAAAATAGTTTTTTCTATCACTGAGTTATAAAAAATAAGATCTCCAAAATAATTTGTATATGTAATTTTAACATGCTATAGAACTAAGCTTGGGATCCAGAGACTACAAACCAGAATGTTCAGTCCTAACGTCTCCCCAGGCCCTCTTCCCTGTGTATGTTTAGTTAGCATAGCTAACAACATAAACAATATGTATTTTTAAGAATCCTTCAGAAGCATTGGGATCATATGCTATTCACTTGGTGTGAAAATACTCCTGGATGTCTTCAGCTCCTTTGCTTTATAATATGACAGCCTTTGCATCTCTGCCTCTGAAGCTGTACACAAGCAAGACAGACCTGGTACTTTCTCCTCCTGCATCTCAAAATATTTCTGATCCTAAACCTGAATTGCAGTGGAAAAGACCCAGAGAATCCATTTTACATTTCATCTGCCCCTTCTCTCAATAATGAGAATGTTATAATTTCCAGCTATCTACAGACAGGTCTTAATGCCGTCAATAAATCAGCTGGAATGTTTACAGCAAGCCACAAACCTAAAATGTAGGTCCCCACTTTTCTGTGCCAGAGGGCTCTGATGGCAGTTCCATAAAAGGCTTTTTTTTTAAACTTGCCCAGACCCTACTCTGTCCAAAGAAGCTCCTTGCCCCCACCCATACCACTGCTGTCAGACGCCTCTCTCAGCACTTACCTCACTTAGAATGCCTCTAAACCAAAGTCAGATTATGGAAAGTAGAGGAAGCAAGACATTTCACTTCATCACAGTTAATCTTTTAGGAAGCAGTAAATTCACTTACCATAGTTGGAACACCTTTCCAAATTAGCCTTCTTCGGGGAAATTCCTTTTATTTGTATAATTTTACTTATACAAGGATAGGTTCTGTGCAAAATACATTTCACAGACCAAGAAAAATTCTATGTTGTTATCACCTAAATAACATAGAAAATATGTTCACCTAAGAAACCCTTATCTCTTTGGACTATTAAACTGTGAGGTCCAAAGCAATAACTAAGCAAAACCCCAGATGAAAACATCTCACTCATCCAAAAAACAATTCCGGTTGGTCAAAGTTCTCAAAAGAGTTAAGTATCAGTCCTTGAAATGCATTTGCATATTGGTACCAGAACAGGGTGCAGAAACCAGCTGTCATTTAATCAACTGGCTGCTTCCTACCCCATACAACAAATGCTGCTGAAAAAATAAGCAAGTTCTAGAGGTAACAAAGACCAAAACAGTGGCACTCTGTGTATACTATCTCAGTACAAGAATTAAACATTGAACAATCACAACAGACAAATCAAAACACTAGTATTCCTTCATAACTTAAAAAGGTAACATTTGTTTATTTTGCCCTTGTTACTTAAAAGCATTATGAATTAATTAATGAAATTATACTACATTAACGTGGGTGGTAGTTTTGAACTTCATCTTTTCCCTCCCATGACAGTGCCAATTTATTCAAGACATTTGAGACCTTTCTGAATTGATTACTTTGTTTGCCCATTCTGGAGCAGTGAATCTATAAACAGCTAATTACTGTATGATACAATGTCTCTAGAATCCTGATGCTGCATCAGTCAAGAAGAGGCATTTTCAGGCATTTGTGGCTTTATGGTCATTGTACTCCAGCCTGCAACTGATCTCAGAGGGAACTATTAAAGTAAATTTCCAGAGTTTCCTAGCCATGCCACACTCTAGAGACTTAGGAAAGAGCAATCACGACATCTGAAATTAACTTCTTGAAAAAACCTTTTACTTCTTTTCAACATATTTAAATAGAACAAGAAACTCACCAAATTCACCTGTTTATTCTTCATTTGGGCAGCCAGCTCTCTGCAGATGAGGTGCTATGAATCCAGCTGCCTTTCCCTCATTCTAGGAGATGCAGGAGATGTGACAGGTTCAAGTCTATCAGCAGAGTGCAACACTGGTGCATTTCTACAGCAGGGAGGCGGAAAAAGCAGGGGTGGAGGGAGAAAAATCAGCCCTCACAGCAGTTTAAGAGTTCTGGCATGTTGTTATTGCCACGGGTTCCTATGGCTGGCTTTAGCTGATCTCCCCTCCTCTGACATTGCTGCCTGTAGAGCTGGGGAGCACAAAGGAAGGCTAATCACTGAGCACCTCGAGCTGTCTCCTGCAGCAAGCCCCAGGGGTTTATCAATACCTGGGGAGCAAAGAATTTTTGCCACCTGTCACCTGGGATAATATGATCAATTTCCTAATTCTAGCACTAATGTTGGATTCAAAGCCAAGTGATAATTATCTCAGCTGGTTCTTAAACTATCAATGACACTGAATGTGATTATTAAAACGGGTGTGAAAGGCATTGTGGCATATGAGTTCATTGGGTTTTATTTATAGATTAATTTTCCTCTGTTTGCAGTCATGTTGAATTCAGGAAGGGACAGGAGTTTTCCCCTGTGAGAAGAGCTTCCTCTTTTCCTAGTTAAATATCATTACTTTATGCTAGATGCATAAATTGGCAAACCTTTCACACTAATGGCAAACTACAATAAAACAGTTGGTGGTTACTTAACAATTCACTTTATTTATTTAGGGCTGTATAAATAACGGCTTGAATCAGCTTTGCCAGTGTCACAGAGAGACTGAGAAGATGCTGTTTTCTAACATGTTGAGGGTCACAGGCTACCAGACAAAGCACCCCTACTGCCTGAGCTCTGCTTTCAAGCATTGCTTATTGCAACAAACGCATGAGATCATTCCGCCTCTTTGTAAGCAGGTGAAGGACCAGTGAGAAATTCCTAGTCACTGTTAGAAGAGCAAAATAATTTGAAGCTTGCCTGACTGTGACTTTGGACAAGACTCAGAATATTGAAGAATGGACTTGTAAAAGTACAAATACAAAAAATAATACCCTGAGCAGAAACAGTAATAAGAATGAGAAATTTTTTACAATAAATTTTATGAGTTCATTTCATTTTACTTCGTCAAATATTATCATGTTCAGTGACTCAGTAAACCCAGACCTGTGGTTTTTTTCTCTGTTACTCTTCACAACTTGACAAAATTCCTTGAATACCTCCATTTTAATGTTAACTTTCTAGATACCGTTAGAACCTTCTCGATTCTAGGAAGCTCTAAGAACTTTGGGTACAGGTTTTGTGCATTGACCTGGCTGTGACATTGAGCCAGAAGCACTCTGGCCTCTGCTTCTATAGCAATGCCCTCTGTTAAATAACCCATACTTCAGACTGTGTATGAATACCTTTAACAAGATCCTCTGCCTGTTCAGAACACACAGTCAAAATGCCCTCATTTAAAATTATCACTGAGAGCTTGTGAGGAGGAAAACATCACCATCAGTAAGCAGCATCACCTGTTATATAACAAAACCAAATTCCTTTCCTCTGTCTGCTTCTAAAACTTCTCTCCCATCTCACAGTTGCTACCCTAACCACTTCACTGCAGTGCATGAGTCAAGATGGATGGAGGACTGAGAGAAACCAAGGACAGTGCTTCAGTGCAGCAGTGAGCTCAGGTGTCCTGGGAGGGTACAGATTCCCACTCCCAGATGAAGTCTTTCTACATATGCTATAACATGATTTGTTTTCCAGTGGCTACCTTAATGATCAAAAATGCTAGGCTTCCCAGAAATGGGGAGCAGAATTTTCTGTCTGCATAACACTTGTTCTTGTAAACCACCCCCTTGTCCCAGCGGACCTTCAACATTTTCTCAGTCTGTTCCCACTGGGATGTCCCTGGGTTGCCACAGGCACCTACCAGTGAGTTGCACCCCACAGCAGGAAACATTCATACACATTTGGATTTCTATGTGTGCATCTCCACAGCACAGAAAGGAGATGAACTCGTTTTCTCTGGTTTTAGGGAAATTCTAGACGCTATTACATACAATTAGAACCAAACACTACTTTCTGCATCTATAAGGTAATATGGGGGTTTTGCCTGTAAGAAACAGAATACTGGGACCAGGTCCCTTCAAGAACTTATTCTGGAGCATGTATATACACCTCTCTGCAGTTTTGAGCATAGCATTTGAAATGTTTGATGAAAGACCCTGTTAATATGGGCATTTTCTTCCTGACTAGCTTTAGGCAATGCCGTTCCAGGTTAGTTTGCTGTTCTGGGTCAGTTTGCTGTTTTGGGTTAGTTTGTTCTCCTGAGTTAGTTTGCTGTTCTTGGTTAGTTTGCTGTTCTGGGTTCGTTTGGTGTTCAATATGAACTGACTTTGAACCAAGGTCTAAGGTGTACCATACATAAAGAGTTTTCATGCCAAACTGTATTTCAGGTAAGAAAAAGAATATCTTCTGGATACAAAAGATCCAGACCCTTCCCTTCCCTTCCCTTCCCTTCCCTTCCC
>VZRM01002265.1:266786-347731 GCA_013397955.1 Grantiella picta | reverse complement strand
CCGATCTCTCTCCTCTCCTCTCCTCTCCTCTCCTCTCCTTCTTTCCCTTTCCCTTTCCCATTTTTCCAAAGACTGAAGAAAGTCAATGCCTTCATTTTATGTCCATTTGCAGAGAATTGCATTTCTTTGCAGTAAAAAGTAAAAATTTCTAAATCACATTATTATCCAAGAAAAAAGAAAGTCGAAAAAGACATTAGCTTGATGACATTCAAGGTCCTTTATCCTTTTCATCTCGCTCATACTATTTTCTTCCAATAATGGTTTTGACAGCTAAGATAACATGTGGATAAAACAGCAGGTGTGAGTCAGACCTTACTCCAAATTTCATCCTGGAGAGAATAACAACTACAATCTAGTTTATTTTAAAACAAAAGATAGGAGGATTGGTAAAAAGAAATTATAGAATAAAGATTTTTCATTAATGTGTAAAGCTACAGTACAAGCTTAAAAACGTACAGTACAAAAATATAGATTACCCCTCCCACCTCAAATATGTCTAAAGTCAATCAATGCTAAGCGTTTGTTTAGAGAAAATGTGTGCTCTTTAAAACTGAAAGTTTTCTAGCTTACAGTGATGGAAGAAAATTAATGGCATGATTTACGATGTTCTCTTTCAGTTATGCAGCAATATCTGTTTTTTAAACATTTTGTAAGCATGTTAATATTTGAGAAATAGTTTTCATTTTTATCTATATGCATATGCATATATATGTATATCTACAGCACAGTGAAAAAGGTTTTAAAGCATTTTAGTGTGTTTAAAAGGTTGTAATTTTTGGTGGACTGACTTCTAAGTTGTTTGGAATATGAAGTACAAGATAATAATGATAAAGGCTTAACTGTAGTGTAGCCACTGGAATTTCAATGAGAAAGAAAATGACATGGTAAACTCCAGAAACAAAGCACAGACTGCCACTGGCTGTTTTCTGGATTTAAATTACAATAACATAATATTATGAATAGTTACTCTTGTGTAGAAGTCAAAATTACTTTTGCTTTTAATTTGGCTTTTCCCTGCAAGCAGCAGGCTAACCCCACCAGAATTTCATAAACATTGCTAAAATCTCACTGCTATTGTGGGTGACATACAGTGGCAGCATAACACAGCAGAAGTAACATAGGACAAGGAGACAATATGTAATAAAACTCACTCCATTACTTTTTTTTTTTTAAGTTTAACAGAAAAATCAATTCCCTTTTCAAACAGACACAGCCATGACTGTATTTATCTCTGGACTTTGCTACTGTTCCCAGATTTGTTGAGATGACCACTGGCAGCTTGGGCAAATAGTAGTAAGTTGCAATCTTCTTTATACTGCCATCCTTACAAACTGGTACTTGTGTTGTTCAATGTTGTTCTTTCAAAAATTATGCTTGGTATGTAAATGTGCATGCATGCATTCAAGTCTGAGACAACATTCTTTTTTTGAGGCCTTCACCAGCTGAAAAAGCCTTTGATCCACCAGTGCAATTAGTACAAAACCTTGAAATAATCTTATTAGATACGCAACTACAGTTAGAAGTATTTGCTTTACAATAGGGACATTAAACAAGTTTTTCCCCCAAGTCACATATTAGATTTGAATCTAAAAATACGTATTTTTTGTTAATCCTCAGGTACTCAAAGCAACATTCATTGCAATCATGTAACTAAATATCATGAGATAGGCTGAGTACTTGACTTAGAATTAAAAAACCCCACAAGAATTCATAAAGCTGAGTCTTCCTTGTCATAGCTTGTACAGTTATTACCAATAAAAAGTAGCTTTGAAAAGGTTTGCTAGGATCTGATTACTGAACAATGAAAATTGAAGTGTAATGTTTCACCTGTAGTAAGAGTTTGAAAATAAAAGATACTAATGCACTTTTGATTGTTTATTCATGTATTTGTCTGACTATTTGTTACCAGGTACTCAGCAACTTAATTAATTCTCTAATTTAGGCCTTTTCAGTTTTTTTTCAGGAGCAAAACTGGCAATGAGGTCTAGTGGATTAATATGCTGAGCCAAATATCTTTTCCGTAGCATTGAATGCTTTTGCTGAGAGGCACCTGAGATCAGTTGCTATAGTAATATTTTTCAAGACAGCCCCGTGTTGATGTTGTGCATATGGGGTAAAAATGCAGAGAGGAAATGAACCACTTTGTTTTTGCATGCACAGGAAGGCCGGCCTGCACAACTGTTAACAAATGAGCAAAAAATGTCACAGATTGGTAGCCATTTGGAGGTGGGTGGAGTGGGAGGTGAGTGGAGAAGAAACAGGTCAGATCTGCACCACAAAGTTGGGGGAAGGTGTAAGTAATGACTATATATATATATATATATATTCTAATTATCTCATTAGCTGTCAGGGATATACCAAGAACACCATTAGAGAAACGTGTTTCAGCTCTCCGCTATGACCAGCACCTCTTGCTTCAACCTCTCCTCTCCTCTCACCAGCTCTGGCAGAACTTGACAACCTGATTCAAAGCCTTCACAGCCAACCTTCACTTCAGAGATTTTTTGCTTGGAACCAGAAGCTGGCAAGCAGGACAAGTTTCCTTGATTGTCTCCCTTCTCCACATTTCCCCCCACAAGCACTTCACGTATTTGTTGGCCTTACTGGCCAACAAGTGTTGCCACTGTCATCCCTCTGCTTGTGAAAGAAACAGACTAAAGTGTGCAGTAGCACTGAGGGTATCTTACTGGACTGCTGTAAAATTCTCATTGATGCAGGTGGTCCTTAAGTTTGATTCTGTCGGAACATAAACTTTTCATCTTTTAACTTCTCCCACACAACAGCATTCATGCAAGCTGTGATGGTGCAGACTCACACTTTTCTTGAAAATCTCCCACTGAGGTGAAACTTGTGTAAACAGGACAGGTGGAATTTCAAGAAAAAAGGGTGTTCAAAATAATGTTTGGGTTTTTTAAGTCAGGCAAAGCTTGAGATATGATTACTAGTCTCACAAGCTAGGAAGTGAGACTATAGGGTGCATATAGCACGCATATAGGGTGCTTTCCTAGTACAGAGCTCTTGTTTAATGGTGTGGCTGACTATACAAAGAAAGGTATTGGAAATTGAGGGGCTAAGAAGAGAAACTGAAACTGCACATTTGAGAGGAAACTCCTTGTATGTTTGGGGGTCCTGGACTCCTTAAGGAAAGCATGGTCAAGGGGGGTGGACAACCTAAGATAAGCAAAATATCTGTAGGACCATACAAGGATTTGCCAAATATTTGAATTTTTTATCAGCCACTAAGTTTGTTTATTGTCTGTGTTTCAGCCAAGTCACAGTTTATGCATTTTATGTTTTCTGAAGATCTAATTATAATATTATTTGCAAGCTTTGGGCTTACAAAAGCAGCACTAGATACATGGAGTTCCTGTGGAATTAGAACTGGTCCTGTGGACTTAACTGTTTGGAAATTCATTCCTTGTTGGCTGTAGTTTATGCTATTATGGATTAAGGCGGGAATAGTGAAATGAGTGCTGGTCTGCATTTATATACTCTGCTGTTAACATCAAATGTTCAAGAACAATTTCTCAAGCAGTTTGATCTTTCCACGTACAGGCTGGAGGATTACTAACCTTGTCAGCCTTTCCAGTGGGCCTTTCCTGCTCATCTCTGAGCCAAGAGACACAGAAATCCATCCTGTCTCAGCTGCAGGGACACCCTAGAGCATGTTGAACTGGGGGAAGCTGATGGTGGCCATGACAGGCACAGGGAGAGGATGCAGTGCCAGAAGATTGAATGCTGACAGCTGGGACAATAGCAGCAGGAGTTCCTGGCACTGGGCAGACAAGGATCTGATTTTGCATTTAGCCATCCTGCTCTTGGATGTGTTGCAGGAGTAAGTCCCTGGACTCTGAAGACGCCAATGGTTGATTATACTGTTCTTGTTTCTGGAGGTGGTTGAGAAAATAAAATTAAGAGAGTTTCATGGATTATCTTTTATAAATGTTATAAATCAATTGCTTTTTTTTTGCCCCTATTTTGACTCACTTCTTTTAGTTCCATCACAGTTTAACTAATGTGTATTAAATGAGCTTCCAGCTACAAATGGCACAGCTAGGCAGGTGATTGAAGATGGATATTGATTGTGTATATCAGTGCTCAAGGCTAAAACTGAGATACGTAGGTGACATTAGCTGCTTGCACTGCTCTCAATGAGGACAACATCATTGTAGCAATACAGGTAATTGTAAGAGAAAAATATTTTAAGCCAGTTTTACTGTCTGTTACTTCATTCAGTTACTTTCAAGCTCAACCTGTTTTCACCAGATAATGTCAATGATAACTTCAGGAACACAAAGAACATAGAAGAATTATGTGCCAGCACTTCCCAGATTTAGTTTCATTAGAGTTACCAAGTGCTGTTGAAATGCAGGTAAAGACAGTTTTTATGCAAAATTATGGACTGTCACTTCTTTGGCAAAGAAGCATTGAAGAAAGGATCAGATACAGACTGCATTTATTCGGGCTACAGAAGAGCAGACCCAGGGCTATATCCTGGCCATCCTTAGTGAATATACTTGATAAATAAGTCTGGCTTTGTCTGGTCTCAGACACTCGACTGTGTATAAAATATATTGTTATTTCTGCACACTCAAGTAACTTTGTGATGATGTGAAGAAAACATCCTAGAGGAAGTTGTGGGTTTGATACATATAAAATAAACGAAATATGAGCAGATTTATCTAAACTTCTTTTTTTTGGCTGTTTAGTGTTTCTCTGGTTCCATTGGATCATGGAATCACAGAACACTCCAGATTGGTAAGGACCTCAAAGGATTACCCAGTGCAATGTTTGTGGGAGAGGGAAGCTATATGAGATTATCTAGCACCCTGTCCAAAGGCATCTTGAAAGCCTCCAGCAATGGGGACTCCACCACACACCTAGGGAGGTTGTTCCAGTGATGGGTTGTTCTTGCTGTGAACAATTTCTTTCTTATGTCAACAGGAAATCTCTCCCAGTGCAATCCCATTGCCTCATGCCTTCTCCATGTGGGTACTTGTAAAGAGACCTCCCAGCCTGTTTGTATCTACCCTTCAAATATTGAAATACTGTGATGTGGTCTCCATGGGCAGTCTCTTCTCCAGGAAGAAGAGACAGAGCTCCTTCAGTCTTTCCTCAGGGAGTGTTCCTCAACCCTGTGATCATCATCAAAGCCGTCTTTGACTGTCTCCAGTCTTCCTGCATCTCTCTTGAGCTGTGGGGCCCAGAACTGGATGCAGTGCTCCAGGTGCAGCCCAACAAGCACCGAGCAGATTGGGATGATCCCATCTCTGTCCCTAGCAGTGTCCCAGCTGATGCAGCCCAGGCCTTGACTTGCCTTGGTTGCTGCAGTGGTGCACTGTGTGACTCCTGTCAGCCAACATCTGGGCAGAAACAGGGTGAGATTTGATGTTAGCACTGACTGTAGAATGGCTCTTGTTGGATACAAAAATATACACCCACTTATTGACACACACTTCC
This sequence comes from Grantiella picta, assembly GCA_013397955.1. Taxonomy (NCBI): domain Eukaryota; kingdom Metazoa; phylum Chordata; class Aves; order Passeriformes; family Meliphagidae; genus Grantiella; species Grantiella picta. The sequence continues at coordinate 342,271 of VZRM01002265.1, read as the reverse complement.
ACTTATTGACAGTATGCACATTAGCAATCAGTTATGATACAGGAGGAGTTTAAGCATTCCAAATCCCACCAGTAAACAGTTAATCCAATTCCATATTTTGACTCTCACAGGGAACAAAAAGAGCCATCAGAAAGGAAGGACCAATTAAATTTATTTGTCCATGTAAATCAGGTCTTTTTAGCAAAAAGATTTTTTGTTATTACGTTTACCCTCCAGTGAATAAAAACATATGGTACAAAGTATGGTATTGGGTAGAAAATTATCTTCCTGTTTGTGAACTTTCAAGCCTTTCAAAAGAGTCTGTCCCAGTTTCAGACAAGAGTTTGGTTGCTGGTTGTTAATGGAATGACTGAACAATTGCCCTGAATGTTTGGTCTGGATTTCAGCCTGTTTCATGTAATTAGTTGATATTTTCAAGAGGAAGAATTCTCTCAGAGCTTGCCAATGGATTGTCCTGGTTTCAAAACTCTTTGTTTAAGGATTCTTTCAATGCCAGCTTATTCAGAATATTTTATTTTTGACCACTGATAATTTCCCCACTGCTGATAAATTTTCAGACATCTCCAAATCACAGCCTGAAGAACACAAACTGTAATTTTGTTTGTAAGCATTCCAAGGATATGAGAGTATGAAATAAACATTGAAAATCAGATCAAGAAAACATTTGAATATTTCACAGCATTATTGATTCCCAGGACAGTGTAGGTGGTCTGGATTGCTGACGTGTTTTTAAGGTGCCTCAGTATTTCTAACTAATCGATTTTTCTATCTGTAGATAAGGAACTAGATATAGAGTGTGCAAAGAGATCTGTAATAACAATTAAATGATTTTGTTGACAATTTTTCTTTGTCACTTTGCCTCTTCTAATTTTTTTTTCTTTAGTTGTTTGGTTTAGCTAAAAAAAAAAACTCCCTTCAGGTTTCTATGCTTTCCTGAAACAACATAGTATATTAACCAGTTCCCTAATCCTCTTCCTTCTTTATTTATACAGAACAAAACCTGAAGCAGTTTTAATAAATTTGAAGGATACATGGACCTTGTGATTTCCATCTTCAGTTGCTCTTTGTCGGGCTTCCTTTGGTTTAACTTAAGTCTTTGAATATGAAACGGAGATCTTCTAATGGTTGCAAAACTTAATTTTGTATCACATCTCATGATTCTAAAGCACTATGCAGTCTGTCTGTCTCATTTCATGTGCCCACACACAAACACGGAGCATCAGCCATCTCTAGTGGGAGGGTGACAGCCACACAAGCCCACTGGTAGCCAACCACTGTGCTGCACGGCAGTGGCAAATGGGAATATTGGCCAGGAATGCCACATCAAACCCTCCTCTGCAGAGTATGCCACGAGATTTTCAACACCCATGAGGAGCAGATGTCTTACTTTCTGATCATTGAAGAAGAGGACCATGCCAAGAACATGATTTAGTGGAAGGAGGGGCAATTGCAACTTGCATTGCCAACTTGTATAATCTGGGCCAGAAGCCTTCCAGAAGTGAAACGAGGCAAATAATTGGAACATAAAAGCCTTCACTTGCTTCCTTGATGAACAATCTAAGATGACCAAATCTGAGGAAGCCATCACCAAAATGTACACCAGGAGACAGACATTTGCAGCCTACCTGAAAGTGCTTCATAAGCTCCAGAATTAAAAATCTGCCTCAAAAATCTAACTTTGGCACAGCCACAGGAAGGACAGCACTATGGAACCAATGTTAATGTTCCTCAGGATTGGATTTCATGCTTCTGGCACGGCTGACATTAAGCAGCTGGCCTACAGTGTACCCTAACATGCTGTGAGTGTTCCCAGCAGAGGGTCCAATCCTCCATGGTAACGCTCTTTAGGGAGCTCTGGAAATGCTTTAATTATTAAAATGAATAATTCCTACCAACACATTTAATTGGAAAATATTGCATGTTTAGATGGGCACTAATGGAAGGGCTCTGAAAAATCTGACTATATAATAGAGTATGCTGTTTGAAGTGAATTTGAGCAATATTTTTTCAGCGAATAACACCATGCATTATTTATCCTCTCTCTTTTTAATCCTATCGGATAGTTCATATGAAGACAGAATCACTGGAACCTCAGAAATAAAATGCAAATATATGAATTGCCCCCCTACGAGCTTAACCTGCCACCACCAGCTCATCCTCCTTCCTTACTTCCTGTCCCTTAGCTTCCAAGGATATAGTTCAATGAATTTATTGCTGCAGGACAAACTAACCCCCTTGTTTCTGCCTCGGCACTGGGAGGTCTGTGGAGACTGACCAACGACAGGGGCACTTGTTACCACAGCCTGACAGAGATGGGACATCATCAAAGGCAAGAGAAGGCTGTTGTGAGTGCAGACTTGTGGGAGTCACAAGGGAAGAGGGCAGAAAAGGTTTCGGGACATAAATATCAGCCACACAGGGGAAGAAAGGATGAGTGTGAACAGGAATAACCAAAAGGGCCAGCAAACATAGCTGCAAAGAGGTTGTTACCTGAAGCCCTCAAGGCAGAGGTCTGGAAGCAACTGGTCTTTAAGGTGCTGGTCTGGTCAATCTGTGATTCTATGAAATATACAGCTTCACAGCTGGAGGTATCTGAACTGTTGAAATTGCATTCTGTCATGAGAGAGGGGCATTCAAAGAAGGATTTGTACCTCCAAATTAAGTGCTGACAAGCCCAGAGCCCACAGTGAGCCTTTCCAAAGGGAAGGACCCACTGGATGTACTACAGCCTTGAAAAGTAATTGTACTGTCACACTTTTCCCGATCTAATCTAAAAAACAAAATCAGTCTTCATATTTCTTGGCATTTTTTTTCCTCCTTGGAAGGTAAATATGTTACCTTCTGGATATAAGCATGGTGGAAAAATCAGGAAGTCACTTTCGCCTGAAATTTACCTTCTCTCCCTCAAAGTCTGGCAGGGACATTAAGAGATGCAGGAAAGGGACATTCAAGAGGGGTTTTATAAGAAAAAGGGTCGAGGTAAGAAGGCGGGAAGTCAGAGTATGTTTTTGAAGAAACAAATTTTTGCTTGGAAAAGGACATCGACTATTTTAACTGACTCTCAGCAGGACCCATAAATATCAACGCAAATTGATATATATGTTTTGTTCTGCCTAGTTTCTGAAATAAGCAATCTCAATCCTTTTTGAGCTCCTTTTCCTTATCTCAAACCAGACCATTAGTTCGCACATTTTTCTGCTTATCGTGACACTAAAACAAAATTGTGGAGACTTTCTAATTTGTTGCAAACACAACACTTGTCAGGCCTGTCTTTTTTTTTTTTTTTCTTCTGTTCTCTCTGTGCATATTCATTAGCTGCAGGAACATGTTGAAAGTAATGAGATTTCCTGTGTAGCTGCTGAAGACTTCACACTCCTGGATTCCAAAAAGAGAGATTTTGTAGGTATATTTTCTGCCCAAAAGATCTAGCACAGCATAGCACAGCAAGCTTGGAAGGGGAGCCAGCAACACTCTACTACACTTTGCAGCACAGACACACTGGGACTGTTTGGGATTGCAATATTCATTGGTATCACACTACTGGCAGTAGTTACCAAACAGCCCTGCTGCCGTTCACAGATGAAATTCAAGCACACCCCTAGCAAAAGACCACCTGTTCGCTTGGATTTGAATCCACTCTAGCACTGTATCTTGTCTGCAGTTCAGCTATTTTTATCAATAGCTCCGTTTGAATCTGCGTCTTCTGCCTAACTTCTTTGTTTAATATTTAACATGCTGTGGTTCCTTGAGTAAACAGCTTGCACATTGGAATCTCTTGTGGCTGCTTCTGCTGAGTCAGATATCAAAATCCAGCTTCTGGTAAGGAGACTGTGACATATGGGCAATATGGGGTTTAATCCAACCCTTGGGTGTGATTTGAAGCTCTGATTAACTCAATTAAAACCATTTTCATCAACTCTCAACACATTTGAAAAGAAAAACAAAACAGGGAAAACAACTAAGGCCAGGATCTTTTCCAGACAAGGAAAATAAATCAGGGTGTAAAAAATGGCTTCAATATGAACAGACTGAAGCTTCTGCAAGCTTGAGTGTTTGCAAGCTCCTGGATTGTGGTAAAACAGGAGCTGAACACACAGCTCTACATGCCACAAGGAGAATTTCCACAGACCCTTTGAGCTTGCTGAAAGATAAATGTGAGTAAAGAGAAGCAAATGAAAGCTGTTTGTTCGCACTGCATTTTGTTGCCCACATGTTGACTTGTCTTGCCAATTCTGAAAAGCCAGTTTTTCCTTCAGGCCTCAAAAGATACAAAAGTTACAAGGGCTTTTGGCTTTGCTTTTGCTCTTGGGAAGTTTCAACATTTACATTCATTTTTCCCCCCATACAGCCAGGTTCTGATCTGTATCAGATGTAGTATGTAGCAAAATATCACATATTGTAACCATTCTAAGAACGAATTTGGTCAAAACAATTTTTTTTAATTAGCCCAAAACTCGGCAGTAATTTTCACATACAGACACTGCTCTAGAAACATTCATAAATGTTTAAAAAGGCACAAAAAATGTAAAATTAACCTAAGGTAAAAGTGATTTAATGCTGCATCAAAGTATGATTACAAATAAAAATATGTTTTTGTGAGTTAAATGTAATAGGGATAGTTGGCAATTTCAAGTACTACCAAAAAGAATGAAGAAAAGTTTTAACGTTTATTGGGGGAAAAGGACTAAATACAGATATTATGAGGAGGACGGAATGGTTTAGCTCAAAGTGACCTTTCAGCTGGGAATGCTAAAAATGTCGGCATGAAAAATGCCATTTATTATGCCTAATGTTGTTCGTCCTCGGCCTGCAGGGAGCCTGTGACCCCAGGGAGCAGGGAGTCTGTGTGCCCAGGGAACAGGAGCCCGTGTCCCCAGAGAGCAGGGAGCCTATGTCTCCAGGAACAGGGAGCCTGTGTTCCTAGGGAATAAGAGGCTGTGTCCCCAGGGAACAAGAGCCCGTGTCCCCTTCCAGCATTGTTAGCGAGGTAATGACATAAATCTGCTTTTAGCATTTTGGCTGTGATTTGATGTTGCCCTTGGTTACCTGTATGTGTGGATTCACACAATGTTATAGGTTAAGCAGAGTAAATACCTTTCATTTAAGACAGTTTTAAATATGGTGTAAGTTTTTCTTAAAGAGCCAGAAGGCTAAAATACTTACTGTCCAGAAACATCTACTTCCATATCATATCTCTGTTTCTGACACACACACAGATCTAAAACACTGAAATTAGCATACAGCTCATATCTATAATGAAAATCAATGAGCAAAACCCCTGTAACAGGAGAGCACATTTAAATTACATGCCAGTGAAGCAGAAATTAATTTAGATGTGATGAATATCCTTCTCTCTTCTTTTAACTTTGATGTTCTAAAAGCAGGTAGGTCATGAAGGCAAGGCCTGGTCAGGCACTGGGCCAAAAGATTCTATCTTCTGACATTTAAAACTTGACAAGAAAAGTAAATAGAAAATAATTAAGCTGAAATCTATTTTATTTCCTAAGTCAAACATATTACAGCATTTCCAGCTGTCTGCTCAATAAAGCTACACAGAGAAAAGCCAGGGCTGAGTGTTTAGATAAAGTACTGTAGTTCTATTCTGAAAATGAGGCAAAATTTGAATCCTCTTTATTTTAAAAGAATGAAAATAGGTAGGCTTTTATGGAGACAAGGCTGAGTAGAGAACTGAGACCTAAAATTGCCACTAAGTTTCGAGAAGTTCAAAATGAAACGGGGACATCCTCATGTTGAATCTTGAGTGAATAATAAAAAAGTTAAAAAAGAACAAGACCAAAACAAAAAAAAAAAAAAACCAAAGCAAAAAAACCCCCCAACATTCTGGGGGGTAGGTTTGCTGCTGTACAGTAATACAATTTTATAAAAGCTGTAACACACCAGTCTTCCTGGAGACTGCAAAGGTGGTGATGATGTTGTTGACAGAAAAATGAGAAGGATTTTTGAAGGTTTTTTACACTTAGATTGTCTCAGCTTGACAGTTTGATTTTTCAAGTTCAAAGAAAATCATATCAATATTGACACATGCCTTTCCCCATCCCTTTATCTTTGGCTTGAGGCTGTCAAGCCATTTCATCATGCCATCACACAACCCCTGCCTAGCTCACTCTGCACCGGGAGGGAAAGAGCTCTCTAACTAACTCTGAACACTTAAAGATGACATGAAGAAGATTCAAACAGATTACTGAAAGATCAAGGCTTTATTATGGTTTTAATTACCAGCACTGCATTCTTGCTGTTGAGCTGTTTCACCTACCCTGACATCAGGGAAATGAATGCTTTTCGGGTCACCATTAAGGTACACCAATTTTCTCAGCTATCCAAACAAGGAGCCCTTGACATTTGTTCTAGCTTGCAAGCTCTTCTTATTCAAAAATATTTAAGTATGGCAAAGCAGAATGCATTATTGAATCTTTTTCTGACCTCTGTGGGAGAAACTGACATATCCATTAAATGGTAAATGTAAAGGCTTCTTCCTCACATGGCCCTAAGCTGCCTTTTCCTCAACGTGAGCTTGCACTTGTATTAGTCTCAGTGAAAACTCCAGGCTGCTACCCTGTCCCTTCCTTTCTTTAAGGTTACTGAAAATATTCCAGCTGGGATTTACTTTAAAGGTGTGTCCTTTCTCATAAAAAATTGCAGCAATCTTAGGCAAACAGAAGAACAGCAGGCAGGAGGAATTCTTTAGCTAGCCAATGTTCCATATTTTATTTTCCAACAGAGAATCTTAACAATCACCCATTGTGTTAGAAAGCCACATGATGATAATATAAATTCACTGATGCAAACCAAAGAGCTACAAACCTTTCTAAATCAACATAAACATATCCCCAAATCTGTGTGTAGACCAGCCGACAGGCGTTCCCTCTATTTTCCTAGGAGCCTTGCCCAAGGCTGGTTGTGCTCAGAGCCACGGGTGAGTGTGAAAGATCAGAGCAGAGCTGGGGTGCACTGCAGCAAGGCACCAGCCACCCTCCTCAGCCACAGGGGTTGGCTGCTTCCTTCACTCTGGACAGCTGAGCCACCTCTCCAGGGATACATTCATACGGGAATTCATATGGGAACAGAATGCCATCCATGCGTATTGTGTGTCCCACAGAGGTTATGGTGACATTCCAGAAACCTCTAGGCCTCTTCTCAGAGCATTATTCCAGTCTGTGAGTCTCTGTTAGTGCAGCATCACTGGTCTGGAGATACAGGGCAGGGTGTGCTGCTGGAGACCCCAGGGCATGGGATCAGCCATCTCCAGGCTGTGACCAACATAAGCGTGTGTTTTAAGGAGAAAACCATTACACACTTCTCTGCTTCCAGTTCTCCACTGATAAAGTGAAGGCTAGAAAAAATTATAAATTTACAAAGGGTGGATTAAGATTTAGCTATTTGTGTACTGAATTTTATATATGTCCTAGAGATTGTTATGTCTGGTCCATTTGTAAACATGCAGAAGAGAGCACACATTCTGAAGAAATTAAGCCACTCAATATACTTCAAAGGCACTTGAGGTATAAAAGCATTAAAAGGCACCTATTACACAAACTGTTCCCCATAGAATCAAGAGAGCTGAACCAATGATTTATACTACATGCATAGCTACCCTTAGTATCTCAACATCATATATGAATTTCCCTTCCTTGCAACCAAATGTTGTCTGGACAGTAGCTGATTCTAATATGATCAGAGTAAGCAATCAAAATAATCAAAGTAATAAATTTGTTAATACAATTATCAACATCATAATCTTGTGGATGGTCCATAACACAAAACACTTGCAAAATGAGATTGAAGGTATTAGGTGTCTTGAGCCAATAGTGAGGAAAGCTGTGTGTTTCCTTTGTACTGGGATTTTATCATATTTAAAGGGGAAAATATAAATTGCTCAATGCAGTTTTGAATTTCACTTATGCTAATATTTTTCCCAATGACAGTACCTCTGTGGATTCTCAGTGCTTTCAGAAATGCAAAAGGACTACCTACACAACAGACTCTGCTTCTGATTTTATGACTGCAGTTAAAAATTTTTTCCCAGCACTAGCATGGAAGTAGTGTTGCTTTATAAAGTAATTTTAAATTCTTCAAATAAAATGTGTATATTAAAAGAGAAAAACCAAAATAGCAAAAAAAGCCTATCTTGGCTGCTCTCTCCTCTGACCCTGGAAAGTTAAATTCTGTTTTCACTTCTGATCAGAGCCAGAGCTCTGTATTGCTCAAATACTTCATTGTTCTAACTACGTAGCTAGTAGGAAATACAGTCCCTTGGATAGGCAACGTAAGTCACTCACGATTTTTCAATTCTTTTAAAATCAGAAATTCATTTGCAAAGCCCATTTCATCTTGTTTTAACATCTACAGAATTTATCCATTAAGCAGAGATGAGTCTGGACCAAGATTTAAGGAGACAGCTGGATGGCATGCTGTTTTTAATGGCACTCAAATACAGAGTTTTACATCCAGACCTCCAGAAATTTATCACAGCGTTTTCAGACTCTCTGGTTTGCTGTTCAGTGGCAAAAGGAGAATACTATCCATAGGTGAGACAAGGAAAACAGCTGTCCTAACCAACCTCAGGAAATCTTCAAGAGGGGCTGGCATTACTGGGGATGCATCCCTCAAGAAATCCCAGATTGCACATGTCTCATTGCTTATCTGTTTTCAGAGCAATGTTTCTCAATATCGTAAGAGGACACAGACAAAATATTAATCGAGTTTTTCATTTGAGCTTCAAATGAATAATAGTTGGAGATGGATGGAACAACTTGTAAATGTTGGATGGAACTACTTGATAATAGAGCCATTAAAAAATTAGGCTACTATGCAGTTTGTCATTGAACAAGGCCAGAATGAGTTTTTAAAAACTATTTGATAACATTTCAACATCATTCTGCACACTAATTACAGGTACTTGCCTATTTCTGTACAGAGTCAATGATTTTTGTATCTTTTTAAGGACCTTCCCTGCCACTACTTTATGACTATGGAGGACTTGGAAAAGACAGTCATTGAGCAGAAGGTATTCAAATCACCCTGCATATATGCAATAAAGGTCACAAAGATCACTGCCTGTTATTTAACAGCATGCCAGAATGTGTGAATTCTGTGAATCCCATGCTAGATCTCTCTCATTTTTGTTCCCTCTACTTGTACTTTACTAGCATGATGAGAGATCAACTGTGTCATAACTGTGCTATGCATACAAATATTAACATAATTTTTTTTTTGCATTTGTGGGTTCTGCTGATTAAATTATCAAAGAGAAGTGAGGTCTAATTACAGATTGGAAACGGTTTGGCCTTCTCCAGCATCTAGTCACAGGATAGAGGGTGCTTCTGGCACTGCAGCTATTGCAGAATAAAACCCCAAAAGAGAAAACTAGACCATGCTGTTGAAAATACAGGTAATTTGCATCAAAAATCAGCTGACAGAAGAAGACAAACAGTTGAATCCACAATAAGGGTCCCCCAACAGAGTGTTCTATATAAAACTTTATATCAATCTGGAAACATTTTAAAGAAATATATGCATAAATGCATAAAGAAATGTATCAGACATTTGTCTTCAGAGGTTTTTATTTTATACTTCATTTATTTTCAGACTGCCACTTTTTTCCCCCACAACAACTGTAGATCCCTTCTTCTGCCATCCATAAAATGATTTAAGATGGCTAATGTAACCTCCAAACAGAGCTTAAAAAATTGAAATAAGCATGCCACGTGGAAAACCAGACTAGGAAGTCAGATCCAACCTCTGGAGCTGTACAGAAAACAAATGCTCATGAGAAGGTGTGAGCAAAGTGATGGGAGGGAAGTGGTGCAGTGTGAGGATGTGCAGACTGCACCACAAGGCCTCACATTCCCTCCCAAGCAGACATTAAGTACAAGCTTTTCTATTCAAAGAATACTTCTGGAGGAGGAGAAATTTCCATTTCCAGGTAACCAAAGCTTTCTTGAAATACAGAAACACTTTTTGCTCCCACCTTGACTCCCAAAGGGGCTGTGCTCCTCAAAGTTTATGTTCTGTCTCCCCCAAAACCATTCACCAGTCTCCACAAACTTTGTCTCACTCCCATACCTAGATTATTATGGCTGCTTCACTTCCACTATTTTCTTTCTTATAGTTGATATCTTCAGAAACCCCAAATTTTCTTGAGCATAATATGCAGCTGTGGTTATCAGTACACTATGGTGAAATTAGAACAAGACAGTGGATGCTGATTGTGAAATAGTACATGCAGCTTTCCAGATGTAAAATTACTTTAAAAGAGAGAAAAATAAGCCAAAACAAAGAAAGTTTCTCCATGGGGGAACTGGATTGCCAATATAGCTCTGATTTAATGCTTATACATGAAACATTTATGTAGGAATCTTACACCACATACTTAAGGTTTGGGTCCACTTAAAAATCAGTGATACCTAAAAACCTCATGACTTTAATTAGAGTGAAAAGTTCTAAAATGTACAAGGTAGGAATTCCTGATACTTAAAAATTACTAGAAAAAAATTGGGAAATTTTGATTTATGCTTCTGTCTTTGAATCCATCCGTGTTCCTGCTGCCTGATGTTCTTCCTGAGGTAAAGTTTTAAGTCTGCCTTCAAATCAGACCAAATGGAGACTATCGTGTATGTTACACTTCTGTCATCACCCAAGACCTCAAATTATATTATTAGCTTCTAAAAGTTGTCTCAGACTGAGCCAGAAGACTGTGATGAGCTGTATAGTTAAGCATTCTGCAATATCAACATGTTCAGATTATTGAGAATGATAGTTCACTAATTTCTGCTCAGGGTGCCAAATTTTCAAAGGGTTTTGATAGCTGCAGTGCAAAATTTTTGAGACATATACATGAGGAAAAAACCTGAAGAGTCAGAAATATATATGTATTTTTCTGTGTGTACATTTTCCTCTAAAAAAACAGGCTGCTGCACTGAAACCAATTAAGACTAACTAACCAAAATTTAAACAAAATTACTCTTTTTATTATTGAATTGCAAAGGGTTTCACCCGTACAAATTAAAGTTCTAATTATTAAAGCACTCTAACAGACAGAAAGGAACAGATAGAAATAGGTAAGATAGCTGCACCTCACAGGACAAAGAGCAGAAGCATTGCTACAAAGCCAGCTTGTTTAATTCCCCCACTGGGGGCAGCAGCCCAGCATGCCATTTAGCTAGATAACAAGTTTGAATGGGACAGATTTCCAATGGATGCAACTTATTTTGCTTCAAAAATCTATTTCTTTTGCAGGCACAGGACAGATAAACACGCCATACAAATATGGTATATTTATCATTCTTATAAAGTTTAAGTAAAACCTCTCACAAATACACTTCACAGCAATTCACAATAGTGGGAGAAAGTTGCTACACAAAATGTCTTCAGACAGATTTCTATACACAAAACCATGTTGGCAGGGTCTGTAGCTGGTGGCATTAAATGACTCTAATGGTCAAAGTTACTTTCAGAGGAATATTAGGCAAAAAAAGGAGAGGGGGCAGGGAGAAAAAGTTCTGTGATGTCATCAGAGGAACATCCCCCAAGTGTGGGTGTCCTTCCTCCCTCATGCAGCAGATGATTTACCTCAAAGCACGTCCTCATCCTAACACAACAGGTTTTCATCAGGACCTGTTTGAAGTCTGCTGGCTGGGGGTGCTTTTGATGTCCAAGTGTTCAAAAGATAAATTACTCGTTGGTAGAATTTCCTTGTTAAGGTTTAGGGCTTGACATGCTTCAGTGATCTCAGACCTGGGTGGGAGTTAACACAGCTTTGGAAGAAGGATGTATCAATCATACTGGGCACAAAGAATGCAGAATTTACGGACCACGAGGACATTTGGCAGAGCTCTGCTGAGCTTTGTGCTGGTGTGTGACTGGATCTCCTGGATCTCCAAATGAAAGCCAGAGCAGCAGTTGAAGGGTAGGGAAATAGAGAAGTGAATCTCACCCCATTGGCAACCACTTCCCAGGAGAATCTGCTGTAACAACAGCACAGGGCAAGGCCAGGAGCCCCACAGGATAACAGCAGTATGGCAGCAGTACAGGTAAGATCCTGCACTGGAGGCTCTGGGAAGCCCTGTCCCCACAGCTGGCTGACAGGTACAGAGCTGTGGGCAGAGAGCAGCAGTGGGGCTGCAGGTGGAGCGTCCAAGGGGCTGAGCAGCACCGTGCCAGAAGGAAAAGGGGATGGTTATGGAGTCACTGACATTAAAACCCACAGAGCTGTCTGACTCTGTCATCTGTGGAAATCGGTGAGGAGCAAAAGAGTAGTCAGCCTTTAAACCCCTCTGCCTGGAGCCTCATCGTTTCCCATTTCTTATTCAAATATCAGAGCAGTGGCTTCAATTCATTCTGCAGCTGATTATGTTAGATAAGCTGATTAGAAGAATGCCAGCTGCTTGTAGTGCTGCTTTGCAAGCCCTTTCTATTGCAAATACCTGAGCAATTTGTAGTCCAATAATTTTATTGGTAGGTCAGCTTTTAGGATACAGAATGCACGCTCCTGTATAAGTCTACTTTGCATCACTTTTGCAAACAAGGAGAAAGGAAGAACAGTAGAAAAATAAAAGAAAATTGAGAGACAAGAATCAAATAACAAAGGAGAGAAAATGGAAAAAAAATTGTTCCATAAGTTCCCCAGAAATAAATCACAAGAAAAATTCAGTTACTTATGAAGTCCAACATAAGCAGAGGCAATGCAATAGTGATATGTCTGGTTAACTTGACTAGCTTGAACATAGTTGACGAAATAATAAATCTTGTTTCAAAACATTTTTCCCCAAAATCTTCATTCAAGATTTATTTGCTCGATGGAGAGTGATGTGACAGAAAAATTTATTTTCAGGAAAGGAAGTTTTCAACATGATATGTAATACATAAGGATTGAGCTAAACAATCGAAGATTGAGAAGAGCCTTCTGCACCAACAAAAAATTGAAATTGGAGTTCAGACACAAAATCTTTCATCTAATTATCTCCCATGTACGGGAGATAATTTCATGACTAATGATACTTAAAATAGAACAAATGAGGGCCCAAAAAGAGCCACTGTGGTACATGCTGAATGTAAGGACTGAGAGCCAAAGTTACCACCTGCCAAGAATCCTGCCAAGTGTTTCTATCTTTAAATATCTATCCATTTGTGTATATTTTTACTATGTCTTATGGATTGTATCTCAGTACCTGAACTGCAGAAAATAGTAAATTTTAAAATATTTGTATTGTAATAACTACTTGTCTAATAGTTTTCTCCTGGTAAAAGTAACCATCAAAATTCTTGCTGCAATATAAAAGCACCAGTTGCAAAGCAAGAACAACTAACTGAGAAATAAAGCTATTGCAAAGCGGTATATGTTCAAATGGAAGCCTTTTCCACCAAAAGGTTTTCTCAAACTGTGATCACTTCATCATATTCTGATAGTGCTGAACAGGGTCACTGGATCAGGCTTGCCAGGGAGCTGGCCACAGCACCGAGCCTGACAGAGCTCAGGGAGCATCCGGATGCTCCGAGACACATGGTGCAGGTTCAGGTAGTCCCCAGAGGAATGGGGAGTGGGGCTCAATGGGCCTTAGGGGTCCCTTGCAGTCTAAGATGTTCTGTGATTCCATGGTTCCCTGTGCACATGCCTGGAGATCTTCATGCCATCAGCATCGCAGGGTGACAAAGCCAGGTCTTGAGGTAAACATCGTCTGCTGCTCTTGGCTCTAAAGTGCGTTTGAGAGTGTTTGTGATACAGTGTTGCCTGCTGGGCTAAACATGTGCTTAGATTGTAAACTGGTGGGTTTGAATGACATGCTTTTATAAGCAGCTGTTGTTGGGCTGACTCAAGGTTTTACTCTCCTTACCATGCCACTCTTTTCAGGTCAAAGTTTCCAAGCCTAAGCACAAAAACAATTCTTTTCTTTAACCAATATCCATCTCAATAAATTTTCATTAAGATTTGATCGTCTTGTGATGAGCTTAGAGTGAGAGAAGCAAATGCCTGCTTGGACAATCAAGTAATATTCAATCACAACATCCAGAGCCTAAAAACATTTACTAAGAAAACAGGTATGCAATTTTCAGCTACCTCCTTTTTTATGACACAGTGAAATGTATGTGTTGTCATCCAGAGAGTTTCTAATAACTAGACTAGGTGTCTACATGCAGTGGCAGATGTAACAAAAATTTGCACCAAAAAATAGTGCTGAGTGGGCTAACAAAAAATATGCATTAGAGATTGGAAGATGGAGAAGACCAGAAGGAAATCAGCAAAAATTTCTGGATTTGTGCACAAATAAAATTGAGATATCACAACCAATCTTAAATGTGAGGTGAGAAATCATCTTCCCATGTATCAGATCTAAATTAGGTAAAAGTTATTATCAAATGAATAATTACAGTTTAGTAACAGACTGGTATCAATTTTAAATCAAAACCTGGCCATGCTCAGAGAGGCTGCACTATTTCTGAAGGGAAGAGTATTAAGCTCAGAAAGGAGCCATTTAAACCATTTGCAAGACAAGAATCAAATACAATGGATGGTGTAAATTACACAGTTTATCCAGAGTCCTCAGTGTAACTAGCGTGACTGATACAGACACAGGGAGAGAGGCCTCCTCTGCAAGGAGGAATATGTAAGGAAACTAAGGCAAAGGGCAGAGCAAAGGAGCTGATGGGGAACAAATGGGGAACCAGATCATATTTCTCTTTCCTGACATCCCCACCTTACTCTCCCCACCCTCTCCTCTGCCCTGCAGGGTCTCCTTTCTCTACCAATGGCCATAGCAGGAGTGTGCCACAAGTGTGCAGATGAGAGTAGCTCTCAGAAATCTGCTTTGCCACCGGGTTCTCCTGCCCTGGGGACACCTGAACCTGCCCTGGCTCTGGGAGAGCCAGTTCCACTGCCAGCCAGTTACCCATGGCCACTGAGACCTGCTGTGTTTCCCCATTCCTGCTCGTGGCCCACAGTTGGTCCTGTGGCCCTTGGGGCCACTCAAATCTGCACAGGTGTTTCCCATGTCTCGAGTACCTGCTCTGCATCACAGCTTCCCATCATCAACACTGTCCCCATCTCACACCAGCTCTTCATCTACAAGACACCTCCATGGAATGCAGTTACAGCAAGCTCATTTTTTCTGCAGTCTGCTGAAGCCTGCTGAAGACAGAGCACAGCTTAGATTTCATAGGGACAATTTGCAATTTTATACACAAGAAATACAAGAGGATGACCTTACATGACTGAAATGCTATTTGCACTGGCAGACTGGAGTTCTAACTCATTTCTATTGCAATGGATGTGCTACAAATTATTAGCATACGATTAAAAATGTTTGTTTGGTTTTGGTTTTTTTTTTGTTTGTTTTGGTTTTTGGGTTTTTTTTTAAATCCATAGATATAAATGACAACATGAAGAGAAGTGTTTATGCCAGTCATGCCATAGTTTATTCTCATCACTCTGGTCACCACTTGTTTCTTTTCAAGCCAGTACAAAGGCACAGTGTATCTCTTTTCCTCCTTCTTCTCACCATAATGTTAAATCATGTACGAATTTCTGAAAAAGTTAAACATCTACCCTTATTTTCCATACTTCCCATTCTATACAAGTCTCAGGGTGACAAGTAAAAGTCTGTGTAGGATTTCTTTTTGTATTTTTCAAGACAAAAAGAATGAATACTAAGTGGCTGCTGCATTGTAAGTGTCAGTGTACAAAGGCAACACCACTTTCTTAGAGACCTGCTCTACCTACAGACTTTCAAGCAGACACCAGAGTGAAGCTTTAAAAAACACAATAGGAATTGCATAATTTAAAATCAAAACCAGGGGTAAGTATATTTTTAAATTGCTGGTTTTGGCCATCCGGGTGAGAATGGCCACAAAAGTTATTTCTAGGGGACAGTGGAAGATGAATGGGTTACACAGTAAGACCCATCAATCTTCTGAAAACAATAAGGGTGGTAACATGTCAAATGAAAAGCACAAGTAAAAAAAAGAGGCATTGTTCTCACATTGTCACAGAGGAACCTTTTTTGCCTCAGCTGTCATGTTTACCTTAAAATCAAAGACATAAAAAATTTCAGACAAATCGAACTACTGCAACTCTTCCTGTGGGTGGAATAGGAACAATAATTAGATAAAGGTCACTGTTGTGTGACTTCTACAAACAAGTAGATTCGTTGTTTAGTACATTTTGGAGAAATAAAGTTGTCTCATTAGAAAGTTCCTGCTCACAGCTTCTTGTTAAGGCAACCTTCAACAAGGTGGTGGGCAAATATGCCATAAAGTTTTGGCTAAAGGCAGTGCAAAACTATTGTGTTTGTCAGGTATATTGCATACCCGTGGAGCTAGAAATGTCTCAGGACATGTAACTCCAACAGGGCAGGACTTGACCACATAGCCCACAGGAAAGCCCCCTTTTTGTATTACCTGTGTCCAGTACTGGCATTTGACACCTGTAAACCACAAAGAGCGTCCTGTTCCCAAGGTCTTTCTGTACAAGCCCTGTGTAATGCATCAGAACCAACACCAGCAGGACAGCCATATGGAGTGGATTACACATCATAGGAAATAATAGGTTTCTAGCAGCACAGCACCCTGTAGAACCCAGGATCACAGTCCTGATGTCTGAAACACAAGGTGCTCATGTTTCTATTTTGCAAAAAACATGTTTAATCCCAGAGAGGAAGGGGAAAAAAGAGAGTCATTCTTAACAAACAAATCGTTTTTCTTCAGTCATATGCTACCATCAAAACTTATCTTGAATAAGCTTTCCTATCCTGCCAAGTCATGTATGATCTGTGAGAAATACAAATACCACTCTTGGTTAAAACAGCATTAAATAAACACAAGTTTTGGATATAAGTGACTCAATGCAGAAGATTTAAAGGACAATGATACTAGCCTATATTATTTTATTTTCACTATCCTGACATCATTTTTCCACACAAATATACACATACACTCCTGAAAGACCAAATGACTTATCTCTTAGGGAATATTATCAGCTATCTAAACTGCCTCATATGAAAGATCTCTACTGCTACCCTTTTACTGGCATTTTCTGTGTAGCCACTGAATGAATAGAATCAAAGTGCAGCTGAGAGCAACACCTTTGCTTCCTCTTCACACAGGAGCAGTTCAGCTCACAACACTTGACAAAGCAGGGGCAGCCTGGCAGCTGGAGATGCTGGAGAAGCTGAAGATGCAGGAGATGCTGGAGATGCAGTGGCCAGCGTACCTTGGGCTAGAGCAGGGACACATGGCTGGCTTTGGTGGTTTTGCCCTTTGTGTTTATATCCTCTGATACAGCAGCTGCTGGAAATTCTTTGTTAAAATGCCGACATTTAATGTTAAAACGCCTTCTTAGTACATCCTTGTACTGTGGGAAACTATAGTGCCCTAGAGGAAAAAAGTACAGGCTTTTATTTAGCTGGGTTTTCCTCACAGAAAAATGAGGAGATTATTTTATTTTTAAATATGTTAATTTAAAATGTGTTTTGCTCACTTGCTTCCCTTCTTTTAGCTATGATGAAGCAGCAGTGATTAAAACAGCCAGCAAGTAAATCCTACATGTACAGCACATTGATTTGAGGTCTGATGCTGAGGAAAAACAGGATAATATTTTTCCATTTTCAAGTGACCCAGTCAATGGATTGAATTCTAAGTATGGTCACAGTGCCCTCTGCTGAAATATAAAGGCCGACATGAAAAAATAAACATTAAAAAACCCAAATAAGCATAAGGATAGCATAATTCCTATTCAAACATGAATGATAAAAATAGTTTTGAAAAGCTATTTGGGACCTTAGGCTTTACCTTCACAGCGATGTGGTTGGAAAACATTTTGTTTCCAGCCTTGTTGCTCCACTATGAAATCTGTGTGGCATAACTCACAACAAAACCCACAGAAAGCTTTGTTAAGGAACCTTCCCAGCCTGAGCATTTGTGAGACTCTGGTAGTCACACTCCCACCACCAGAGACTGTCACTGCTGGGACCAAAGCCCCTTCAGAGCAGCCACCTCAGTGATCTGACAGATCCCCACCTGACTCCTTCACATTCTCACGGGGTCAGCCCATCTTTTCTTGAGGGGCCTTGAGCCTTTTTTCGTAGTGGTTGAGGGAGAAAATGACGGCTAAGAACAGGAGAGAGAAGAATAGCCTAATAGATATTAAAGTCTGAACTAATGATCTTTATGCATTTGACATTTGTTAAAAGAAACAGATCTGGAAGGAAGAACTCAGTTACAGGCAAGGAAGAAAGGATTCAGATGCTCCTCCTGATATGGTGTGCTGGGAAATGCGTGGGGTCTGAGCCCCTGCACTCTATTTAGAGAGGATATCTAGGCAGTGGGTTAGGAAAGAACAGCTCCATAGGCTCAGCTACAGGCATGTTTGGAGCAGGCTGATGTTGCAATTCTTAGCTGGCACCAAATGTCCCAGTGCAGTTGCTGTCCTCTACCTCCATCTGTACCTTTCAATCTGCTGCTGAGGCAAAATCTATCTTTATTGCCATGCATATCTGCTCTTCAGAGTCCACACACTAATGTTTGATGAAAGCATAGCTTTGAAAGAAAAAACCTGACTACCTAGCTGAGAAAACCAGCCAAGGAGACTGGGACAATGACCAGTGTGTTGTTGCCATATTTTATACAAGAGACAACAGCTTCTGAGGTTTTGTTGCAGTGTTTTTTAATTACCATGTAAAATGGCACAAAAGCTATGGCAGAGCTGTCTGAGAACATTTCTGCTGGCTGACTGAACCGTAGATCCTCTGTCATGAGCCTCAGCCTCAGATTTTACTCAACATCCTACTGTCAGGTTTGTGTTTGAAGATGGTCATGTGTTGGAGATGTTCTGTGAGTAACATCTGCAGTTTAATGCTCAAGTTGGAGTGGGACCTAAGGGGCAAGAAAAATCTCTTCTACAATAATTTGCGCTGTCTCTTTAAATTCTTCCTTCATTTCCCCAGTGCACCCATCCAAGGCATTCTTTAATCTGTGCCCATGACAATGCAAGCTTTTTGTTTCTTATTGTGATGCTCAAATGATAACTCCAATTGAGTTCACTCAGAGGTTATTCTAATTCCCTCCATCAAGATTTCAATTTAGAGGCTTACACTAAACCATCAATTAAAGTGACCTTTTTTTTTATTACAGCAAATTCATCTTAACCAGTTGATGTGGTGGCAAGCCTTTCTTTGTTGCCTCGCCTGGCAGGGAGATCTCCTGAAATTGCAATATCTGCTGGACAGGTGCCAAGTGGTAAAGCAATCCACAATCCCGGCTATTTGGCACTGCCTCTTCTGGCTCCGAGCACACTGGAGCTGCCAATATCACATTGAGCGACCCCTCCACAGCCAGGCTCCTCCCAGAGACCCCTCACCATTGCAGGCTCTGGCTGAGACACACCAAATGCACCTTTGGCAAACAAGCACAAGCCTCCCTGGGTCTGAGATACCCTGAATTAGCTAATGTTCCTGAAAGGCTCAAGAAAAGTTGTGTTTCAAAGAAGCCTCACTCCAAAACATTTCACTCCAAAACGATTTGGCTACAGATTCTTTTGAATTTCTGAACTGCTCAGCCATATTCTTTCTCTCTCTGCTGGCTCCAGCCAGGCAAGTGTGACAGACACCTCTACTTCTCTTCTGTGAGTTTGTATATGGTTTCTCTGAGTATGATACCGCAGTACGCATGGAGGGTTTTTTTCTGCAGTTGACAGCAGTGCTTGTAAAATCTATAGGAGTAAATCTTGATTTTGCACATCATAGCACTTCTTGCTTCACAAGATTACCTTGCTGGAGGCACAAAAATGTAAATTCTTGTCAAAGCAGTCCACAGCCTGATGCAATCTTTCCCTGAACGTTTTCCTTCAGAAGAGAACTTTCTTTTTCTGGTAATATTCCTGAGAAAATAATTTTGCTGGCAAACGTGTTCATCTGCCTGCATTTGTTTTTTCATACCTGTTACCCTTTGATCTAAGAATCTGAGTATGAGAGCATGTGTTACTTTACCTGAATCAGATGTGATAGCTGTGCTGAAAGCTGGAGCATTCACTCCTCTGCAGTTCTGCGATGAATTATGCATGATGGAGGAAGGAGATCAGTAGCCACTGTATTTGTTTTGCTTGCTCTACCACTGTCTTGGCCTAATATGCTCTGTTCCCTGGCCCCTTTTATGGAAGAGCTGTTTCCTGCACAGAAACCTGCTTGTGACATGCTTTATCTGAAAAAGAAAAATCATGCCAGCATTAACAGACATTTCTTTCCTAAACTGTCTTCCATGATAAATCAATCCTCTCTGTTCTGTGATCCCCCCACATTTTCTGTGGGACAGTCTCCACACATCCAATAAAAGAAGCTTTCTGGATGAGCTTTGGTGACTTTGCTGGAAATTAAAATATTTCTATATAAAACTGGTGCATTGGATTTCAAAATCAGACCTAAAGATCTGGATATCCTATTCTTAGTGGATTATTATATGGACTGTGTATTCTGGGTACCACTGTAATTGGCTCCCTGTCGTCCAAAGGATTATGTGCAATGGTGTTCCTCTAACTTACCTGTAACATCAAAAATAAGCTGTGTTACAACAAATGTATCAATGGCCACGAAAAGGCAGCAAAATCTGCAAAAGCCAGTGAAAACACACGAACACAAACCCCCCATACCCCATTACCCACTGTTACATGGGGAAAGGGGTTTGTTTACTACTTTTTCTCAAAATTTCACCCGATGGGTCCTCTGCATGCAGTTGGTTTCATTAATTGTTCATGAAGAAGGTTCACAGGTCCAATATAAGAACTTGGTTTACAAGCAGTAGAAGTTAAAGGAAGAGTTAATGGACTACAAAAAGGAAAGCAGAATTAAACATTCACTTTATGTACCAGTTGCCAAATTATTTCTGCAAAAGTTATGAAGAAAACCCCACACTTGCATTCAAACACTTGTTTCTATGACCTTAAGCTCACATAGCTGAATGTTCACAAGTCAAGCATTTACTGGATGACACCTTAAAAAAAATTACAAAGATGTCTAGGGTAATTACTGTCTTTAGAGATGAAGGATTTGCCTGTACCAATATTGTTGCATCTCTGCCTAGTGAAAAACTTCATCTCACTTTGCAGGTATATTCTAGAAAATGACATGTCTCTGTTCAACTTCATTACTTTCGCATAACATTTCTGAGAATTCTTAATGTTTACGATCAAGATCCAGAGTGCTCTTTTAAGTCCATGACCAGAATTTGGTTAACACCAGGTGTGGGTTCACATAGTGGTTATGGTGTATGTATAGTCACCTGAGAGAGAAAACAGGATTTTTACTCAAATTTGCCCATACACTGTGCTCCTAGCAGAACATTTGCTTCCCTATTAAGCTTTGTATTGAGACTTCATGCTCTGGGGCCCTCCAACAGTGATGTTCCTTCACAACTTCAGTTCTAGGCAATTAGTAATAACATTTACTCTTTCACAGGTTCTGAGCATAAGGCTTTCACAGGCAAAGAGGGGAACTGTTTGCACACAGAAACATTTTTGTAACTTTTAGGATCCTCTTTGGAAAATAGAGTAATACAGTTGTTTAGACACTTACGTATTACACATACATAAATCTAGAAACAGTATAATTCACTTAGGACCCTTGTTTTCTACTTGTATAATAAATAACTGCTAAACATATGCTTATTAGTGTGAACTTTTTTTATTAACTTCCTTTTGGAAACTGAGCTTGAATGTCACTATTAACCATGATGTTATTTATGTGGGACTGCCCAGGGTGAGAGCACGTGGGGGTTAAAGAGCTCATAGTGACCTAAGTGTGAAAGTAATGAAGTATCATAAGAAGAAACCACAACCAATTACTCCTAGTAAGACGGGATATCAACATTTCTAAGCTTCATATTGACACTCATTCTAAGTCCATAATCTGGACTGCAAAGTGTTTAATCTGGTTCATTCAACATGATGGCTATGGAAGAATCCAAACCCACCCTGACTCACAGATTACAAAGAGACTGTTTGATGCTCAGCAAGCAACACAAAAATAGGGAGTGGGAATCAACATTTTTACACAAGTTCTGAGGTATTGATTCCTTCACTTTCACAGTGAGAGGCTTGTGGAGTCTGCCTCACTGGAGATATGCCAGAACTGTCTGGACATGGCCCTGTGCCACGTGCTCTGGAGTGACCCTGCTTGAGCAGGGAGGCTGGACCAGATGACCCACTGTGGTCCAATGTGACTGTGATTTTGTGACATGGGCAGTGTCTCCACACCTGATGCCTATTCGCCAAGGATATTTCTATGCAACTCATTGGTTTTGAACACGTTGCTACAATGTGAGTCAAAAGGAGCAGAGAATTTTACGAAATAAGTATATTTTGAGTGATGATTCTAAACAGAGTGTCATGAATGAGTGTATTAAGTTGCTCAGGGAATCACTGGCAAATGTATTGGTAAAAGCAGGTTTAATATAAAAGTGAAAGTGTGAAAAAGTTTGTTGGCAAAGTTCACTCTATTATTTACGGGATAGTTAGAGCACACAGAAAAATCAGACTAAAATCTGAATCAATCAGTCTAAAAATCAAATAGATTTCACATTATATACATAGAAGCTGAGGATGGGGAAAGGGTAAGGATGGGAAAGGATAAGGATTAAAAGGAATAAGGGAGACTCTACTATTGAGTCACAAGGTTCAGAGTGACTCAGTCTGAGCCTTGGAGTTGACCAAAGGTTTAGGCCTAAAGGGTTTAACATTACTTTAACTTAACAGCACTCAAAAGCATTCAATCAATAACCTAACAAATAATTTAACAGAAGATCCTATAGAATTTACTACAAGCACAACAGTAACTCACTTATGGTTCTAACTTACTTACAAATCTGAAATACCAAAGCATCCAGGAGAGCAAAATTCACAGCACACAGACCCAGAGGAGTAAGTTCTAGGTATATACCTGTGAAACACCCCCTTCCCCTGGGTTCAGGGAAGTACTCACGTGGGATGCCTTTGTGCCTTCTCAGTGGGTGAAGGGCTGAACCCGGAGGAGAGGGTGTCAGCATCCAGCGGCGATCCCCAGGTACCGTTCACTGGCTCCGAGAGGCGCCCACTCCAAGGGAGATCTCTGGTCACAGCCCCCACGGTCCAGGGGAATTCCAAGGGTCCCACTTGGCACCACTCTTTATAGGGCCACAAGAAAATTGGCTTTAGTCACAGTAGTTTCCCACATCAAGCCCAGTGAGCATTTCTGAAGTCAGTAGAGCTCAAGGAGGCAGCAGCAGAGATGTGCCACCACAAAGAGAGAGATTACATTCTGAAACTCAAAAAAAGGGTGGGAAAACAGGAGAGGTCCAAACCACTATCTAAGATACTCTGGAAATAGATTTAATGGAAAAGAAGGATTGACCGTTATTCAGAAAAATTTGCAGGCAGCAAAATGTTGGCAATACCAGAAACAGAAAATTCTGTGGGAATAAGATACTTAAAAAAAGCAGCATCCCACCCCTTAAGGACTGAGAGAGTAGTGGTAAGGGTTCCTACAAAGCAAAAAGCGAATGTCCTATAGGGAAAAGAGACTGCAAACCCTTTTTTCTTAATTTTCTTTCATGTACAGCTATTAAATCCTGATGATTAGTTTTTACATTAGGTTTGTCTGCTAGCTAACAAAAACAACCCAGTGGCAATTGTACATGCTGCAATTCATGGGATTATAGATACTCATATCTTCTAAGAGTTTGTGTTTCACTGTAGTGAAGGACAGAAAAATCTGGTATCAATAGATGAATGTTAAGAAAAGAATGTAACCAAAACATGGTGCATATGGAAATCTATATTATACTATTAAAAAAAAATTAAAAAGCAGGAAATGTGCAATATATACTACTAAATGATGCTCATCATAGAATAATTTTTCAGAAATAGAAATGAGACCACAGATAACTATAGTGCTGTCTATTACTGAGAACATACACCAGTCATTTGCACCAGAGTTGAAAGAAAATTATTAGATCATAGTTCACACCCTACAAATGGAATAAACCCTCTTCTGCCGAAGAACTTCACAGATATTAAAAAGATGATATCATCTGAGATCCATCCCCAAAAGCTACCAATTACATGAAACACACCCTGAACTGACTTTAGTTAAATGTACCAATTACATGAAACACACCCTGAACTGACTTTAGTGTGTTTTACAGTCAGTGTGTCTGACTGTAGTGTGAACTGACTTTAGTGACATTTAAAAATGTCACTGGAAATGCTCCATGGAAAGAGACAGTTGTGCTTACAGCTGCTTACAGCAGCTCTAGCAGAGAGTTATTAGAAAATTGCACACACCAAAATTATCCTGAAATATTACTTCATTTTTATTTTCCATTCAGAAAAAAATAGATATAAAGTCAAGCTTTTGTTTGTTCTATAAACAATTCTTAAAAAAAGATTATAAATTAGAATATTAATCTGTCACCCTATTCGACTTGGAAAAAGATGAAACAAAGAATTCACTTTCCAAGCAAGGCAAGTAAGTCTGCTTTGTACATATAACTACAATAGAAATCGAAAAAGTTAAAAAGTTGGCCTTTAAGGAGAAAGTTTATACAGATTACTTTGAAATTTCTCTGTGGTCTCACCAAGCCAATTTATCACTAATATATAAAATGGGACAGCTACAAACCTTTTGAGAAAAGCAAAAGTCTCTGAATTTTTTCATTATGGGTTAAGAGCACAAGATGATGTATCAAAAAGGCTAGGCTCATCTCAGGAGACCCCGAGATTGCTCTCTCCCAAAATTCGTAATTCATAAAATGGCTTAGGTTGGAAGGAACCTTAAAGACCATCCAGTTCCAATCCCTGTCATGGGCAGGGACACCTTCCACTAGACCAGGTTACTCAGAGCCCTATCCAACCTGGCCTTTGAACTCTTCCAGGGATGAGGCATCCACATCTTCTCTGGACAACCTGTTCCAGTGTCTCACCACTTTAACAGTAAAGAACTTCTAATATCTGACCTAAAGCTGACCTCATTCAGTTTGAAGCCATTCCTCCTTGTCCTATCACTACATGCCATAATAAAAGGTCCCTCTCCAGAAATCCGGTACCTTCGGGTTCTGTGAGGTGGTAGTAATGTCTTCTCTCTCTAAAATTGTTCCTGTTACATCCAAAACCTTTCTTTTTTTCTTTCAGAATTTTATCATGTAAAAAAGTAGAAGGGTAATTCTATGATTTGCCAGTCCAATCACTGCCGGTCATGCAAGTCAATGGCCAGACAAGCATTTTTTCTTTATTTAGCAAGTTACAATTGTTATTGCAAGTTTAATCTGCAAAATTGCAGTAGTCCCATGCCATAAAATGAAAAAACTCATAAATTTTCTGAGGCCAAAGGTGGCCTTATGTACTTTAATACCAAGTATATTTTTAGAATTTTAACCAGCCCAAGACAAAGAACAACGAGAAGGCATTAGGAAAGAAAAACGTTTGTGAACTCTAAGAAAGGACAAAACCTTCCTGTAACTGCTAGAACAAGTATGACCAGAAGAGACGGAAAAATAAAGACTAGGTAAAGCGCAAATAAATGCAGTTTTGAAGTTGAAAAGTCACTGCTTTTTATAAATATTCTGGCACTAAGGTGACATGAGGATTACCTCAAACAAATACAACCACAACAAACCTTCTCAAGACCTTCACTAACCAGTGCAGATACAGATCCAAATGGCATCAAAGAAAGTGGGCTGAGCTTTTCGTCAGAGCTGGATGACTATCCTTAGAGCTACATCCTTCCCACATAAGGTGAAAAGGAGTTGAGGAGGAAGCAGAGGAAATCATGGGACTTGCCCTGAACAGGAAACTCATGTCCTGGGTCAGAAGTTATCTGGGGCGTCAGCTGTCACTGCTGCACCACAATACACAAAATTTTCCTAAGCATGTCCTTGCCACCATCCTGGTTCTTTGGGGATGGGTGTCTCATCCCTCATATGGGGGATTTCAAGTGGTGCCTTTGGCCAGCGAGAGGGTCATGATGATAGCACACCTAATCTGCTACTGGCTCCAAGTAATTTATTAATTTTTTGTTGGGTTTTTTATAATTTCTTTATTGCAGGATGACATTATTTGAGCAAGGAATGGAAATAAACTGATCTGCATGCAAAGCCTGAGCATGA
This sequence comes from Grantiella picta, assembly GCA_013397955.1. Lineage (NCBI taxonomy): Eukaryota > Metazoa > Chordata > Aves > Passeriformes > Meliphagidae > Grantiella > Grantiella picta. The sequence goes on along the minus strand of VZRM01002265.1, from coordinate 316,135 downwards.
AGAAGCAATTACAATGACTTCGGGACTGGGTTTGGCGACTCACCAAGTTTCAGACATGAAAAGTGACTGGCTCAGCCCTTCCAGGCTGTGGCAGCTAATGCAATTGAAAAGAGAGGCTTAGGTGTGTCAGTGATTTTAACTGCCCACAACCACAGCATCACCTGGCTGGCAGTCACTGCAGCAGAGGGCCCAGGACACTTGCTGTCTCCATGGAAAAACACCCCACAGGTGCTCTGGCCATCAATTCCAGTGTTTGACCACCTACTCAATAAAAACTTTCCTTCTGTTTTTGTCGAATTGCCTGCATTTCAGAGTGTGTCCACAGCCTCTTCTTCTCTGCCACTGGGTAGCATTAAGAATAGGCTTCATCTGCCCCTGAGTCTATAACAACACTGCACTCCTTGCTCCCCCAAGCTGAAATTCCTCTAGACTCAGCAGCGAAGACAGGCTTTGAGATACCTGACTTTCAAGACAGGCCCATAACTTCAGTCACCATCAGTGTTTCCTTTCCAGAATTTCTAACTTGTCTCTGAATGAAGAGTAGGATATACTCCACAAACTTCACCAGTAAGCTGGTGTTTGAAATGAAATAGTTTGTATTATTCACACAGCAAACATTATAAAATTACTTGATACAAGAACAGAAGACACCCAAAATTTTATTGCCTTGTCGGATGAAAAAATTTATTGATACTATTTATCAAGTGTTTAAATTTACACAGACACTTCAAATTCAGGTCCAATTGTCCATCAGTAAGCTCTACACGAGAATACCCTTGACACTTCCAAGGACAAACTTTACAAGACGCTTAGAACAGCAGAATATCATAAATAATGGCCAACTTCACAAGCCTGAGGGTCACTACCTCATCACTATTTCTCTGCTAAGCATAACCCACAGAATAGAGGAAGCCTTAAAGCCATTTTAATCCCCAAACACTATCACTACTGCACTCAGAGCATTTAAATCACACCGCCCTGCATTAAGAACATCAAACATTACAGCTAGTCTTAAAGATTTATCACAGATTCCCCTAACAAAACGACATTTTTTTTAACATTACAAGAGAACTGTGCATCAGAACAACTGCAAAATACGCACATCATCCATTTGGCTTGGTTTAACAATAAAAATAGTATCAGTCACCAATTGTTAACTTCAACTCTTGTGTTGTACTCCTTACCCCTCCATTCTCATTTAGGAAACTACATCAGACCAGGCAGTTTAATTGTAGCACTGAGGTAGCATATTTCAATTGAACAGAATAATAGGTTTGATATTGTGCCTCCTCTCCTTTAAAGCACACAAAAAAAAAAAATCCCCACAGTTTTTCAACATCTTTGGAGAAGACAGGCATATAGTTAATTTCCAACAGCCACTCTATTTTGAATTCAAAGCACAAAGTGTCTCTGAATGGTAGATACATTACACCAGCTCAAATGAATGAAAACATGTACAAGAAGAAGGAAATATGTCAGTTTTATTAGAACTAGGGTTACATTTTAGCCCTGTGGCACCTATTGTTGCCTATAGTGAAATGCATCTTTACAGTCCCTGAAATTTAATTTCAAAGACAAGGATTGTGAAAAAGGGCAGCTGCGCCTCTGTTCTAAATAATTTCTGCACTATTGGCAGAAACAGCCAATTAATTGCAACAAAACAAGATGAAATCAAATGGACCTAATATAAAGTCAATAGGAACTAACAACATGAGTATACTAAAAGAATCAAAGTTAAGGCAGAAGATATAACTGAATGAACTGAGAGCACTTTTCATTTACTTAGAATTTATAGCTGGGATAGCCTTAAAAATAATTTTAAAAAAATCCCAACATAAGCCCCCAAAAAACCCCACTGCAAGAGTAGAAGCTTAATTTCCTAATGAATTGAAAGTAACAGTATCTCAGCTTTGCCTGTCTGGCTATAAGCTTCAAAAGACTAAGCTGAAGTCAAGCTGTATGCAAGACTGCAGCCACAACTTCTAGACTGTTTATTATAGTAACTCTTACAAACACACCTGTGTATTTATAGGGAATAATAAACAGTGATCCTAAAGAACAGTAGTAATTTCCTGCTCTGCATGCCATGATTGTACACATAGCCTTGTAAAACTCTGCTGAATGGTACACAATCCTCACCCAGCCCCAGGCTGGATCTTTGAATTCCTCCCTCCATCTTTCACACAGGAAAGAAAAAAATTTTACTGCAGTTAAAATCCCTTGAGTCAGCTGCACGCATAGGGCAAATTGGGTTTTAACACATGGAAAAGAAAATTGAGAATGTAACTGAGCTGACTGATAAATAAACTCCCAAGAAACACCTAAACAGCTGAGGGAAAAACACATAAGTTATAATGACCAATTCAAGCTGTTTATGAAGGCATTAATGTTAATCTTTCAAGTAACCCAAAATGCACTCCAACACCTGTTATTAAAAACTTAAGGCTTTTATGAATACCCTCTTACATACAAAAGGAGTATTAAACAGAAGGAACTTGTTTACAGTAAATACAAACATCTGAAAAATCTCTGAAACCTGTTTATACAAATACTAATAAATTCTTTAATATTTTGTACAACTAGAAGGTGCACAGATTGGCATTCAAGCAGTCAATGCTGGCAAACATCTGTCAGACAATAACATGATTTACTTGGATAACAATATAGTTTAAAATGCCATAAATTAAAAAATAAGTTAGTTCACATTTTTTCCCCAGATTTTATGTACATCTTAGTCTTTAATGAGATCGTGTAGCCTTCTTCAGAAGCTCGAGGTCTTTCCGACGGCTTTTGGTTGCTCTGGCACAGCCATACTCTTCCAGTTGCAAAGGGATATACTTTTCTATCTGAACGAGCCCATGCCCAGCAGGACTGGTAAACAGCTTAATCCAGGATGGCTTAATGTTTCCTCTGAAGCCCAGAAAGGCCAAACTTCCTGTGACAAAAACAGCTCAGCATTACCAAACCAGCCAAGCTCACTGCAGCCCAACACAGAACTGGTTTGGTAGGAAAGGGCATGCTCCTCCAAAATGCCTTCCCCCACGTTACTCAGGACATTAGTCCACTCTCAACTTCACATGCCCCTCACAGGGAAATAATGATTTGCACTTTCCTTTTTCAATATTTAGTATTAAATACCATGAAATCTTAATTTGAAAACACAGATAACTGCACAGTTATAAAACCTGCTTTCTCAGACACAACTTGTGCCATCACTCTGAACAGATGAGAGCTACCCCACGTGGCATATAAACTCATCATCCCTCAAAACACAAATAACTTCTCATTTCTAGCTTCAAGTTTTTTTAGAACAGGAAATATTAAGCAGGCACAGGAGATTGCTTAAAAATAGATTTGCTGGGTGAGTCACAAAATACAGGCTTTAGGAAAAAAGCCTATGACTCTTTTTTGTGTAATCCAGAGGCACAAAGAACTGCTAGTTACCCTCTGCTGGCAACAAGCTTTGCACAATGGGGCAAAGGGAAGGGTTTTCTGCCCCATCTGCTGAAGAGCTGCCCACCTCCCCTCTCGGCAAAAGCTGACACACAGCAGCCGCACCAGTGCAAACTGGCAACCACCCTCCACCAGCTGCATCCTTTTCACACACCCCGTGAGAAACCCACCACACCAACATAAACACAAAGACCAGGGTGGTGTCAAAGAAATGTGCAACATTTCCACCAACCATTGCTCTGAAGATAAGGTGGTTTTGCTGTCCCCAGGGACATTAAGGCTTCTGCTAAATTGTTAGGAATTGCTACATCACCTCTTGTGCTCAGCAGAATGATAGACCTGCAGCGGGAACAGTAGAGAGACAGCAGCTGTTATAAACATGTTTTTTAAATATTCTGCTATACACCTTTACAGCTAGCTGCCCTCGCAGTCCAATTTCTCAAGAGTACTTATGACATGGAAATAATCAACCCTCTCTGAAAGCAGTACTTAGAATTTCTTGGTTTTAAACTCACTTTTAAATTGAACTTCAAAAATCACTGGAAAGTGTTATTTAAACACAATGTCATATTTTGTATTAAAAAAAATCAAGTTTAGATACTGAGGCAAAATTAGCAAATTAAAATACTGATTTTTTCTGACACTAACTCTTTTTATTTATTCAGTGATAAAGAATTTTTTCCCTATAGGGAGAGAACAGTATGACATCTTTCACACAGTCCTTGCCAGTGTCCTTATTAAAAAAAAAGTTATTCTTGTTTTAAGCAAAGAAATGTTATTATATGATGTTTTGTTAAAGAAAATTATTTTTGAGGAAAAAGACAGGCAACACCAGAAAATTTTAAGTGTTCCAAATTTGCTTAGTTTTCTCAAACAAGGCTAAACTTCCCATTAAATTACTCCTATGTTTCTCCTTTCACCTCAACTTAGACCCATTTTGCTCACTTTCAGTGCTCCTGTATCATTAACTATTCATCATCATTTAAATCCCTGTCAGAGAGCAGAGCTACAGCCTACAGGACATACTGGAAACGAATGGTCATTGCACACACCTTTGTGGAATTCCAGATTTTAAATATACATCTACGCGCCTAATGTCTACTCCAGAAAATAATTTGTTTCCCAACACTGTGCCAGTGCAGGCATCTACTACAACAATAAGTATACCATTATCCTTGAAGGAAAACATGGTGTCATTGACCTGAAAGGGAAGCAAAAGAGAGAGAAAAGGAAGTTAGTGTGAATCAAACAGCAATTCTACTGCACTCAGTGTCAATCTATTCTAGTTTAGACACAGTAATTTCCTTATAAATACTTGCTTCTCCCCAGCATCTCTTCAATTTTCCCTTTGAAAGTACACTGCTTACTGGGACTTCTGAAATTGCATGGGAGCTTTAGGTCTGTAGCTTCTACAGGAATATTGCACATTCCTGGTAACTTACTACCTGCCTTAGTCATTGCTGCTTTGGAAGCTAAAATTCAAGTACTGAACCAGCTGGACCTCTTGACAATAACACAGTTAATTGTTCACTGCAGCAAGCTGGCTTCAGCCCAGTTTCTTCCTACTGAGTGCTCTTACTGTTTTGGATATGGCACACCCATTCCTGGAGAAGTCTGCAGCTGCAAAGGTTATTCTGCTCATGTGCCATTGGTCTACGTCGATAATTGAAGGTTCAGCCAGACCAACACTGCAGAATGTAAGGCATGTGCAGACTGAGCTCTGCAGTATGAGAGTGTCTGCAAATGGTATTTTAGCATCATGGGTAAGTTTACTACAGCAGACGAACAGAAAAGTCAACTAAACTACTTTTTACACAGTATCACATCACTGGGCTTATTTGGGCCACATCAGAACAAATACAGATATCTACTGATTCTTTAGTAACTGCTCTTTAGAGGACCTTAGCAAAGCTTAATGGCTTGCATGACCCACCCCACTAATTTGCTAATCTGTTTGCACGAGGACAATTTCAACAAAATGGATTTAACTAACAAGTTGTTAGGTTATGTGTTTTCTTTATTTCCAAAACCAGCCATAAATGTATACCCACACATATTTAGACATGAAACTGAACACTTTAACCTCTAACTTTTCTATTCAGCAGGTAGGATTCAAATACAAAACGGAGCTTTGAAGCCTCACTTTCTGATACTAAAACATAAGCTTATTGACTGTTTCTTAAAAATTGAGGTCAGCGTTATGTAGAGCTGTACTACTGTTGTAATACAAACTGCTAAAATGGTATTTTAGAAGAAAACCATAAAGAATACTTACATATATAAATGCTTGCTGACCTCTGCTTGACTCTTTTTCATCAGATGAATTAATCTGCACAAGGAGGTAGTTTTTGTGAGGATCACTGGTGAATACCACCTGGATATCAAACAAAACAGTTAAGTAAACATATTGATGTTTCTTCAACACTCTATCATGCCGGTTTCCAACAGACAGCCCATGCTCCAAAGCAAATGTATACATTTGTCAGCGTCATTATTTATGGTATTAGTATTCTAATAAAAGTAATGATACATAGTGTAACCCATTCTATCCCTTAATTTCAATGTTTTTTTCAGTTGTATAGCTGAGACAATTTCACATTCACATTAATAAGCAAAGACCCAAACAGAGAAAAGGTTAGCCATGCAGGTCTCTGCAGGAAAGCTCTCCGTGTAGCACAGACAATACTGCAGTTCAAGACATCAATCTATCTCTGTCCCTTTTCTGTAGCACTTGGATCAAGAGTTGAACCGAAGAAGAAAAGAAAAAAACCTGAAATCTTTGTGCTACAAAAAGGACTCAAGCCTTCAAGGAGTCCAAGAAGATTAACAAGGTGACCACTGCAAGTTGCTAAGTGCAGTATCCTGTGCTGAAAGACTGAAATTTGGACTTAAATTGAGTAGACAGCATCACCACTTCCACACTTCATGAAAATTTTTACTTATTTTATCTTACCTGAGTTGTGCCACACTTTGTACATGGTACAGTAGTTTTTCCTGGCATCTGCTTTATGATGGTCGGTACTTGGTAGTACTTTGGGTAAGCTTTTGCCATGCAATTACTTATCCCTTTTGATGAATCTTTGGTCACAATCTTGATCCTTTCACATCCCTGAGATGAGCAATAACTGTGACCATCCCTATTATATTTGGCTTGAAGAAATAAAAACAGTAATCTACACAAAAAGGGGAAAAATAATCTAAATTAACTGGTGAAATACAGGTATCTATATTAAATCTTAACAGCTATATTTCATGATTTTCAGAAGCAGAGAAATGACAATAGTCACTTCCGCACCACTATCCAAACTTTTTCAAAGTATTTACAGTTTTACTAGAGTTAGGAGGTGTCTAATGACTTATCTAAAATTCCCAACAATTAAATGAGACATCAATATAAATGCAGATGCTTTGCAAAAGAGAACCAGTCCTCAGATCAGTGGCTTGCAGGAAACAAAAACCTAATTGCAGAGCATGAGTTTTTCCCTTGATCACAGATCTTTGCAGGCAGGCAGCAGAAACTGTTTGGATATTCAGTTTCACCCACAAGCACTGGACAATGCAGTTGTGCTACTTCAAATGCCTGGAAATGCAATTTAGGGTGTAGTGGTCAACAATAATCACAGAGGACTGGCAGTTCTTCTATTATGGATTAGACTGTAGCTCTTACACAAAGCAACACCAATGTCTTTTCAAAAACTACATTCATTTGCATATTTACTACAACAAGCACAGTAGCAGGTAACAGAACAGAATAAGAGAACAAATTATAAATTTAAGATCAACAAAACATATAAGTGATCTACATAGGACTTAATTTATTGAAAGCTGACCACATCTTAAACCTCTCAGAAGGATCTTAGTGGCCTCTTTCAGAAGTAATTTTGAAAAAGAAACTATGATTTTTAAGTTCTTTCGCGACAGCTGAAAACAGACTAGGATTTTCATAAATATAATTTTTAAATGTTAGAAGAGAAAGCTTCTTGTAAATTTCTAAAATTTTCAGTTTAGCAAGGAGACACATTTCTGAAGACTAAGAAATTAAATCCTGAAAGTTGCTGCTCTGCAGCACATCAGATACTATATTTTTCCCAGACATGCGGTAGTAAATAGCTTTGGCAACTGTGGTGCTCTTGAAAAGTATTTCAATAACAACCATGGTACTTTGGAGATTTAAATACATATAAACATTCTTCCAAAGAGGTTTTGGGGTCCTTCTCAACAGCTTTCCTCTTATGCAGGTGTCTCAATCAGTTGTTTATAACACTATCAAACTGGACATTTTAAGGTTAAACAACATCTTCTAGAAGAGTCAAATTACAAAACTTACCCAGTACTGTTGTCAAAGTAAAATCTCTTGTCTGATCGATTCTTTTCGAGCTCCATCATCGAAGATACAGGCATGTAGCGTTCCACTTTGCTAGACAGAGCAGATGACCGCCTCTGAAAGGTTTCCAATACTATAACAAAATCTGTCTTTGGTTGGTAACAAAGACCAACACGAATCCAGTCATTCCTAAAACCAAAATACGATAGGAACAGTTTATGTGGCAGTACAAAGCAAACAGTTGACTCAAAATTAAAAAAAGAAACAGGAACAAAAAAAGCTCCAACACATCAACCAGATGATCAAATCTGCACAGTTTTTCATTCAACGTTTTAGTAACTCTGATCCTCTCAGGATACATTTGATTATATACTTTAGAGATATTTAATAAGTTTATCTGCCAACAAAATCAAGTATGATAAACTATTCAACTCCAATTCTGCTCAACTTCACTATTTGTACGTTTTCTTCTCCAAAGGTTCTTTTTAAAGACAGTGTACTAGACAAGTGTTTAACTTCAGGTGCAGATCTATTCCTTGATCACTTACTCTTCATACTTTAGTACTTGTAATTACGAAAAAAAAACCCAAGCCCAAGCTCTAGTCTTCTGGATGGTTGCAAACTCAGGCACAGTAATTTTGCAAGACATAACTTCAGTATTGCCGCATGGATCAAAGTCACAAAAGAAAGTAAACATACTTGTTGAAGTTAATGAGATACAGATAGGTGACATTTGGAGCTTTTCCATTCCAATGTATTGTGTAGCCCTTTTGGAGCATCACTACTGGCTGGTATTGCTGAAAGGCAGCTGCTCTCTGATTAATGCCTCGAAGAACCATGGGATTGGCTGGATATTCATCTCGGACAATAGTCATGGAAAGATTCTGTCCATTCCATGTTTGGACGTAAACCTACATGATATTAAAGAAGGTGAAAAGAGGAAGAGCTGGTCTCCGTGAAAAAGAAAATTAAATACTAAAGCACAGTCAGTACACTATTAACCAAAATGCTGCCATTTGACGTTCTGAGTTATGTAATACACAAGTCTCTCCTGAATAAAAGTCCTGTTAAAAAACTGTTACAGATTTTTCCCATTTTGCAGACAAAAAAGGGTAGGGAAGAGAAAAAAACAAAGTCAGCTATGATTATTGGCCATGCAGAAAATGAACCAGAATGGGAATCAAATCTGTAAGACTTGTATTTCAGAACTGGTATTTCACATCTCCAGAAAACAAACCAACAGAGCAAACCCCTTAAAATCCACTCTTTGAAAAAAATGCAGACAGAACTTGAGTGGAAGAAGACACCTTCAATGCAAAGATGTTTTAGCAGATACAGCTGCAACACAGAACTGTTAAATTTTATCCTGCAGCATCTAGTACTGTACCCTCAGTCTGCTGACAGGAAGCATGATATACACGCAATCGGCTGAAAAGTGTAATATTAATGAAAGCATTTTTAAAAGTAAAAACATTTTGAAATGCAAAGACAGGTAATTTTGCATTTCTTACGCTACCCAGCTCCACAAGTAACTCATATTATACATTTGCCCGAAATAGAATGCCAAAAATACTAGCCTGTGCATAGTTCCCACTGCAAACCACTCCACTCCATTCTGTGATATTAATGCATTTGGGGTGTTGAATCAAGTAATTATCCATTCGGCCCACATAGGTATCCCTGTAGTCAGTCACTGAACCATCTAGATCATGAAATATTGAGTTCTTGTCACCATCCAGATCTCCTTCTTCAAACCAGGGACCAGGCTTTCCAAAGAAGACTTTCAAAGAAACCTGAAAACAACAATAAATTTTTTCTTCCCCCAGGTGAAACAAAGGCTAACATTTGCACATGTGCAGAAAACAAAAACTTGACAAAGCTGACTAAAAATCTTTACAGAAAGGACAGCAGAATCTAGCAAAACAGACATGCTGGGTTTTAGTAATGGGCTCAGGCCAGCTCTTGCTTCTGAACACTGTTAGTATTTGCTGCTGAAAGTTCATTACTAAGGACATATCAAACCTTACAAAATTGCACAAAAATTTCCTTTCAGCTTTACCACAAGCCATGAATCATTTATTGTAACATACCCTACATCTCTTAGGGTATTGGTTTTTTGCCCAGGAGACAAAGGATACACTCTGGGTGACCTCCAGCCAGGAGATAAACTCTGGAGCAGCTATGCATAGAAAGGATGACCTACTCTTATCTGTATATGTTAAATACAAAAAGAAAAGAAAACCATTTGCAAGACTTAAGGAAAACTTGTAATAAACTTACGTTTGGACCAAACTTCACAAGAGAAATGTTATTTTTTGGAGTCATCTGCCACGGATTTTTCATCAAGAATCCAACTGCACTGGTAAATCTATCTGGAGTTGCCACAAAGTTCTTGAATGTGCACTTGGTAAGGTGAATAGGTCCATCATAAATCTGAAAGCCTCTGATTGGAAATGTCCTGTTGATGGAAGCAAATACTTATACCATCCTGTAACAAAACCCATGATATGCTTGGATGTGTGTTTAATACATCTCCTCTGAAAGTAACAATTAGGGAATGACTCGCAAGGTAGATTTTAGTAAAGGAAATATGGTTTCTGCACTTCTCTAACGAGTCAAAAAATCCCCCACTCCCAAATTTTCCTGTTAAAAGAGCTATCACTGTCCATTTGCAAATGTGCTCCTTTTCCAATATAAGAAATACAGCAGGAAAATAACATCACCTCATCTTTGATTGATCATGGCAGCTAGAAGTGACTGTAGACTGGAGGAAAGCAAATGTCACTTCCAACTTGAAGAAGGAACACCCAGAGAAAGGCAGGCTGGTAAGGCTTAGCTTGACCCCCAGGAAGGTGATGGAGCAACTACTAGAAAACATTTCTAGGTGCCTGAAGGACTAGAAGGTCATCAGGAATAATCAGCATGGACTCACTAAGGAGAAGCTTATAAACTTCTATGATAAAATGACTGGCATAGTAGCTGAGGGGACAGCAGTGGACATGGTCTACCAAAACTGCAGTTAGACTTTTGACGCTGTCCCATAAGATCCTCAGGAAGTATGGGCTGGATGAGAGGACAGTGAGATGGACTGAAACACAGCTGAATGGCTGGACTGAGAAAGTTATGGCACAAAGTCTACTTGGAGACCAATTACTGGCGATGTACCCCAGGAGTCAATACTGAGTCCAGTCTTGTTCGTTATTTTCCTTAGTGATCTAGATTATTAGGCCAAGTATAGCCTATAGGCCAAGTCTGCAGAAGGCACAAAACTGAGGGAAGCAGCTGATACACGAGAGGGTTGTGCCACCACTCAGACAGACCTTGACAGGCTGGAGAAACAGGCAGAGAAGAACCTGATGAAGTTTAACACAGGGAGATGCAAGGGCTTGCACATTGGGAGGAACAACTTTTTGTATCAGTCCTTGTATGCGTCCTGGTGGAAACCAAACTGGCCATAAGCCAAAAAATGTGCCCTTGTCACACAGAGGCAAAAGGTATCCAGGGCTGCACTATGAGAAATGCTACCAGCAAACTGAGGGAAGTGATACTTCCTATTTTTTCAGCACATGTGAAGCAACACCTAGAGTGCTTGTCTGAAGTATAAGATAGACATGGAGACAGTGGAGAGTACAACAAAAGGCCACAAAGATGATTATGTCCCTGGTGCATTTCTCAGGTGAAGAAACACTGGGAGACATATTCAACCAGGAGCAGAAAAGGCTTGGGCAGGAATCTCAATGTATAAAATCATCTGAAATGGAGGGTGCAAAGATGGAGCCAGACTATTCCCAGTGACAAGACCAGGAGCAATGGGCACAAGACAAAAAACCAGGAGGTCCATGGGGGGAAACTGTTTCACTGAGAGGGTGACAAAGCACTGGCACAAACCGCCCAGGGAAGCTGTGGAGAGTCCATCCTTGGATATATTCTAAAGACACCTAAATGTGGTCCTGGAACATGAGCCCTATGTGACACTTCTTGAGCAGGGGAGCTGGACAAGATGACTCCAGAGGCCCCTTCCAACCTCAGCTTTTCTGTGATTCCACTCAATAAGACTGAATACCTCATATATCACCACCAAATTAACTTTTCCCCTTTCAGTGGCTAAACAGCAAAAACCTAGGGTGGCCTGGGCCCACTTCAGCCTTTGTCCTAGTTTTGGCCAAGGATGTGAGGGGACAGAGCCTGGAGCCATGTGGGCACAGCCAACACATTGTGCTACTCAACACCATCTTACATCATAGCTGGAAGGCAGGGGAAAGCAACTCTCTCTTGTTTCCTGAAGGGAGGGCGTTCCTTTTTCCGGGGGAGCAGTGGGGTAACACTGGTCCTGACCAGAGGGTTTGTCCACCGGAAGGAAGCTGTGGGGTGCTGATCATCTGCTGGCCATTTCATTCTTTGTCTTGGAGGCCACCCAGTGCCAGATCGAGCAGTGCATGTGTTTTTTGTACGTAAATCACCTTTTTGTATACTTTTGTTATTAATATTGTTGCTGTTACTGTTCAATTTCTTTATCTCATTGTTTCCAGTAAACTGTTCTTATCTCAGCCCAAGATCTCTGTCTTTTGTCTCCCTCATGTGAGGAGGTGGAGGAAGGGGGGGTGGCTATGTGGGGCTCGATTTCCAGCTGGGCTTAAACCAAAACTTTCGTATTCTGAGGCAAGGGTAGGACTTGGTATTACGTTAAACAAGCATCAGTGCAAGTCAGAGAAAAGAAAAGGATCATCGTCACAGACTGTGATTTGTCACAGACACATTGCTGTCTGTAACCCCAAAATGACCTTTGAAATTCTTTTACCTGAAAGCTTTCTTCCAGACCCGAATGTTTCTTAAGACAAAAGTTTCATTTAAGTAGGATAACTTAAATTGCTACAGAACAGTAACCTGTGGAAGCATCAGATGAACCTGCCTCACCAAAAAGGTAAGAGTGACACACAGCAGCACACATAGCATTAAAAAGAAAAAGAGAGGACCACCTTCAATGGTGTCTTAATGCCTCAAAGCTCAACCAAGAAGGGTGTTTATATATGATACAGAGAATATTTCTTGTATGTCTACTTCATTCATGACATACTTACCTATTTCTAGGCAGAGTGCGTGTCTTGTTGTCTATTCCTCCTGTTCCCACATACTTATTCTGTCCACCTTGAAACCCGTAATTCTTGCTCTCACCTATGAACAGCGACTCTGATACCTCCTGGCTGGCACCTTCATCATTTGGGAAGCTCCCATCACTATCAAAGCAACATCAGAGATAAATCTTCAGCCAAGGCTCTCCAGCAGATGATTATACCAAGGCATACTACTTTCACAACAGTCCTCCTTAAGCAAAGCAGTACAGACTTCATGCACAATACAGAGAACACTAGGTTTATTCATTAACAGTAATAGAGGCTAACTCCCTGTAATGTTCACCAGAACTGAACATTAAAATTTCTAACTCCCTTTGTAGTGCAGCACTTTTTTTTACAACCCACTTTTGTAAACCTAGAACCAGTTTCTCCTAACCCAAATAGCAGCAATTTTAGCTCACTACCTAAGTTACTTGATATTTTTCATAAGAAAGAGACTCTACCCCTGCTAAATGCTCACCCCCACTCTTTTCCATTACTCACTTTCAGCTGTTCAGGAGGAAAATAGAATACTGCCTAAGGAATCATACAATACCAAGAATACCTGAACAAATATAGCCTTTCTGGTAAAGAGGCAAAAAAAACTGGTGTAAACCAAGTACAGGTTGAACTAAAGTAGAAACTTTGACAGCTGTGCCAGTTTACAGCCTCTATAACATCATCTGCACCACTGGAAATACAATCAGGCCCTAAACCAAACCTGCAGCTGTATGAAAATATACCTATTCATTTTAATAGATGCATGTCGATTTTCTAAGCTTCTAGGCAAGAAAACACAGAAATTATTAACAAAGTACTCACCTAGCAAATGTCAAACCTATTCCATTGTCTGCAAACCTACAAGAAAGTCCAAAGCATCAGTTTTTTCTTTCTGAATTATCCTACAACTGGCTAATATAACAGCACATCCTGCTATGCACTGAAAAATGTTTGAATTTTTCTATTAATGGAACATAGGACCACCACACACTTAACTTTTCTAAAAGCACTGTTGTTAAAAAGGAATTAAATAATTTTCTACATATTTTAAGTACAACTTCAGAGCTTCAGGGAGGCAACAGAAATCCCAGTCTAAATTTACTGTCTCTACCAACTCTTAGGCTTCTTTTTAGTACAGTTCTTTTTTTGCTCTTTAAGGCAGGTTCTCATCTAATCACATATAAACTTATATATTTGATGTAGTGGGATGGAATGAAAGCTGGTCATGATATTGAGAAGTTCCTCAAGTTAGCCATCAACCCTTTCCTAAAACCCTGTTGTAATGTACTTTCATAAACAAAGCTTCAGGGAAAACTTAACAGCATGCAGCTGTTTGTTTCTGAATACCTACCCAGAGTTTTGAATGAGGACATCCCCTCCCCTGACCCAGGCCCCATGATCATTGTTTTTGAAAGAGATTAATCTGTCAATCAGGGCAGCAACTCGGGGCTTTTCAGGGTCTGCATCTTGATGAGGTCGAAACCTGGGAGAGATAAACACTCAGTACAAGAAAACTTTTTATTTTACATGTGTCATATATGTTGCGCTGAGTAAGCCTGAAAGATAAACATTCATCTGATGGGCAAATTCCACTCTGCTTCATGTTTGTAACGAAAGAAACTAAAAGCAGGTACCCATCTGGCTCCCTATTACTAGAAAAGTCTTTGGAGTATAATGAAGCAGGAACATGAAACTCCTCCTTTCCAGTATCTCTCACATGTTCTTGCTTAGTCTCCCTAAGTTTCTTTAGCTGCCTTTAACCTCCTTTTATCCCCTTTTTCTTGTTGCCCTCCCTACTTGTATTGAAGCATTGATGTGAAAGTTGATGAAGGGAATTAAAAGCCCATTGAAAGGACACACAGGGCTGACATTAGCTATGCAAGAACTGTCTGGACATTTGTCTAACTGGTCCTTCAAATCTTTCAAACTCTTCTGACACACAGGTGTGGTTCTTCTTTAGGCATATCTGAGATTTTTTTTACTGCATTGCTACCAAGATAGTCTTCTACAGTAAATTATTACTGGAATATAGTTTAAATAATGGGAGGAAGTGGCCTGATTAAGAACTGGTGACATTTTCACTTAATTATTCCCAAGATTGCAGAGAAAAAGTAATACATTCAAAAAATTGCAAACAGGCATTTTGAGCAGGTACAGATATCTACGTCTGTTATCACAATCACCTAACACTCTTCCATTTGGATCTGCCCCACGCCATCCAAAGGTGGAAGGAAAAAATAGGTAATGTTAGGTTTTGACAGTCTCAGTCTTCTCAATTAATGTTTAAACCCTTCCAGTCTGGTTCCACGTACAATAATTAGGGGCTTCACACAGTTAAACAATGCTTCATTCCTTTTCTTTCTTCTGTGAAGCACGAACCCCATTTCATGCACCAAGTTTCTTGCATCCTCAGCACACTACAGGCATTTTGCCCCCTCAGGTTCCTCTTATGTTCCTCTTATGACTATCTGTTATGACTGAGGTAAACCACAAGAGTTATATGGGCTTTCTGCCAAAACATGGAACTAGCACGTTCACTTACAAATTATGAAGTACTGAGTATCACCAAAAGTAGCAACTTTCCTCTTTGCATCTGCAGCAGCTGCTTAACTGTCCTCATCCTAAACACAGGTCAATTGAAAATAAAGATAACCCTGTGACCCATATTTTCAGCCCCAATGCTTAGTTGTCACAATAAAATGTTGACAGATACAGTTATCCAATATTGTCATTTAATCACCATCCCAGGCTATTTTATTTGAAGTTCAGGATAAGACTACCAGGCACAGTATAACCTGGAACTCTTCCAGGCTCTCCATTACTTTTTCTCTCACTTTGTAAACTAAAGAAAATGTGGTTGATTGTACCCTCTTTGCAAATAGCGTTCAGCCGAACTGTACTACTGAGCTGTGACTTCCAAGTCTAGAAGGAACACCAGAAACATTCAGCAGAAGGAAAGGCAAGTATATGTATTACTGAAGCCTTTTTTCTAACAATTTGTTAAAACTGAGTCATAAATCAGAAATTCAGATTTTAAAGGAATATTTTCATTTTCCTATTAGCAGCAATTCCAGAAAACATTTTAAGCATTACAGTACAGCATGTTTAAAACAACATCTTCTACACGGATGAAAACTATCCTTAGCAAAAGCTTAGAGGAACCCCACATCCTTAAAGAGACACCATCTCCATTGTTCACCAAAACAGATGAAGTAATGAGGGAAAAGAACATATATAAACTTACTGTTTGGTTATAATTTATGAATTATTTTATTGTTTTAAAAGGGTTTTTCCTCATGTGAATGTAAGCATGTCTCATGTGAAGGAGCAGTCTCAAAATTTTGCCATTTTTCACTCACTTGAAAGAAAATATCCTTTACCTTGCATTGTTGTCCAAACAAAGGTATTCTCTGGGATCATCAGCACTAGCATTAGTTGTTTTAACACCCTTATCAATGAACAAACCAGCCTGAAATAATCAAGAAAAGAAAATTCATACTATCTAAATTAGAGTAAACATGGAATTTTTAAAATTTAAACATTGCATTCCATACACATATTAGAAACTCTTCGATCTTTCAGTATGGCTTTAATTGGCATATTGTATAAGGGAACACTAGCTAATTAATATAATGAACCAGTCTGTGCTAAAATGAAAGGAATTATCTGTGATTTAAAAAAGAAAAAAAAAGAAAGTAATGGAAAATGATCAAAAGTTCACTTCAGATCTCTTTCACATTTATTCGATAGATGTTTTATACTTCTTTCCAGATGCTGTTCCGGAAAATCTGGAAGCCAATCCTGTGGTGAATTCAAATTATTCTCACAAATAGAAAAGAAAAGAAAACCCAAAACCCATTGTGAAAAATCCTTTGTATTTCACTTTAAAAAACCTCCATTAGAGGTTATTTTGGACCAAGCAGTCATAAGCTTGAAACTCAAGAATCCAGTCTGAAACAAAATACTTGAGAAAATAAAAGCACGAGGAAGTATTTGTGCTCTTTAGGCTGACTTACATACAAATACCTTCAACTACTTTCACCTCTGATCCAAATTATGATTACAATTGAGTTTTATACACAAGCAGAATCTCAGACCTACTAGTGGAGTTCTCTTTCAACGTGGAATTTTAGCACACAAACTGCTAGCCCTGTTTAAAGATGATACTAGCTGATGATACAGCTGAAAATATTCTCCTCACAATGCACTTTTGTATTCAGTATGTTTTAATTCCTATCCAAAGAAAATGCCCTACAGTCTCAAACACGCTGTTAACACAACTTCCATAAAATATTGCATCATTTCTTGGTATCCCAGACAACCGTCAATAAAATCTGTTTCACTTGGCAAAACAAAAAAAAAAAAAAATCCAATAATGATTCTATGAGGTTTCATTGGCTAAACTATGAGGATCTCCTGTAGTGACCAAATACAAACAAGTATTTCAGAGTTAGGTGGCTTTGTAAATGTCATTATATTCATACACACATAGAGCAGCTAGAGTCCAAATGAAATACTTTTAGACTTTTAGGACTTTAACTTCAGCTGAAGTGGAACTCCAGCTGCGATGTGGAAAAGGTTTGAAAGTCATATTAACAGGAAACTTCACAATGACTAGGCTGAGAACTCTCTAGTAAAACTGTTGCAAGTAACTGGGCTCCTGAAGGCAAAGTTGAAGCTTAATCTCTAGCCAGAGACTGTGTCACTACGTGCAAACACCTGAGTTACTATACTCTGGGGACTCAGAAAATTAAGTTGAAGCTACTGCAGCAAGCTATCAGATGAATCACTACTACTACATTAAACTTTGATTCTTCAAGGCTCAGCTTTCTTTGGAGTAGGAAACAAAGCTATAAAGAAATGCTACTTCTGAGAAAAAGTGTTTTATTAGAAGTATTAATTGATTTTAGTTGTTTGCGTCTTACAAGGATATGAAACAGCAAACACTCAAAATGTGACTAGAAAATACATCCATCCTGATTATATACTGTTCTACAGTACAGTTCAAACAGCACAAAATCTATCTCCTAATCAGCTTAAAATGTAAACAGACAAGTTCTAATATAGAATACTGAGAAATAAAGAACTTCGCTTTTTTTTTTTAACAAGATACTACATTACCTTAAAATTAGAATGAACCCTGTTGTTATAGAAGATTCCTAGGGGTGTAAGTTCTGACTTGGTTTCAATGGCTAAACTGTGAGAATCTCCTGTAGCAACCCTGTGGAACAAATACCATATTCCAGCATCCTGCAAATAAGGAGAAAATAACATTACTTATAAGTGATTCTGATACTAGTACTGGTGCTGATATACCTATTCACAGAGTAAGTGTTGCTAAGTTGAACTTGGGCATTTCAAGTAAAGAAGCAAATAAAAACATAGCCCAAACCAACCGTACCAAACGAAATATATATTTTAAAATAAAGTCTCCACACAACTATCTGATCAGTGAAAGTGGGATTTTGCAAATAAGGCTATATTCTAGTGGACAATGTGCAATAAAAAGTGTTTTGCTTCTCAGTGAAGCCACTTAACACCACATATTTAAGATGTTCTAATATTTTAAAGCAGAAGAGTGTCCAAGTTAATGTAACTTTTGCAGTTCAGTTATATGTCATACCACACGCTTGATTTTCCTTTACTAGTGGATAATCCTATGCACAGTAAGATACTCCAAATCATTCCTTGTCTCCTTACTGTTGCAGTCTGACTAAGGTTGGTTCATCCATGCTCCCATCAAAGTTTAAATAGCACAGCCAAAAAATACCACAAGAGGTTTCAGAAGATGGGGGAAAAAAACCACATCAGGAAATCTTGCCAGATCAGAGCACTGTGCCAATAACATGCAGTAATAATTTTAGTACCTGCTCATTTCCTGTAATTCTTCAACATCTCTGCTCTTAAAGAAGCTGGATTTATCTGCTAAATGAGACCCACAAAATTTCCCTTTCAACCACATCTGCATTCACAAGAGGTGGCATCATGACAACACCTGCATAGCAGACACCTACATACATGAAAACCTTTTCCTGACAATAGGCCATGTGTCCTTAATTTTTTTAAAATCACTACACAAGGCACATTAAAGGGTTACAGTAGCTAAAGAAACACTGAGTGCTTCATCTCATGAAGAATAGTCATCATCCTTTTCAAGAAACATGAATAAAGCTGATTCACCCTGGCTTAAAAGATTTCATGCATTTCATTCCAACAATATACTAATTTTCCAAACAGTGCTGGAAATTCTACCGTACAGTAACGCTCCCATCCCAGTGTGTAATGATGACGCACTGACATTCCTGGTGATTATTATAAAGCAAATATGGATGTTCCATTAATAAAAATACCAAAATCTTACCTCACATATAATTAAGTACAGCTCTGTGCTTGGCAGACTCAAGTAAATTTTACCCAAAACACCACCAGATGCTTGAAAAATAGACTTAGACAAACTTAGGAGCTTGTTAAGCATCTGCAAGCATTCAGAAGTATGAATTTTTTTTCCTCTTCTCTCTCATACGCAGCCAAAACAAAAGAAACATCTATTGCCTATACACTTACAAGAGGCTTCACTGCATAATTCAGGATCTGGGGGGAACAATGGAATTATTATTTGGTTGTAAATTGCTCTAGTTTATACCAGCAAAAGCTCTATGGTGCAGGGTTTGTATGAACGCAGTTGAAGTATTGTTTCTGAAACACAGTAAGCCGTGGTCCCTTTACACTGATGTGTACATCACATACATGCAGGGGAGGTGCATCAGAGTGGCTAAACTTTGTAACAGACACAAATGCTTGCTCCACTCAGGCACGTCCTGCCAACAAAAGGAAGTGACATCCATTGGGATGAGCTACACAGGCACAAAAAGACCCTTTAGTACTTAAGCACCAGATCAAAGAAGCTGTTTAACTTAGCCCGCAATGCCTAAACTAGGTATATTACATAAAGCAAGCAAAATGGAAAGACATTGTGTTGGTCAGAAAAGAACTGGTTTAATTTGGTGCATCCAGATCTTTCCTAGTGGTAGTCAGTCAAACAGAAAAGTTTGGAAAAACAAACAAAAACAAACCCACAACAACAAAACTGACACAAATTAGACCACACAAAAGCAGAACAAAATTTTCTGAATTTTTTTCATACTTCAGATATTTCAACTCAGTTAACTATTTTGAATCCTATTCTATTTATCAGTAACAGTTTATTACATTATCTGTGGCTAAGAATAGACAGGCTCATATTCTTCCAATATTAGAGTCTTTGTAAAAACAATCAACAACTTCTCCTGTTTTCCATTCCCACTGATTGCTTCAGAAATACCCATTAAAAACCTTACATATCTCAGCTTCTCATCCAATGTGTAGAGAGCTTTACTTTACAGGCAGCTGTGACAAAGTATTTCCACTAATACAAGACTCAGAACAAGCAAAACTGTATCAGCAGTCACTGGCTGGAAACCCCAGAACAAGCAAAACCATATCAGCAGTCACTGGCTAGAAACAACTGACTAACCGCTGACAGAAAAAAAGTGTTTTAGCTGTTTCTGACACAATGAACACCTTTTTGTAGTCATTTTTCATTCCAGTGACTACAGCTCTTGCAGAGCTGTCACTAGACTCATGACAACCTACAGAAAATACAGAAGACTTAACATGAAATGCACCAGTTCTGTGAAAAGAAAAGGATTTCTACACATACACATTGACACTACTGTCAGGTCTAATAACTACACAGAAATCTCCTCTGTTCCAGCCACAACAAAGATTTTTGGCATCTCTTAAAGGCACACCTAGATACACCTTGCACTGTCAGTGGCAATACACTGCCAAACATAAAAAGATTTATACATAAAAAAAAGTACATGTATATCAGTGTAAACGTTACAGATTTTACGAGTGCCAGTTTGTGATGAATTACACCTATATGCCTCACCTGTGAGCCTGCTGCTGCATTATTTATAAGATGATTGTTGGGATGAGAAATCCAGAATGTTGAAACGGCCCTGAAATATTATTCAGACACAAGTTACTACAGAAAACCTCTAGCTCCAACGGAAATATCTCCCCTTTTTAACAAGCACGTCAGAAAAAGCTAAACTGATGAAGTCACTGCTTCACATTCAAAATAAAAATCACAAAACCTCCCACATCTAGAAGTCAAAAACGCCTTTTTTTTTTTTTTAGTTTAGTGCACAATATTCTATTTTAATGTTGTGCAGATACCCCATGCAATGATAAAGTGTTTTAAGACGCTTTTATGAGCGGTAAGTAGTGTTCACAAAAAACAGTGGTGGCAACTTGAAAATATGCATACATTTATGTAGTAGTGAAGATGTTCAATAGATTTTTAAAGTCTCAAGTATCACAAGAAACAATATTCCTACAAACAGATTTTTTTCTTTAATAAGAGACTAAATGCTAATTTTTATTACTATTTTTAAAATATCAGTACTATGTGAGCTACATTTAAGGTGCCTGCATTAATTAAATTATTGACAAAAATGTTCCCATCTGTATTTTGTCAAGGGATCATCAGCAGTTTAACTGCTGCAGCTGGCTGGGTTTTACTTTTTCATCTTGACATACTCACATGCAGTCTGTGGCTGGCACTGGGACGTAACTTCCATACACCTTATCCCTAATCCCCATACACATGCTGCTATTTCTGTCTGTAGGTAGAAGAGTGCCTGGTTTTGTGAGTAGCCCAAGGTTGTGGAACAAAGTATTCCTCTGTTCAATGCCATCTTCTATGAAGAAACAGTGACCTAGTGTGTCGTAGCCAATGGTGTCCTTTATCTATAGAAATACAAGTTCATTATGTCAGCAGTAACAGAATTTACTGAGATTTATTTGACAAATACCATCTAGTTTTACTGTTTTAGCACAGCTGCAGTGAAGTTTCAGTATCAGCAGCTCGGATGATCCAAATACATAGTTTTATTTATCCCTTACAAACACACTGCTATGTCTGGAGAGCTTAGTTTCCTTACAGCTGTCTTACAGCTAGCTGCTGTAAGAATCTAAAAAAACAGAATGGTGAGAACTGTTAAAAATACATTACTCTGTGCAGTAATTAATTTATTCTGGAAATAAGAAAACCAATGCTGAGCACTGAATTTGCAGAAGGAATGGGATTATTTGGGCATCTAAATGCTCTCTATAACATTTATTCCAACATAGTATGTTTTACTCTCCTTGCACCTACCAGCAAACCATTAGTTGCATGAACAGTCACACATCTGGAAAAACAGTGATGAATGGAAAGACCTTCCAGATAAGTTTTAAAAGTATATCCTCCTTTTTCATCTACATCCCCACAAAGGTGAAAGTGAACAGGGTAACTTCCAATCTGCTGCTGGCCCATTTGCTTCAGTTCCACATAGGAGAGATGAACAGATGTAAAATTTTTCATAATCTAAAAAAAAACAAGAAGCCCAAAGTGAATAACCAATTATTTGCTTTTTAACCAAGGAAAATTTTAAGTAATACATCATCTACACTAGATGTACAGAAACGAGATGTACACAGCTGCCACAGGCCAACACAATAAAAATTAGAACAAACATCACTATCTTGCTCTATACAATGCCTTATAAAACTGTAAATCCTTCATAAGTAAGTTTAAAATTTAAATCTCCATTGGCTAAAACAGAGGAATTTTCACCAGACATATTGCCACACTTCACTGTTTGGTCTTTAATTAAATAGTCTTACACTTAATGTCCAACCAAACAGAAGTCATCCACATCTGGATGCATCTGCAGTGAATCTGCACCAGCAAAGTCCACCTGGAACAGCTGAATAAAAACCAGAGAGTAATACAGATGCAAAAGAACCTATTGAGATACCCAGTCCAATTGAGAGTTCAGTGCTGGGTCAGCTTCACAACACAGCTGCTCAGCACATTGCTCAGAGAACACCTCCAGCCACAGAGATGCTCACGATGTCAGCGGGTTCTACCCTTTCATTTTCCCAGTATTCAAGCATTATTCTATGCCTTGCTTTAAGCCTGGTCCCATTGCCTCTTGTCCTATCACTGTGCAAGTCCAAGAACTGCTCTGGCCACTCTGAACTCCCACCAGTACCTGAAGACAGCAACAAGGTCCCTCTTCTCAGCTCTCTGCCACTCCTCATCACATAGTGCCACACACCACCTTTCCTCGATACACCACGGTACATGTATGTTTTCTTTTCAATGGGAACCCAAAACTGGACACAGCACTCCAGAAAAACTTCTTTTTCAGGAATATATGAAATTACCCTCACAATCATACAACTTCACAGTAAAGTTACTGTGTATGACACAAAATCATAATGCAGTTGTACCAGTAATGCAGGAAAGAGAAAGTATTTTCTTCCACCTAACCTGCTATTAAAGCATAAACCAAGTGCAACAGCTAGACTACAAGGAGCTAGCATGAGGGAAAGAAAAACCAACCAAAAACACCAGAAACCAAACCAAACCCTACTTTTTTCTTTTTTTTGGTAACGTCATTTTATTAGCTGACCTGCACTGAGTATTTATCAAAAATACCAATTTTGATATGTACTTTGTCCTCTGGCAATATCAGTAACATTTTTTTTTCCTCCTCCTCTGATTGAACTCCTAGGGTTTTCATGCATAAAATACAGAGTGATGGTCAAAACAAGACATCCCTAATCTCAGTCTTTTAATACTGAAAAGCAAAACTGCATACCAATCCTTCTCCTCACTGCCACTAGGCACCCTTTATGCTACTGTCCCAGTGACCAGCAGGAAATCCAGGAAAATCAAAAACTATTAAATTTCTTACTGTCTAGGATGCCTCCACTCAAGGATGTAATATCAGCATAAGCCAAAAATGCCTTCAGTGCTGAAGTCTAGGTTTGGCAGCAGACACTCACTACTCTGAACAGTCTCCTGGGAACAATTTAACTTTGATAACTCAAAATGTTTGTTTTCTCTTCTACCTTTCAAACAACTGAAAGTTTGCTGTATTTACGCTTTTGTGGCAGTTAAGGTCACACTTTGCAAGACTCACAGCTTGTCTTCTTTCATTACATTATCTTGAACACAAAAGGTGTCTTGAGTCCACCTACTTTCTTCCACCAAACAAAAGCTGCCACATAGTAGGGAAAGGGCTTATTTTCTTTCCCACTATTATGTCCACCATTCTGAAATTAAAATCTGTATCCAAATACATTTAAAAGACTTAAACTGTGATGACCACATTATCAGCACAAATATATTTGCAATTTGAGGCCTCAGACTTCTCTAGCATCAGTGAAGCACTGCTGCTAAAATCTTTCATCTAAAATTGTAAGTGAATGTAAGTTTAAATACTGGTTTCTGTAACACTACTTTCTCTCAGCTTTGTTTATGTTATAATACAAGAAATTAGAAGCAGTTTCCTTTACATAACCTTAGTACTTTCAGATTTTTAAGAAACTAAATATAAAAACCCCTGGTACAAGTCAGTTTCTTCCCTCTCAATGTCTCTATAGCGCCCAAGTTCAGATGAGACAGATCTTTAGGAGTTACTCATTACCTGAGGAGGCAGGAAGGCAGTGAAAGGAAGGAAGAGAGATATAAGGGAGATCAAACTTTGTTCTGTAATGTTATAGGATGCACATACGTGGATGTCATTAGTACAGTTTAATCCCTGCCATAAAACGTTACAACACTGCTGGACATTTGAAGACCAGTTCGTGCATTATATCCTTTCCTTCAATTCTGCAGACTAAGGAGTTTGAGGAGTTAAATCTAATTTGGGGAAAGATGAAAACAAAGTTGTTTCCACACAAAGCAATTGAATGAATTGATGTGCTTTAAGTTTTCAAATCCCTTGAAGTTTAACATTAATCTTTTTGTCCTTAACATGCCTTTATGACACAGAAAGTTATTTTAAAATATTTTTCAAACCTTGATATGTCCACCAAATGTATCATAATTGAAGAATTGACAATCCTTTTCAAGATAGCAGGTATTTTCCGTCTCCCCCTTTATTAGGATGTTTCTTGTAAGAACTCCAACTTCTGCTCTCATGTCCACTCCATCAATTACTTCTCCTACATGAGGAAACTGAGGGTTTTCTGTCCAACAAGTTTTGATGCGGGGTGGGGGGAAGAAAAAAAATTTGCCACTGATTAAAATCAGATTCAACTTATATAAATAAGCAAGATTACTGCAGCAACAAAACCCATGTGTTCCTCTCCCTTAACATGCTGCTCTCTCTTAGCTTTTCTTATGGTAGATGTATCTTTCATTTTAATATGAAATGTCAACAAATACCAAGCAAGTGCATCTTAGTTTCAGTCCAATAGTTTGTGAAGAGAATGGAAAAAAAACAAAAAAGAATTCAGTTAGGAAAGCAACAAAATTTTTTGTTGTTTTAAAAAAGCAACTCTTTTTTTCTTTCAGGAAGGCATAAATACAGTATTTTCCAACAGTGTTTTAGCCTCACTTTCAGTTCTTAATTTGTCTTTGAAACAGAGTAAGCAGCCAGCCTCTTTCTTTCTTTTAAAGCAAGTCTGCATCTGTGTTTCACTAAAAGTTTGATACATTGCATTAATTTAAATTTCCTCTTTCTTAGGTAGCTATTCTGAAGATGCATAAACTCAAAATCAGGGAAGAAAAGACACTCTGGTTTTACATTCATCTTCCAAAACCCAGTCAATTTCTTATTTAAACTGAGAAAATTATCTGGTTCTGTAAGCCTTAAAAAATGCATTTATATATTTATAGATACCCTGAATACAGACTATCACTATCCCTTCAAGGCTTAAAAAGGATATGAGCCTGAACTACCACAATACAAAGCAGAACTAAGAGTATCTGTATCTGCTGCTGAGGATTTCAAAAGAAAAGAAATGTCTGTAAATGGGACTGCACTCATCTCCCTAAAGGCTTACCTCTTGTTTTTCCCCTGTATTTGACTAGCAAGTCAATAAATTAAGTGAAGAAAGAGCAACTAGGGCTCCTACATCACAATACCTTTTAGCTTTCCTACTACAAAAAGGTGAAACCAGCTAAAAACCTAGCAAAACAATGCAAGAAACCATTTCAAAAGATAGTACATTTCTTCAGCATGTCAAGTTTACCATAACATCTTACCAGAAAATCCATTCTTTGTGGAATGAATATGTAGGGTGGTATGGAGATTTTTTAAAACTGTATACATTACTATGACAAAGAAAACTATATTGAGGGTGGCAAAAAACCCCAAAAGGGGGCTAGTTGCAGGTTAACCTCCTTTAATGTATTTTAATAGCTTAGCTAGGATTTACTTAAAACCAAGATTTTACATCTTATGCCCTATTGTAAATCTTGTGAAAATAGTTTTAAAACCTTTAAAAGCAGTTGCTTTTTCACAGCACATGATTTCCAAAATGAAAGAGTCTACACACACACTATTCAGTGGTGACTAAAAATCTCATAGTGCAACCTTCAAGTTAAGTTTGCTCTCTAAAACACTGTGCTTAATAAAACACACAATATGACACTTACAAACAAAGCCCAGGAAATACCATGCTCAATAGCACAAAGTTGGCTCTGCAGCTTCACTCAAGCTGGTATTCTCTGATGTGTAATAAGGTAAATGTGGATACGCTTTTTTCATACCTGAGACTTCTCAGTGCAGTGAAACATATGTGACCCACGCTAACGAATGTGTGAGAAGCAAACTTCACTGTAAGAGGGACATAGAGACTGGAAGTCCCTTAAGGCACAGGTGGACAGGGAAGTTTGAGGGTGTTCACAGAAAATTCCAAGAATGAAGAAGGTGAAGAGCAGTTTGAAGAGGAGGAAGTTGCAGTGTGCAGAAATTAATGGGACAGAGGAGCACCCATGAGCAGCTGCAAGCTAACACTGCAAAACAACACTCACTAGTTTGTGCTGGTTTTCTTTATTTATTCCTATATTCCTTAATTTATAATCTAGGACTGATGCTGCAGCCCACCAGGAGTGAGCATGGAAGCTCCAGATCAGAAGCTGGAGACATCAAGGAGGAAGGCAGCAGCATGGAGCAGGTGTGGAGCAGCAGAAGGAAAACAGATGCCAGCATAGCTGGTGAGCCAGTCCCCTGGGAGGCTCTTGTGATGTCAAGCAGAATGACTCAGACAATAAAACGGAAATGGTCAACAACATGCATGATCATTTACTTGTGCATCAGACCCAAAGGAAAAACAGATTGCAACAACTCAGGGATATCCTGTGAGAGCAGAATCTTGGAAGGGCCACTTATTTCATAACTAATTTTTTGGGGAGGGAGACTGATGAAAAGGAAAAAAAAAGTTCGAAAATTGCAATTTTCTTTTTTCTTCCTGTTTTCTATTTTTACTTTTTTAATAACAATAGAAAAAATTACCATAGTAACAGTTCAAAAGATGAGAATGACACTAAAGGCAAAGAAAAGTTAGCACAGTAAGCTGTGAGGCAGACCTGACATATAGAGTCATTTTACAGCAAGGAGAATTACACATTCGTATATTAGCAACAAAGCCATACAAAGATTGGAGAAAAGGCTGCTCTTTACTGCTTCCACTGCAAGGGACTGCTCAGGAGCAAATACGTATTTCACACAGATCTTCAAATGGAGACTGCTCTCATACCTTTAACTTTAACCTGATGCTTGGTACACTCCGGGCAGGGAAGGAGGGTGAATTCCTCTGTCTGATACATTGAATAGTCTGTGCTCGCAACCACAATTCTGTCTCCAGGCTCCCAACTACTAACATCATCCAGAAGATTCAGTATTACTCCACCTACCGCTTCCACCTGGAAGCCTGATATTGGGACTCCTAATTAAAGTAAAATAAAAGGAAACAAATATAATATTATATTCACCTTTATGTGAAACAATTACCAAGACAATACTAATAAAATACATATGAGATTTTGCAAGGCTCCAAAATCCTCTAAAGTACAACTCTGACCTCAAACATGCAAGTGTGAGATGCCTTTACAGCCTGTTTACTTTTTAGATCATAAAAAAAAAAACAAAGGGAAAAGACAGAACTAATGACGACAGGAAAAAGCTTTTTTTTTTTTTTTCCAAAAAACCCTAATATCACATGGCAATAATTAGTAGGTCCAGCTACCTCTGCTTGTTTCAAATGACATTTTTTTCCATTTTAAACTGTACAGATGCAATCAAGGACCTGGAAAACAAAGTAGAGGACTTCCTCTTTTAAGCACAACTAATAGAACCGTTTGGCAGACTAAACTGCACTCACGTAAAATTTTATTTGCTTATAATGAATTTGCGTAAATTCAGCTGCTTTTGCTAACTCCTTAACCTAATTCTGCAGTACCAGCAAGCAAAATAGGTATTTTGGTAATTATTTTTTTAAAAAACGTGAGTCTGTACATTTTCATCGGGCTGTAATGAACAGTAAAGGGGTAATATGAAATAGCTCAATTGTATAACAAATATATACATGGCTACCATAAAAAAATTATTGAGGAAAATACAAGTGTTTAGTAATTTCAAAACCAGAAAGAAATTGGCCATAGAAACTCAGATCAAAGATATCTTAAATTTAAAAAAATGAATAAAGAATAAAACCAAGTAAGTGGTAGGTCTTCTAGCTTTTTATACCACAGATTCAACTTTGTATAAGAAAAGCTGTCTAAAGTTCAGCATTCTAACAGCAACAGAAAATTGTAAGAAGAATAAAGCACTTCTTTTGGCTTCTACTATGTTTTTTCTTTTTTAGTACCATAATCACCTAAGAAGCTTAGATTTAAAATATACATGACTGCCAAATTACTAAAATAAAATTAAAAAGTGCCAGCACTTATAAGACTCCTATCTCCATCTAAACATACTACAAATTAAGACTCAGTATTATGCTGCTCACATACTGTATACAAACGCAGTGAGAAAATAGGTAGTACTAAAGAACTGTGTCCTATTTCATCCACAGCAAGAAAAAACAACTTACAGCAGCACTCAAAAATTTAAATTGCAACTAACAGTTCTAGCACCGAAAAAAAAAGGAAATAAAATATTTTTTCTTTTCCCCCAACCATAGGATTTCACAAAACACTTTCCTACCATCATTCCATTCGCTGTAAGCTCTCACAACAAACTTCTGACCATCCACTGTGAAAAACTCTTTCTGAGCAAGAGCTTTCCCACCAGTGCTGTGGTTTTCATAGTTTCTCACTGATTCATTACAGGAAGAATTTCCACCACCTATGACACCAACTAAAGCCCAGGCTTGCCTGTGAAAATCAAAAGTAAATGTTTAAATATAACGGCTCTTAAAAAATTCTTTACAAAACCAGGAAAAGACAAGGAGCATAGAAGTCATAAAAACCCTTTTCTTGCTCTTCCAAATTAATTTTAAAATGAAACTTCAAAATGTAGAAGAAAATGGGCAGACCTAATTGCAGAGAAAAATCGTTTAAAATAACTGAATGTCCTATACATGAATTGGTAAATACAAGCGCTCTTACTGGAGAAGAATTTAATATACATTTTTAGTAAAACATTCAACAAGATACACTTTTTTCCAAAAGCATATCACTAGAGATGAGGGACAAAAGCCACACAGGATCCTACTCCCAATCAGCTTTAGCAGGGCACAGGAAGAGCAGGAGTCAGTGCCAATGTTCCTGCCATAGCCCCCTTCCATCAGCCAGCAGCACCCTAAAGGAGCAGTCAGGACCCCAGGAGACCACATGTTCATCAGGCCAGGAGGGATGGACACAGCCAGCAATGGCCACTGGCACTTGCCCCTGTGCTGGACAGGCACTAAGGGAATCTTTCAGGATGCTCAGACCCAGAAAAGGAAATGCATACTGTTACAAAACCTTTGTACAAGATATCACCGATGTGTGTGTGTTTGGAAATTAAAAGCAAACCACATGCCACAGAAAGCTGCCAGCAAGTTCAAAAAACAAGTTTATTTTGCTGTCCTTTACTGCTCTGTAATGCTATAACCATGTGTGCAAAGGAAGCAGTCAAGATCATCTATTAAAAAGCCAGACAATTTTGCATCATTAAAGTTGAATCATTCACCCCAAGTGAAAACAGTGTCAGCAAGCTGGACTGCAGACTGTTACCATTGGTTGATTCGAGGGCAGATATTAAATCCAACTTCAATCCAGTTGCCTTTATTTCAACCCCTCTTGATGTTTTTGTTGATTGGGATCAAAAGGTCAAATGAAACTTTAGCATTAACATGTTCACAGGAACAATATGTACTGGCCCAGCTTTTAAGTAGCAGCAGCAAACAAGCTGAACATTTTGCATACCAACACTTAAAAAAATGAAGGTATTTTGATGCATGTTTTCCATTCCATATTTTGCAGGAAGAAGTAGAATGGGAGAGGGATGTAGTGAGTATTCACCTCCAAGCTGGTAACTTTTTCACTAGCTTTACAGGCTTAAAAAAATGTTTTCCTCACAGAGCCTATCATCCACTGCAGAACAAAACAATTTCACATGCTTACAGAGCCTTTACTGACTAAGGAAAGCAGACAAGAATCAGTTCAGCAGAGAAGGAAAAAAGGTGGATTCTTCCCAGCTGCAGGCTGACGAAGTTCCCCATTTCAGACAAACTGGTGAGGAGGTCATGGGCAGAGACAAACCCCAGAAACCTACATCTTTTAGGACCAGTTCAGCTGGCTGCACCCCAGCCTGAGCAATCTGAAGCCACACAGGCTTTGCTGCTTTCAGGAACTGGTATTCCACTACAGGACATCCAGGTCTTGGCACTTTCAGCCAAATTGCTTCAAAGGCAAGTCCTTTCCATCCCACGCCCCTGTGCTTACACAGCCAGTGACACAAATGTACTCCTGACAGGAATTGAGGTCAGAACATGGCATCCTGACTGACACACCAGCCTGCCTCTGCCAAAGCACAGGGAGGAAATTAACTGGAATTCAGATGTCAGGCAATTCTAGCACCGAAGAATAGAACAAAAGAAAAGAATAGAAAAACTAAATGACCAATTTCCTGGAAAACACTGGACAATACAGAGAGGTTATACAACACCATCTCAGCAAAAGATGAAGAACAGACTGACAGGCAGTCAAAAGGCTGGGTGTACTTTTCACTTGTATTGCCAACACAGAATCACAGAATCATTTAGGCTGGAATATATCTCTAAGACCATCAAGTCTCACCTTTGACCAATGACCACCTTGTCAACTAGACCACAGCACCAAGTGCCACACCTAGTTATTTCTTGGACACCTCCAGGGATGATGATTCACCACGTCCCTGGGCAGTCTGTTCCAACGCTTAACAACCCTTTCCATGATGAAATTCCTCCTGTGTCCAACTGTAAACCTCCCCTGATGCAACTTGAGGTTATTTCTTCTTGTTCTGTCACTGGCTGCTTAGGAGAAAAGGCTGACCCCCACCAGGCTACAGACTCCTTTCAGGCAGCTGTAGAGAGCAACATGGTCCTTCTCTAGGCTAAACACTCGCAGCTCTCTCAGCAGCTCCTCATGAGTTACACTAAGACCCCTTCACCAGCTCTGCTGCCCTTCTCTGGACATGCTCCAGCACATCAAAGTCTTTACTGTAGTGAGGGGCCCAGAACTGGACACAGGACTCAAGGTGCAGCCTCACCAGCACTGCCCTGGTCTTGCTGGCCACACTATTGCTTTTACAAGCCAGGAAGCCAATTGCCTTCTTGGCCACCTGGGCACATTGCTTCGTGCTGCCCAGAGCAGTGTGGACAACCCTCTGCAGCACAAAACCAAGTTCAGAACATATACTGCCAAAAGATTTTTTGCAACAACTAAATGAAGAGCACAGCAGAGCAAACTTCCTGTTTTAATAATTTCTGTTATACCTCTTCTACTGTCTCATCATGCAAATCCTGACCAACTGAAAAGAATGATTGAAAGATATACGAACACCTTATAACTGCATTTCAATTACAAAATAATTTTACAGGTCAGTTCCTTTGAAGACTCAGTGGAGAAGTACTGTACTTTTATTTCAACAGTGCATGATTATGAGTAAGATGTTTGATACCTAGGATTAGCATCCCTTAGAAACACTGTTTTGGGTTAGAAGGCACCTCAGAGATCATTTAGCTCCATTCCTTGCTTCTCCAAAGTCATACACATTAAAAGCTTCACCTAGCAACTGTTATCTATTTTGTCTTAGAACGAGAAAAAACCCCTTGCTGCACCTGGTTGTAATTTCTGTAAAGAACAGAGAAACCGAGCAATTACAAATATGTAATAATGTCGGTCACACAGATACCTGTAACTATGGGTTGCTGCGCTGCATCACTAACTGAAAACTATTACTGCAGCACTGTGTACAACACTAAGAATTCCCTGAAAACTTTATGAACTGTCAAAGTCTAAGAAATCCCCTCCTGGCATAATCTGCATCTCATCTTTACTCAGCAAAAAAAGGGGAAAAAATTATTTACCTGTAACTTAATCCTCTGACAAACTTACTTCCCAGAAGATTTTGAATAGTCACTCTGGTTTCCTCCAAGAGATTTTTAGCAGCTGAATCTCCTACAGCAATAGCAATAATGTGACCAGGATGTCCGTTTTTCAGTAAATTCTGGAGCTTCAAGCTTTCTTCTGCAAATTCATGAGTATCAAACTTCAGCACTTCCAAAACCTCTGCTGTATCCTGATTGATCACTCTGACATTTAGTCCTCGGGAAAAATTCTTTTTAAATGTGTATTGACCATAGGCCAGCCCTGAGAAATACATAGTCTTTGACAGAAGAGTCCATGATACCTTCTGGTGCCCGTGCAACTCCAGCGTTCCTTCAGGGCCCACGCCAATAAATTTTTTGCCAAATTCTGGCACATCAGCACCTTCGTTTGACTTCCCATATAAAATAATAGTTGCTTTGGATTTATAGCGGCATTTCTCTGCTCCAACATGAAGCATTCCACCATCCTTTATCAGGATAAATCGAGTTCTCAAGGTAATATTTTTAGAACCTTCTTTATCATCACCAAAAACAAGCAAGCCTAAAGGAAAAAGCAAAATTCAGAAAGACTCAAACAACCAAGCTCTGCAATAAGAACAACAAAATATTTACTGATTTATTTTTCACACCCATTAATTAAGCTGTTACATTCTTAAATATATTTAAGAATGTTTGGGAAAGTGACTGCTATCAGTTGTGATTCATCTTTCTCAGAATTTGCTGGTTTATTCCTGTTTTTCTTCTGCAATTTTGGTAGGATTACTAATATGTAACAGTTACCATGTGAGGACAAACACATTTAGTACCACGAAGGCTACTAACTAACCTTATTTTACTCTATTACACAGAAAACTACATCAATGCTGCACTGAAAAGACACTACAATGGTCATTCCTCTTTTCAGTTACATACCTAACCTGGAAGTAGGCTGAAAAATAAAAAGCACAGGAACTGGTCAATATGCTGCAAGATAAAGTTTCAACATATTCTTATGTAATCACAAAAGTAAAAAATATGCAGAACACTGAAGCAAGATGTTCATCTTGCTGTTTCCTACCTCCATCCTGTATAACTATAGAGTGTACTGTAGCGTCTGAGCTCAGACGAAACAAATCCCCTTTTTTGATAACAACTCGTTTTTCAGGATCTTTTCCAGGGCTCCAGTTTTTAAGGCGAGGATTCTGATCAGGACAATTCTCTGCAACACAATATGAAATTCAGCTTTTAAAAAACAAACATCGTCACATCAATCAAGGCAGCATTAGGATCAACACAAGTAAGAGTCAGTCACCCACAAAGGATTCCCACTGCCTTCTATGGTTTCAGTACTGCAGTCACTGATGCTACTATTTGTATCTGAACAGCCAAAAAGACACCTGAAAAATAGCTAAAGTCTCAGGGGTAGGAAGCAATTCTTACACTGAATTAAACTACTGGTGACCACACATTGTTGATCACAGATACTTTTGAACCCCAACCGATATTTTTCTTATTTGCTAGATCACTTGTAGTAGATAAGAGATAAGCAGAATGCACTCAGACACAGAGCAATGACAATGAGCGCTGGAACTCTTAGGCCAGCTAACCATGCTAACAAATATGTTTGTAAAGCATCTAAGTATCTCACCTCCTCAAGCTGTCATCCCTGGCTCAGAAAGGTTGATCCCTTCTTACTTTTAAGCATCCAAATCATTCTTTCAGTGGAAGTTCGCAGGAGCGATAAGACACCCTTAATACATTTAGGATAAAACCTAAAAAGCTAGAGCAGTTTCTTAGGAGACACAACATTTGGGTCTAAACTTAAACATCTGTACCCCTTAGGAACTCAGTTTAAATAGCCAACTACAAATACACAAGAGCAGAGCCACACACGATCCTTGCTGAAACTCCTGGCACTACACAGGAAATAACACTGAGCTTCAAGGGCAGAGAAGGAGAGGCAGCAAGAAACGACAGGCTTGTGAGATTTCAGATGAAGTTACAGCAATGTAGTGTTTATACCATGCACCTCTTTAGCAAATTAAGCATCTGAGTAAAAAGGAATCATAGACATACTATAAAAACCAAAAAGTATTTTCCTTGGATTATCTTACCAAAACTAAAAATAAGTATTAAAAAATTGAAATATTCTCTTTATGCAAAAGACAATCAAAAAGATACCAAAATAAATATGTTAGCAGGCCAACTGAGGGTAACAGCTGAAATAGCCTTTGCACATCCTATCTTCTGCAAAAATACACTCATACTTCAGAAGTGCTACTTCAGAGGGAAAAAGCTGTCAGCAATAGTTCATTCTTGTACTATCCAAAGAAACCAAAACCTATCCACAAGTTTACAAGCCAGCCTTAGTTTTGCTGACAGAAATGTTTTTCCTTTGGTATTAACTCCCCACATTTCAAATCCCTCCCAACTCAGGAAACCCACATAAACCAAGATTTGACTACCAGTGGGGAAAAATTAGCAAACTTCAAAAAGGGCCAAAGGCATACAAGTGGTATTATAAAAATAAAAACAAAATAAAATCTTTTGGGAGGATCATACGAAGACACCTTTTAGAAAATGTAATTCAACATGAGGGAAAGCTGAAAAGCAAGGAGAACTGCAATCAGCAAGACTGCTGAGTACACACCAGATAAAGGCAATTCTACTGTCTGACTCATGCAGAGTCCCTAATCCCTTTTTCCCAGACACTACACACACAAGCACTGTGAAGAAACACTTATTTCCTGGCTGGTAGCAAAGGGCAGTATGAGGAAACCATGAGTCAGCAACCTGATGACTTCTGCTTACTGTGATTCACAGAAGAGCATATCTAGTGACCATATATTTTTCTGTTGAATCAGAAAGAAGAGGTATAGAACAGTAACTAAAAAAAAAATATAAATAATTTTTAAATTCAGCGTACATTACAATCCAGCAAGAAAGCCATCAGAATCAGAAACAGGCACTCCTCTAACGCAAACATGATTTTGGAGCACAGTGGGTCAACTTTTTGGCAAGCAGATCAGATGTGTTTAGCAGAAGTATTTTGAAGTTTTCCCTTAGCAATTGCAGTGGGCTGCGTGAAAACATCAAATATTTTGAACTTCACCATATGTTATCTCCAAAATTACCAATTAGATTTTACAGATGACAGTTATTGCCTTTAGAGCTAAAATGAAATGAAAACAGAAGCACAGACCATAAATCATTAGATAGTGATAACCTTGCCAAATTTAGCCACTCATGTTGAAAATGTTTCCAGTCAAACCTCTGCTTCAGAGCATTTCTGTAAAAATGGGTCAGCTTTCCTTAAGGTTTAGTCACTTCTATTAGAGCTGGGGGGAGAAGTAAAATTTCTACAAAGAATGGAGAAAAAGTATACCATCCCACCCACTAGAAAACATCCTGACAAAAAAACCGCCAAAGCTAGAATGTTTCATGGAGCAAGCATATGAAATTTGACAGGAGAAAAGACAGGCAGGAAACAGTTCTGGAGATGTGGCTAAACAGTTACTTTCTACCTGTTCAGACACCAAGTCTGGAGCTTTTAAGGCCTCTGGGGAAAAGTTATCAGTGTTACATCATGTTCAGTGGAAAGTTATCAGAGTTTGGAAGCTAAATTTTCTAAGGATCCTGTTTACCCTGGGCAAGGGCCAGCTGAGAGCTGCAAGAGTGAAGAACTTTTCCCTGAAATCGCCCCAGCCCGTCATTCTGACTCTGTATCACAAGCCCAGGCAAACGGGGAAGGAAATTGCATTTCCATTGCTCACCCTGATTTTCAGGATTCCTTAGATAAGTCAGCAGTAGATGACAGGAATGCAGAAGCAATAAGGAAAAAGAAACCAGCTGACAAGCAGGAACAGTAATGCAGACAAGAATCATCTTCCCTTTGGGGAAAGTATGACGGAGGTTTAGAATTAACGTGCATTTACTACCAAGTGTCACATTCCCTCCACTGCCTTTTAAACGACCATTACAAGTTATCTGAAAAATATGGATTTCCAATTAACCCTGAAGAAAAGCACACTTAACTGGAACTGTTGTTGTTCACTGCAGTACTGCAGGTGCTTGGTTTGAAGCTAAATGCCTTAACATTTCAACTTGCTGGGGAACTTTTGGGGAGTGGCTGCAACAACCATACTGCAAGATTAAAAGATCAGCCAGGCTTTCCTTGGTGCCTGTAGGAGTTTCTCTTGTATCAGGGTTTCACAGTACCACAGAATGAGTAAGTCTGAAAGGGACCAGAGTGGGGAATCTGGTCCAGACATATGGTTAAGCAGGGTCACCCAGAGCACAATGGCACAACATTGTGCCCAGACAGTTCTGGAGCATCTCTAGTGAGAGAGACTCCATAGCCTCTCTGGGCAACCTGTTCCAGTGCATGGTCACCCACACAGTAAAGAAATTCTTCCTCATATTAAAGTGGAACTTCCTGGTAACTCTTGTCTGATTGCTCAGCACCACCGAGAAGAGGCTGGCTCCACCCAAAGTATTTCAGAGTCAGTTGGGTAAGTCACCCTCCGGAATTTGTAACTAAAGAACTTATGGCATACATACCCCATTACCAGTGAGTCTGATCACAATACAGGAATAATCTATCATTTACTAGTTCCCAAGGTTTTGTTGTTTTCCTTCACAACTACAAGGAAAACTCAGGAACTTCACCCAAGGAGATCTCAGCAAGCCACCACCAAGAGCACTCCAGTTGGATGTGTGGACTCATTTTGTAATGTCACATGAAAGCGTCAGTTGGTTATCTGAGTTGTACAGCCTGTGTTGCACTGACTTTGGAAACAGTATCTTTTTAATTACTATGTTAAAAGCCACTAAGAAGTCTGTTATTACAATAGCAAACAGTGTCAATTCAGTCCAGCTTTTAGAAACCTTAAAAACACCCAAAAAATCCTAACAAACTCACCAAAACAACCCATACTCCAAACTATACTACCAATATTTAGCAACTGCACCTCATAGCACCTTCTAGGACTAAGTGGCTACAGGCATGTACACTTTGTGATCAGCAGTTAATCACATCATCTGCTGATGCTTTACAACCACTGACATTTCAGAGATTCTCCAAATTCCACAAAAGTTGCCCAGTTTTCTAAAATGAACTGAAAACAAACAATCAGGGCTAACAGATCAAAAAAGGTGCCTGTGCAATTTGCATATTAACAAAACAAACACATACTATTAGTATAGATTCTCACAGATTTTAAAATTATTTTACTTTAACATTTTTTACTATCTTCCTTAGTTACTGCTTAAACAGATATGATTCTGTTTTGTCTATAATTTGTGAACCTGTGAAACAGCTTCTGCAGACAAAAATAATTATGCCTCTTTCCCCCTCACCAGTAATCTTTATTTACTGCTATGTCTTTCTGTTTCATATAAGTAAATCAAACCATGCATAATAAAAACAACACTCATAACAAAAAAAGGAGCTGATCTTTGCCCCCAAGTTCTGCCTCCTTCAATGCTAAAACTGCAGTAAGTGTCCTTTTTGCACTTAACTTTCAACTTTAATCCTGACGCTGAATTACTGAATTATGTTCACAGGTAGGATAACTTCTAGGATGATTTTCTTTGCAATAGAACTTACCATCTGGAGCATATTTTGAAGCTATTCCCAAAAAAATCCCCAGTGCAACAAAAAGTGAAAGGCTAGAAATGGCAGAGCAAATAAGAGTATTTTTGTGCCTGTTGGCTTCTGCCTGTCGGCGGTGCTGCTCCACTGGTAAGGACGGGAGTCTTGTCTGGGCTTCTTGTCTCGCCGAGGTAAATTCTGCTGCAGCATGGCTCTGCGAAGGCGGCGGGGGACGGAGAGGGGCAATTCTTCCCGGGACGTACCCCGAAGACCTGTGACTGTTCCCGTTCTGAGGACGGAGGAATGCAGGGGAGCTCCCCCTGGTATCAGTGCCTTGCATGTTATAAAGTCACTGGAACATGCACACACACACAGAGGGAAAAAATAAGAGACAGGCTTTCAGAATACAGATCAAAATGCATAAAACAAAAAAAGAAACAACAACATGAAGCAATTTTAAACCACGTGCGTCAAGGAGAACAGCCACTGAAGCTGTGACTACTTACAAAATATCAGTCATTCAGCTGCTACTGGTCACTTGCCATGGTATAACTGCATGGAACAATAGCATATGTGTCTTCAACGAAATTAAACTCAAAAGCATGTGGTAGGGGAACCTAGTACAGCACAGGCCATTTCTTCATAGTTCCAGTGTGTATTTTTCACAGACTATTTTCACAGTTAACTTATGAGATTAAGAAATCAGATGAACAATGAGAAAGCCAGCAACCCCTGCTTCCCCACAGTTATGCAAATAATGTCTAAATGTATTTTTTCTGTACACAGAAGCTAAACAAACTCTTCACTTTCCCTTATGAAAAAGAAGCTGAAAAAGACAAGCCTTCCTTCTACACTGGAAGCCCTAAAAGCCATTTAAATTTTATATACAAAATACCAAATAATATTTTATTTCTAATCATGCTGATGCAACTTAGTCAGCACTTTTAACAAGCTGAGCTGCATAGAGCCAGAAAATTTTTAATTTACTCACAGCAGGATTAAATTGCTAGTGAAGGCGCATCAGGAAAGGCTCTGTAAGGAAGTCACCTATATCTTATTTAGCAAACCTTGTGGTTTTTCTCACTGCTGAGATGCCTGGGTTTGGACACAAAGTATAGAAGCAACATGACTGCTCCAGATCTGTGTACCTATGACCCAGAAATGGGTGCTGCTTTTATTTTAGTTACTGGCATTGTTTCCACCTTTCTTCCGAAGCATGTCAAGAGGAAAGCATACCAGTGCCATCACTGCCTGGCCCATCCTCAAAAGCAGTTCTAACTCACCACACTTGTCTAGTTTAAGAGACAAACCTGCATTTGACTGTTTTCTGTTTTTTCAGTCAATAGCGTTCTACAGAGTATTCACAAAGCTGAGAATTTTTTTTTCTCACTATGATTAACATTTCTTTTAGATGAAAATTTTTGAGAAGGATGCTCACATTTCAGTTAACTGAAACCTAACTTTTTAAACTAAATCCTGAAGGGGATTTAGGCATAAAACACGTGTATTAAACAGCGAAGTTTAGGGAAAATAAAAACTACTGATAATGGAAGAATATAAAGATTCTCTTTCTGTTCCATTAACAAAGGGAAGTCTGAGCCATACTCTGTAGTGTCAGGCACCCTGATGAAGGAGAAATGTGACAACTGTAATCATATTCTGAGAAGTACCAAAGGAGCTTTTTGTCCCACATGCTACAAAATCTGATACTTCACTATTTAAAGGAAAAAGAGCTGTTACTATTGAACAGGCTGGATTACATTTTCATGGAAGACAATGCATCTCCAGATGCATGCACAATGACAATGAAGGCACTGAAACATTAACTGGAGTAGCTATCCCAGAGTGCAAAAATTATTTCAAGTCCTCCAGAAGTGTGTCTCATGCCTGTCCATTATAACAAATTGATTTTCAGCATTCTCCTTTCTATTCTTTGACAAACTATTTCCCAAGCCTAATCATCTGCTCTCAGACTTAAATGCCCAACATGTTATGTTCACTGTGGAACAGTTTGTTTTAACCTCGTGCTCTTACGGTCAACTTGTTATCTCTCGGCAGTGAAAATAATTTCTGTGTTTTAGATGTGGTATTAAAAGCTGAGCAGAGATGGACCTTTTCAGCTACTTCAAAGACAGTATTTGTCTAGCTAAACAAATGCTGAACTAGCTTCTTAATTAAACATTTTAAGAAATCTGATCCAGCACTGAGGGTTTTTGTCAATGGTTTGAAACCCCAACTCCTTAAACTTGGTTAAAAAGTTTTCAGTTATGGCATTTATCTATGACATTGAGGAAATTATTGCAGTGTTCATTATAGTGTAATATCAACAGTTAACAAGTTTGTTAATTACTCAGCTATATCAACTAAATCCAGATTGGCTATGCAAGACTTAACATAGTTTTACAAAATAGTTTTACCACAATTTTGCCCACCAAGGCCTCTTAAAGTACTGCCAGACCTCTAAAGAAATAAAAAAGAAAAAAAAGAGGCATTCATTACAGCAGACATTGAAAACACTTGTGTCGTTTTTCAAGCATATTTTGTGTTGCACAAAGCATTCTGCTTTGTTTGCAAACCTCATTTTCGCAACCATAAAAAGTTTTCAACTATCCTGCTCAAGTGAAAACACAGGTCACTCCAAGAATGGGTGGGAAAGAGACAGTAGAATTGCTGTCTTACTCATTACAAAATAAAAATAATGAAACTGAGCCATAAGGAGATACGTAGCACATTCTAAAGACTCACCATATAGTTTTCCATTATAGCAGGAGTAACCATTGCAATACTTCCTTCCCTCTTCATGTGTTTTTTGAAATTCTCTAGCTGAAAAATTATCTATTCTGTAGAGCAGCTACTAGCTTTTTTAAAAAGACAGACTCATAATGTGATTCAAGTTACTGGTTTGTTTATTTCCACTCGGTGGAAGTCTTCAGAGAGCACCACACAAAGGCATGTACAGTAATTGGCTGTATGGCCAGTTATGCCTCAGAGAATGCAATTATTTGGTTGCATGAATACAGTCTGTGTGTCAAAAATACAGCACAAATACAAATTTTACTCTGTAAATGCATTTACAGAGTAAAATACAGGACAAAATACCTGAACTGTTCAACTATTTAAATACTACATTTGCTTGCAAGTTCCTATGCACCTGAATTTTTCCACATTTCCCTTTAAGCTGCACCTATGCTGTGGTCTCCTAAAGGTTCTCATGATATGGGCATCTCTTTCTGATGGTCAGTCCAAGACAAGAACACCACCCACTTTTACAATTGTACTGTGGTACACAGAATGATGCAGTATTTTACTTTGCAGCTTGCTTCAGAGTGTTTCCAGTAACAGTCAAGTTCTCGCACCATATACCACGAGTTACCTAACATTTATACAGAGCTCAATCTGTACAAATGTGTTATCTGTCATGCCATTTATGCATGCTGTTGTCTCAGTATTCCCAAACCTCCTGCACGTCAGCTTTCAACAGTATTATGCAAGATTTTAAATCCATTATTCAACACAGTTTTTAGTCAGGGCCACACTTTAGCATGTGCTTCCAGCCCATCAGTATGAGGGAAGCTTTCAAAGCACAGACTCAGCTGGAGTATCTCAGATGCTTCAGCCCACTATGTGTCTGGAGTATCTCAGATATTTCACTGCCACCCATCTGCTGGACGACTGCACTATTAGCATATCACTCTTTTGCAAGAGCAGAGCTACTCCACATGATCCAGATTTCTGCTCATGCACCCCTTCCTACAGCGTGAGCAAGCAAACAAGTATTTCTTATACTGGTCACATCAACCAATGCAACCTAAACCACTTTAAGTTAAAAAAAAAAAAAATTAATTTTGCACAGCTTCCAAGTGAAAACAGTGAATACCTGCAAGTAGTGAACACCTGCAAGCCTGGATCTGTCGGCAGAGCATCTGAGCTGTGTGGACAGCAAACCCCAGCAGGCAGACAGCAGTGAGCTGCTGAACAGGCTGCAACACCTCCAGTCTCCTCAAGTATTCCTTCACCACTTGCAACTTGTGCTGCTACCACGCACTCATGCAAGCCCACATTGTTCCACACGGTCTGAAACTGGAAACATATGCACTGTACAACCAAGGGATAACATCTGAACCTCCCGAGACGTGACTGTGTGCACGGAAGCAAGTGGCATGCTTATCCATTACTCATTTTGGGGCTGGTTTCCTGGAAAGAAATTGGCTTCTTTTACCAGATAATTCAAAACATCACCTGACATCACCCAAAAAGTGAGAAAATTACCAAGATATTACATGCTTCTGTGCTGTCAAATGCTAAGTGCAATAAAATGTGTCAAACACGCTAAAAAACTCCCACACCCCTGCCCCATCTGAAAACTTTGTAAAGAAAGTTTGCTTACTTCATACAGTGCAAAGAAATTAATGCTTCTCTTGAAGCATGTTTTAAGGATAACGGATCTTAAAAGAGAAGAGAAACCAGAAGAAATTACACACTTCTGTTGATATGGGCTATCAAACACAACTAGCTCTACTACTGACCTATGGCCACACCATCTAGTACAAGAGTATAGAATTCCTGTTAAGGAAAAGAGTGACCAAGGGGTGAAAGAAAACAACACACATACACAAAAATATTTCCCCATGCAACACAGCACTACAACAGTTATTACAGCTGTCCTGGTAGAGGCATTTGTGTGGTATGAAAACAAAGGGAAGTGAGAAACCCAAGAAAAGTGAAAGGGACAAGATCTCAGTATTAAAAAGCTCTTAAGAAGCTACAATTACTGAACAGAAAGTGATGTAAAGTAAGATTGTAAGTATGACATGAACACCTTTACAGACCTTCAAGCTGGTCAACTACAATAGTGATACAAATTTCAATGCTTCAAGCACTTTGAAAGTCCTCAGTTTAACAAATCCCAACCTCACCAGTAAGAATGGTTCCAAACAGGCTGCCCACATGCTTTCCTTTCTGGTTCCACATTTTCTACTGCCTCATTCCGAAATTACACTTCTACACTAAGATAAGAAAGAGCATATTTGAAGGAACCTACTTTTCCACCCGTGTACAAGAGCTGGAAAGAATATGTGCGCAGTAAAATGCATTGACACAGTTGGGTATCTGCTGGAAATCACAACAATATTTAAAACAGTCTGAAAAATCTCAGCTGAATTAAAAAATAGAAATGTAAAACTTCTACTGACATCTAGACATATATGCTGTTTTCTGCATGCCACTACCAAGTCTTCTCCCTTGCCCAGCATGTTCACAAGAAAATCAGAGCAAAAATCAGCAAGAAACAGAGATATAAGGATGGTAAAAATTACAGAACTTAAAATATAAGCTCTGTTGCACTAGATTTCCTGAATTTCCTGTGTAGCAACTGCTAACTTTTAGTAAATTTCCTGGCACATAGAAAACATGCAAAATTGCATGATACACAACCACTTGAGCCAAGGTCCACATTTCCTAAACCAAATCTTTAAAAATACAAGAATCACAAAATCACTTCAGTACCACACATCAAGAGACAGGAGTGAAAGCATGCATTATACTTATGGTATAAGAGAAGGCCAACAGATAGAAATAATCATCATCAGCTGGTCTAATGAAATCTTGGAGCACACAAGTTTCTCTCCAGGTCAGAAGCATATATACAAGTAGGGAAAGTTGAACTACCTATGTTTAGGTGACATGCAAAACAATTAAGCTATTATCTATGGATTAGAAAGGATAATGAGGTGAGGGGGAGAGGATGGTAAGAAGATTGCATCCTAAGGGAACTAGACAGGTAAACAAACACTCTGGAATAGAGTTTGTCTGTGGAGAGAAGTATGAAATTATGGTCAAGCAAAACCACTCTCAGGTCCATGGCTGACAGCATACAGGAGAGCCATGAATTTCATTCCTACCCTCTTGTGTGGGTGTTTGGCAGATCACCATTAAGGATGAAACTGAAAGATCAGAGGATATTCGTATAAGAAAAATGGTTCCCTGCTCCAATGACAACTGGGCTTTTGTCCTTCATGAACAGTTTGTGTGAACAAGCTCTGCAGCACTCACTTGGTTTCACTTACAGAGCATTTGATGTAGCAGATGAAGTATCTGATTTTGCAGACAGTTCACATACAAAATGTAGGGATTTTTGTAG
Organism: Grantiella picta; assembly: GCA_013397955.1. Lineage (NCBI taxonomy): Eukaryota > Metazoa > Chordata > Aves > Passeriformes > Meliphagidae > Grantiella > Grantiella picta. The sequence goes on along the minus strand of VZRM01002265.1, from coordinate 272,129 downwards.
TTCTGCAGAGATGCATCTTACCGCAGAAACTGCAAGGACATGTTTTTTTCTAATTCTAGACACTAAACATTATCCTTTAAGTTTTCAAGAATGCTCAACTGACAAGAAGACACTGCAATTTTCAGTGCGATCAAATACAACTGTAGTAGCTTCAGATCTTGCTCATTGAAACAAAGAAACGTAAGCCAGAAGCCACAGCAAACCGTGGTCAGCGTATTTAAAATGGTATCTGACATTTCCAGAGATTTTATTTTATCTTTATAAATTACTTATAAACTGGGGAGCTCTAGTCTGTTTTTCACTCACTGCACATTCTGCCAGAGAAAATCAAGCAGAAACAAGTGACTTGATCGACAACTTAAATACAGCATGTCCAAGACCACACTAGGAAATATGGCCCGTGCTGAAATAGGCAAAATGAATGGAGTAATTTTTACTGTTCCATTTTCAGAAATGAAATGTTTTATAATTTGTGTAAGACATCAAGAGTAGAAACTGGCATTTTAATCTGCCATTAACTTGCTGCATGAATCACAGCTTATTTGGGCCCCAAGCCCGTAACATGAGAAAAAAAGAAGTGGTCACCAGCCTCACAGGGACATTGTGAGGGTTAGTTTAGAGAACACTTTGGTCTCGCTCAGTGATGCATCTGAGTACAAGCCTACTTTTAAGCAAATAAATAGCTACACTTAAGTCAACAGCTTTCACTCAAAAGTGACAGTTTTGCCACATTCACCTTACAGAACCCGAATAAGGTGGTAGGGGAAAAAAACAAATGAAAACCACGGAAACACACTTAAAGTACTCCTCATATTGACAACAAGCAGTGGTATACAGATATCTGTAGTGTCTAGAAAAACGCAAATCCCATCCAAAACAGCTATAGCTTAGGATTTCAAAGCAGAAAATTTTCTGTGTAATGGTAATACACTTCAGAGAGGTAAAGTCAAGTTTTGGCACTACCATTAATCACTGACAAAACGGAGTTCAGGCCTACAATCCTCCTCCAAAGAGAAGAGAAGGAAAGTAAGATTGCATATCTATTATTAAATTAGAAAAGCTCTTATAAATAGACTATAAGCATCTGTGAAAGTACAGAATATAAAAGGCAGTGGCGGAAAGAGTCAGATAGGATATTTAGCTTTGGTAAACTGACATATGTAAAAATACCCTTGAGTGTACTCATAATCACTTAATCAAAGGATTGTCATGTTCAAGTTATATTTAAAACACAAATCAGTACCAGAACAGACACTCTCTTCCATATCAGCATGTGGATTTCTTACTTTCTGAGGCAAAGCTGTTAAGTTCTCAGAATTTTTTCTTCACTCCAATTCAAGCTTCAGTAAATAATGCTACCCCTTATTCTGCATACTTGAAAGATCATCTCTGCAAATTTTAATCATGCATCAGCCACAAAAAAACAATGCTGCTTGAAAAGCTCAACTGTTGCAGCTGCACACCCACATTCTTTTGTCTTGCATTTGTATGAGCCAAGTCAAATGAGTTTGCATTAAAAATAATTAAGAGCTCCAAATCACATCCAGTGAGAGCACAGCTGTGACTTCAGCAGCTCTTAGCTGTTTGAACCCCCAAAGGATTCTTCATCCTGGTGACCGATGACTGAGAGAGGCCATATGGCACAGGTCCACAGAGTCAGCAGGAGTTGGTAGAATGCAAATGACATTTCATGCCCCTTCCAAGGAAGAACAAAAAAAGCTGACACTATGAAGTCTCTGAACCTCATTCAGTACTTTATGCTTTGGACTTCAAGAATTTACACAGGTTCAGAGAACAAGGTTGCAGAAGAGAAGTCTGCTGAGGATTACTGGATAAATAACACGGCCTAGAGTTTAGGAAGCTCTTGAAACACACGCTGATGAGGCTGGAAGCAGTAGCATCACTACGTAGTAGCTTCATCAGACGGCTATTACTCACCACTGCCAGACACTGGGTAATTGCCTGGACGGACACTGTGCATGATGTGATGTGGTCACTTTTCTACTATGCTTTAAGACCTCATTTAACAGCCTCTGCCTTCACTTTTCCAAAATCACCTCTCCTCCTCTAAGGACCAAATTCCCCTCAACTCAGCCATTGCAACTGGCTGCTGACACCAGCCGCACAAAATATACTTTTACCTGACCACCTACATTAACATGCCAAACTGATACACAGTAGCTGAAACATAGGTACAGTTTTCATTTTGCTGTCGGAATGGTGGCAATCCAGCAGCAGGGCACAGCACATACCAGCTAAATAAATGAGGGCACAAAACCTTCAGTCTTAATAAAAGAGTTTCTACTGAGAAACTAATGAAGAACAACTTGACTGTATATCTGAATGCCAAGAAATCACAGAATTGACAACTTTGTGAGTTGTGAGCCTGATGAATAATGAACAGTGACTTAACTTACATAACATGAAACGTTTGTACAATTTTATAAAAGAAAAAACATTTTCTACCATTTTCCTTTCACAAAAAAATGCAAACAGCATGCTTGGGATATCTCAAAACAGCAAAATCTCAATCTTCAAACAGCAAAACAAAGCCCTGTAATGAACCACTAAGCATGCATTCTGCTGAGCTGGTGGCTACATTCATATTTTGGCTTACTGTGGTAAATTCCGCTCTAGGAAACTCCAGGCACTCCACACCCAATGGCCAAGTACTGCAACATTCTGCCAGGTATAGCTAGTCATCTTGCATGACTACACTACTCCTTTTATCATGTTCTTCTTAATCCACGTGCCAAAAAGATAGAAGAGCTACTAGCACATTCCCTTTCATTAACCTACTTCACAACAAAGCAGTAAAATCAGTTACAAGTTCTAAAGTATGCATTCTTTAATGCCTTCAGTATTTCCTTTCCATATTGGCGAATACATCACTTTTCTTCCTCACATCTTTGCTCAACTTTTCTACTCCTCTTCTATTTTCTTTCTCAGTATTACTCTTCCAAGAAAATATTTCTGTGGATTTCTACACCCACATCTACAATTCATTCCCATTCGTCTTGCCAAAAATACCTCCATTAAATTGACCGTGAAATAAATCCCTTTTTGTAAAAGTCAGCGGAGAATGGATCAAGTCTAATCACGATTTGATTCCAAACAAGCAACTGCAATTTACTATACAGACTTTAATCATGTGTTGATGCATACTTCAGGTGATTCTACAGATCAGTCTAAGCAAAGCATGAACTTTACTGATATACTTTAGACTACACTCCTATGATTTCATTTTTTAATATATAGAAAGTGAGATTTACTAGGTGATATTTTGCCAACTAATTTCTGCCTTAAGTTTTTAAACCACTCGTGCAAGCACACAGAAGGTGAAGAACAGCGTCATGGCAAGCCCTGCGGGACAAGCTTCCTTGAAGCCCTGCAAGATGTGGCCCATCAGCCAAGGAGCTCCTTTAGCTGCAGGGCAGGCGTAGCAGGGCTGTGCTGTGCCCTCACAGCTGCGGAGGCTGCAGCATCAGCTTCCAGCAGACAATCTCACCAGGCTCCCTCTCCGCCCCAGCTCCTGTGCAAGCCAGAACCAAGAGGAGATGGAGCTCCAGTCCTAGCACAGAGAGTAGCCAGAGCCTTCACACAGGTAAAGAAGCAAATTACTCCCTCCTGTTCAACTGGTACAATAAACAAAACTGAGTCAATACTGGTTTTCTGCAAACAAGACTTCCACACCAAGAAACTGAACTGACTTACCTCAAAACACTCAGAAACAATATGCTAAGACTGTTTAATAAAACTTTTCTGAAACATGCTGGACATGTAATAAAGCAAGTAAATTACGGTGCTTCATATTTAAACCACGTTATAAGGGTTATCTGGAATTTAAAAAATTTCTAGTCCTGGCTGTCCAAGGCGTGCAGACATTTATTTGCCTCTTTGGTGGTAAGAATGCTGTTTCGAAGTATTTAAATCAGACTGAAAAGCACCTGTCACACTGCACGCTATCACTACTAAAGGAAAGAAAACCTCTTAACTTCAAGTACAAAATACTCAAACACGTATCAACTCTATTAAAAAATAGAATATAATTTTTAAAAAAAGCTGCAAAATAACCAAGATAGTCCCACAGGTTGTGTTCTACGTAATTTTAAACTCATGCCTTTGAGGAAAAACAACCTTTTTTATTCCCCTGGTGTGTCAGCTTGGAAGAAATGTGAACTGTGTCGCCAAAATGTAACTCTTCCAATCACAGGACCGGTTACAGCTGGGAAACTTTCAGTGGATTTCATGGGCCCTTCTGAAAACTACGGTTTTTACTCACAGGAGCCATTATCTTCTACTAGTTAGTGTCTCTAGCAACTAGCAACAAGTCAGGTGAAGCTGCTAAAAGCTTCCAGTCATCCCTCACCACTACTTTCCCCACAAAACACTGTGGAGCTAATGTGTTAATATTCATAATTAAAAACACCTACAGTCTGTCCCTGAAAAACATCTATCACATCTCAAAACAGCACACACCACAGCTCCTGTTGAAATCATATGCTGAATTTCAGGAGACACCCTCATTTTAGCACGGGCCTCACAAGACCCCTTGTCTTTGTCCTCTTCGCCTCCACACTCCCTCTTCTCTTCTTGAATCCCTTTGTAGCTGGGGGCATTACTTATGCTTCACATAAAAGTTATTTCTCTGGCCACTTTGCCAGCTCAAGTCCCTGGCACAAAGTCTGCTGGATGCTGCATTAGTAGTGAGAGAGCAGGAGGAGCAGGCCCAACAAAGTTGATCCGGCAGAAGATTCCACATCCATGCAGGCAGTGCGCAGGATCCGTGTAGACAAAGCACCTCGAACGGCTACAGACTCCCAAGAACAAAGATGAACCTCCCTCCTCCTTACTACTACCCACGGGCCACTTCACATTAGTAGCTAAGCTGCTGCGAATCTTTTTCTGTGATTCATCAAAACAGACTAATGCCACACAAAAATACGGCGTACTACTTCATGCTCCTTACTACATTGTGTTTGTCAAGCCCCAGCTTCTATTTTGTATTTAGAACTACTCAGAAACATAAAATCTCTTCCCTTTTAAGGAAACTGTGTCTCTAATACACATGTAAAATATAAACTAGCGTACTATCTTCAGCACGCAGCCCTCATCTAAGCTGTGATACAGCACAAATGCAGCGCATTAATCACTAAACGCCGTCTTTTCTTAGAGCGGTTGCGATGATGTACAACTCTCACTGTTTCTTCCGTGCCTCTGGGCAAGCAGAGCAGCTGCCGGTTATCAGTCACAAGGAAGGCATTCCTCGACAGCCCGAGCACTCGGGGATGCCTCTGACAAGTTGCAGCGCAGTCCCGCCGCGATGCGGACCTCAGCCCGGTC
>VZRM01002265.1:246355-265891 GCA_013397955.1 Grantiella picta | reverse complement strand
TGTGCGGTCTGGGGAGGGCGGCGGGGAGGGATGGAGGGACACCCGGAGCGCACGGGAGGCGACAGTAGCAGAGAGCAGAGACACGCGGCGGCTGTCGGGATGCGCGGGCTGGCCCAGCTAAGCGGGAATGGCGAACAAAGTTACTTACGGCAGTTGTAGTCCGGGCAGTCTGACCAGGGGAAAGAGCTGAAGAGCTGACTGGAAAATCTGATTCCCCTTTCTGGGTTTTTTGGGGGGTTTGGTTTTGTGAGTTTATTTTGTTTGTTTGTTTTTAATTGTAAACCCACAAAGAACAAAGCTTGGCTACATCTGAGAGTATCTGACCATGTNGTTTTTAGTTTTTGGGTAAAATCGAACAAAATCCAGAAAACGTTCTGACTTTCAGGGAGCCCCTGCCTGTAGCTGTTACACAGCAAAGAGCATCAATTGGTATAGACATTCAGAGGGACTGTGACGCTTCAGCGCACCTCACCCTCTCAGCCTGTCAGCTTTGATGTAAATCTGACAAGAGGCTTCTCTTAAGCTTGGGACCTCCCACCGTTTCCGTGCACTGTGGTTCGACCAAACTCGTTACTAACCAGAAAGAAAAAAAAATAAAAGCCCCCTGATCTCATTTGAGTAATTTGAGATGCTTCAATTAAATGCTTCGGGAAATACAAGTGTTTCCCAACGTAGTTATTTCCTTGGGAATATTCCAAACAGATGAAAACAAAGTGAAAACTCACTTGTATGTCTATGAATACTGCCCTACTAACTTTGGTTCTAGCGATTTCCTCTTTGTTTACGGGTAGGCATAGCCCATGTGTGCTAATAGCATATGGAGACATCTAGTGCCTAAACAAAACACTGCAAATCAGCTTAATTAGCCTGAAATCTTGGAGATCACACTCGGATCCATTGCTTGCAATATTTCACCAGGACTGCGGGGTGCGGAGGGGATTTACTGCAAACCGTCGCACCGCACAGTAACAGCTGCCATGGGCAGGGACTGCGGTGGAATGAGCAGCTGTGCTAACTCAGGAGGGGACTGTGACTGCAGCCCTGCTGCACAGCTTGAGCTTCAGGCTATGGCTTTCAGGCCTGAGATTTACAGCAGTAATTGACTCAAGACAGAGATTTGCCTGTGTAGACACAAAAGGGATTGAGACAGTTCCTATCTTGCCCTTGTCCCTATACCACGGAGAGGAAAGCCCTTAGGTGTACGAATAACACGGTTTCATCTTGGCTTTGATAGTGTCTCTGTGTTTCTATTCTTTCTTTGTTAGCCCGGGGGCTCAATCATTCTAGCACATGTAATCGTAAAATCTTGCCTCTTTTCAACAAACATATGCAAACTGAGTACTTATATTTGCCAATTACTTTGGCTGAAATTAAATTGAAGGTAAGGCCTGCTTATCCACTGGAAAGGTATCAGTCCGGGAACAGAAAATATTTGCTTTTTTATATACTTGTGTAAAGAAAGAAGAAATACAGACTGCTGATCAACGTTCTCAGCCAGAAGCCCAAAAAACAGCTCATTTCAGTGATACCAGTGTAGGTATTTTTGCCAGTACTACTACATACGGGCATAAACTAGAACATTTCTACATGCTTTAAGTAATCTGAAACTAAATACATTGCATTATGTGTGTGTGTAGGAGTGCACATGGGTGTATGTTTTAGACAACCCACATAACATGTACTTCTCAGTCTCAGGCAAGTCACAAATACCTGTGAGCTGTAAAAGCACTAGATCACAGGACCATAGAAAAATTAAGGCTGGAAAAGACTTTTAGGATGATTAAGTCCAACCGTCAACCCAACACCCCCACCATGTTCACCATTAAACCATGTCCTCAAGTGCCATACCCACAGGTTTTTTGAACACTACCAGGGATGGTGACTCCACAACTTCCCTGAACAATCTGTTTCAACACTTTACAACCCTTTCTGTGGAAAAAAAATTCAAATATCTAATCTAAACCTCTCCTGGTACAACTTGAGGCCATTTCCTCTCATCCTGCCACTTGTTACCCAGGAAAAAAGACTGACACCATCTCACTACAACCTTCTTTCAGGTAGTTGTATATCTCTTATAAAATGGAATTATCACCAAACAACTATAATGTTTTTAAGTGATGGATACATTTGAACAAAACAATCCCTAAACCCCATAAGTATGCAAAATATGGGACTTTGAAATTACCGAAGTATTTGAAATCTCTGTATCAAACCCAAATGGTGCACTAAAGCATTAGTGCATTTCCACATGGTGTGACTTTTTCCTTCATGCTGCTTTGGGTTTCAGTAGACAAAAGGTTGGTAAAGTGTATAAAATAAAAGTTTAAAATGGAAAAAGATGGGCTTGAAAGAGATGACTGATGCCATCACTATGGTCTAATGATTTCAAAATAAGTAAGAAGGAAGCAGCTTTTGTCATTCTGAATAAAAGGAGGTAGTAGAAGTGAGGAGAGACCAAGTAAGGAAGCAACATGAGAGAGTAAGTAAGTATAGGCAGTTACTGGTTAAAACTGTGTCCTATTCTCTCAATTCCCATGCAGATCCTTAGAAAATATTGCTGTTGGTCTGTTGAGATAAGAGAGCAAATGTACATATTTCTTTCCTTACTTTAGCCTTTCTGGCATATGTCCCAGGTACTCTGTTGAAATATCTTTTCCATATAGTAGCCATGTTTTAAATTATCATAAAAAGCATCGATTTTTAATTAACTCTCTGGGAGTTTGGCATGTGTGGAAAAATAAAAGTGAAATTAATAAAATACTATGAAGGCTGCCTAGGCTGTGGGAAGCTTTTCTCTCAGTAAAATCCTGATCTTACTTTGACATACTGTGCTTCAATCGAAGGTAACAGCAGTTAACAAAATGCAACAGTTTAAGGGAGAAGAGTGTAAAATGCATATTGGGGGAATGTAGAAGTAATTTTTAACCAAATTTAGTAAAGAGCAGTTTCAATGCACCATCTTTCCCTGTTCACTGAAGAGCCAACACCTTTTTCTTTCTGTACGTCAAAACAACCCATATGCAACTCATTTAATTTTTGCAGGTGTATAAAAAAGTGTGACCTATTTCTGAGTTCTCTAAATCCTACCTGTCATTCTCCTCCCTCACTTTGTCTGTTCCCAAAAATTTTACAGTGGAGAAACTTGTCAGAATTTCAAGATTCTGGGTCATATAAAGATGAGAAACTGTTGAAACCCAACAACAAAAGCTGATATGTTTTTAGTGGTTTTTAGATTTCCTCCTCTGAAATCAAATGTTGATAGTGAATCCACAAAACAATTTTAAAACTTCTGTTAATGGAGTATAATGGAGTATAGGCTGCGCTGAAGGGTGAAAGGAGAATTAATAAATAGGGTTTTTAAAAGAACAGTTGAACATAAGTATAAAGAACAAATAAGAATGAGAGGAGGAAGAAGATAGATATAGATAGAACACAAGAAGTGAAGCACATAATTGAGACAAAAGGAAAGAAGAAAAAAAACCCAACAAAACCACAAAGCAGATATGAGTACAAGAAAACCGTATTTTGCGGTTTACACTTCTAAAGTGTAGTTTGATGAAAGACAAAATGCACCAAAGCCATACTGCATTAATTTTAAATATCATCTGAATAAAAGTCCAAATTCCCTACCAAATGAATTAATCCATTCACATTAAGAAACAGATACAACTTTCTCATTTTGGTAGGATTTTAGTTCAATGTGATTAAAAACATATGATTGTGATTGTTTTCTGTATTAAAAAAAATTTCTTTAGGAAAGCTTCTCGCTGCGAGTGTCCACCTTCCAAGTCACTTCAATATTCATTTTAATGTGAATTGGGTTGACACGCCAATTTCACAAGCTAAGCACAACAGTGAATTTGCCTTGCATTTAAGGTAAATAGTGATGCAAACTGATTGGTAAATGAGTGACCAGAAACACAACCATAAGGACTATTGGTTCTAGTTGCTTGTTTGGTCAAGAAACATAAGTAATATTTAAGCAGATACACTGTTGGGCTAGGCAGATCCACAAGATTTGAATTTGGAGTGCTGTGTGCATGAGACAAGAGCCACAGTCTACAGACCTTTTAACATGTCAGAAATTTTTGATTTTGAGACATTCCACAACCCATAAGGCAAACTAAAAATTGTCAAATGCTTAATTTCCTACAAACTGCCTGCTAGACTTTAGTTGAAACTATTTGAAGTATCTATGATGATTTGTGTTTCATCTCATGTTCCTAGTGCAATTGCTTTTCAATAATGCACGTTTCCCTGTGACAAATTTAAGTCCTGAATTTTTGTTTTGTTTTTACCTTAACAGAGAATGATTTTGGTTCAAACTCTGTGAATTTTACAAGAAGAAGAGCAGAGCTTAAAGCACAGATTTCTGATCTGCATTCACATTACTGAATACATACGAGTAAGCCAGAAACATGAAAAAATTGTGTTCTTTTCATCTTTGAGAAAGACAGAGAGTCTGATTTCCACTGTAGAGAAATGCATTTTAAGTGGTCTGCTCTTATGGTTATCTATTATGTATCTGATTGAAGAGAAAATATAAATATTTTCACAAGGTGAAATGTTCAGGAATAATCACGTATTTTAAAAGCATTAAAACCTTTGGAAAAAGAACAAAGCTATAACACTTCTAAGTTAGTGCCAAAAACAGATACGGAAAGTTTTGAAAGCCTGTATTTGCAGATACCTCGTTTTGTCCCAGAAGAAACATATGTAGGTAGGAACACTTTTTGTGTATCTGAAAATCTAAAAGGCAAACTGCAACATTAGGACGCCAAGATAACATTGATTTCCGCAGCATTAAAACCAAGTTCAAAACAGAACTGTCCATCAATTGTAACAAGATACATTTCTTGTACATGATGATTTGCTAATGCAAATCTTCTCAAAAAGCTTTGGGCTTCTCAATTCAAATTGAGACCATAGTCCTCAAAATTTCATTTTTTTATATAAACTTCTGTGAAATTCAGCAGAAACACATTTGACAGATGTTTAAGTAACATTGTAGAATATGGCAGTTATGCTTACCTTGTTTTGTAACAAAGCAATCACATGCGTATGTAAAATCGGGGGGGGTTCAGTAAGTTTTCAGTTTTCTGCCAACACAGTGTGTCACCAAATGACTGATTGAACCCTTTTCCTTTTTGGAAGAACAAATACAAAGGCGAATCACAGTTACAGGAAAAGTTATCTGTTGGATTCCGTTCGTAGGATATCATCCTGACCTTTTGTTTTTTTACAAAAAAACCCCAGGAACTGAAGTGTCTCATATGATTGACAGCCAAATGTGAAAACAAGAAGTAGTTCCTTGCCCAACAGAAATGATCAGAGACACATCTGCAGTCCTGCAGAATATTGACCTTAAACATCTGGTTCAGGTTGAGATATTCAATAATCCTAAAAATTATGCTACTGTTTTAAAGTCAGTTCTTTAAACAAGAGCTTGAGGTGAAAGCACCATGATCATTACTGATTTTGCTGATCTGTATCTTTACAAAAACCATAAAATTCTATTAAAACAGGACTCTCTATACTAAAGCAGAGGTTCGTCTAGCAAAGTAGGCTCCCTCCAACAGCTGATTACAAGAGAGTACAAGAATATATTTTAAAAAGTTATGTAAATATACATCAAAATTTTTTAGATCACTACCCATTCTTCCAGTGATTTGCAACTCTGTGTCACTGTTGATGGGCTTCTTTTTACCAGCTTCTATAAAGAATCTGTTGCTTTCTGAACTACGTACATTTATGATGTCCTGCGACAAGGAACTCTGTAGCAGAACTGCTTCTTGTAACAAGAAATATCTCTTTCTCTTGGTTTCGGAGGTTCCACTTAATTCCTTTCATATGTTACCCCATAGTTCTTATGTTGAAAGAAAGATAGTCCTGATTCACCTTTTCCATTACACTCTGTAATGGAATGTTCTCTCATGCTCATCTCTTTTGAGATAATAATAAATGTATTAACAGAACATATTTGTCTCCTTCATGAACTGTTTCATACCTCAGCATCTTTATTTTTCTTTTGCCAGCGTTGCTGTCTGTGTATTTAGACAGAAAGAGAATTGCAATAGGCTCCAGAATATGGGCACCTTAGATTTAAATAAGTGCTTTCTTTTCATTCTCCTTTCTCCCTGAATCATCTCTCAAGTTTTTTGCTGTTGGTCACCACTGAATATGGAACTGATGCTTCCTTAGTAGTATTTCTGAACATCAACTGTTTAGAGCCTGTAATTGTGTACATAAACTTTGGATTTCCCAACAACTTGTAAGTACCACATGCTATCACAATCAGTAAGCTTTTAAGAAGGACCTGTGTTTCAGATTGTTCGTGTTCTGCTCTGAATAGCAAGTTCCTGTTCTCTGTCAATTGCAAAATAGGAGCCACACAAAAATGATAACCTTTGCCATAAACTAGCCCTTTGAAGAATATAGGCCATCAGTTCCCTATTGTCCCCTCAAATGCTGTCATTTAATTTTAGGTAAGCAATGAGGGGAAAAAAAAGACAGGAAAAAATACCCAATAAAATATCTAACGTGCTGAAGGCAAAACAATGCGAGCTTCCCATTCTTCGTACACACAAGGCTACTCAGTCAGGGAAGTTCTTTTCTGCTGACCCTTTAATTTTCCTTCAAGTTCTCTTGCTACCAATATTATGTTTCTCTCTTGCTTTTTGGTTCCACTCCCTTAGCTTATTTCCTATTTTTTTGCAGTAGAAGCATATTTACTAAGCCAGGCATATGTACATGTTGGACTGAAACCAACATTTTATAGTTAAGCCCTACCTCTGCAAAATTCCATGAAGCAAGCTGCATGGAAAAGAGAGCACAGGAGAAAAAAAAAAAAGACTAGAGCTAGAAACACTTCGTGTTTCAACATAATGCATCCAAAACTCAGACAGCAAAGATATCTTAGACAATGATTTCTCAGCTGAAACTTCAAGCTGAGCATAGTGAAAGTATAATAATCTGTCCAAGCAATTTTCTCCATTTATGAATTAGACAGAGCACAGACTGAACAGAGATGAGAAACTTAAATGAAGTCAACTCCTGGAAGAAAACAATGCTCCACTTGGGGAGAGTGTCTACAAGAAAAACCTCACAACCAAGCCTCTAGAGAATCAGAGGTAATGACTGCACAGAGAAGGCCTTGCTGGCTTTAGGAATGACAGAGCTTGTCTACAAGACTTATTTGGACAATATTTTCCATAAAGCCTGGTGTTTCCCACCATATATTTACACATTCTACAGGCATAATGAATCTCCAATGGTGCTAAGCTAATACAATGATTAGACCTTTTCATGGGTTCAGACTAAAATTCAGACGAGGCTGAAGTGATGCAGCAGCTTTCATCAGCCCCTGCTGCACGGCTGAGCTTCACACAGGCTTTGGACTGATCCTCCGCCTGTAAAAGCAACAGATTCATGCTGGTCAGACTGGTCAGAACAAAAAGTTTTATGAGACTGGGAAAATTTGTGCCCTCTCCTTGAAGCACTCAACAACTGGACATAAATTCTTAGACACTCACATTCTTGCTAATCAAAAAGACAGTGGGATACAGGCATTTCATTTAAAGCTAAGGAAGCTTTAAATCAAATCTCTTGCTATGCAGAAAGGACTATGATATGGTTATAGATTGTTATTTTACTGCATTTGTTATGCAATTTATGTAATAATGTAACTTTTGACATTACTGTTTCAAGTCATACACCTTTCAGAAGACAAAAAATCAAATAATTTATGTAAATTATTGCACTGGGGAGGAGTGAGGATGTGAGATAAACAGACCTGCAGAAGGAGGGGCAGGAGGTGCTCCAGGTGCTGGGGCAGAGATTCTCCTGCAGCCCATGGTGCAGACCATGGCAAGGCAGCTGTGTCCCTGCAGCCCTCGGAGGTCGATGGGGATGCAGAGATCCACCTGCAGCCCATGAGGGAGCCCCAGGCTGGAGCAGGGGCATGCCTGAAGCAGGCTGTGGGAAGCCGGTGCTGGGACATGCTCCTGTCAGTTGAGGAGGGGAGGGATAAAGTGGCTGGGTGGACACCTGACATCCAGCCAAGGTCAACCCACCACAGTTAGATATTAACTTAATCTTTGTGGTGTGTCATTTTAACAGAAAGGCTTTAAAAGAGGCTTCTGCCTGTTTCTTCTGTGTTTTTGATAACAGCTTACCTTTGGTCGGCTTCATAAATCTCTCAAACGTAACCAGGGAATGAAGACAGTTTTTCAGAATCAGAGAAATGTGACAATAAATCATAAACTGTCTGAAAGCCAGAAATCACATTTGCTTTTAAAACCTATTCCGCAATGCAAAACATTGACTTTGTGTACAGATAATGAATTAAAATCAGACATGAATGGACACAAATACCTTTACATGCTGTTATTTTGGATCTCTTCTCATAGAATATTGTTGAATTTGAAGCAGTACTATCTGATCCATTATTCTTTTGTAGCAAATACTCAGGATGTATTTTATTGCTATATACAAATCTAAAGGGTTATTCCGTAGTAATGACTTTTTTTTTAATGCATGGTTTTATTTGGCCTTCAGAGTTTAAGCTTTGTTTGACTATTTGTCTCTCATCCACTCAAAAAGAAATCCTATTTTATCTGATGTATTTACATTTCTGTGTCTAAGTTTCTTGTGAGATACTATACAAATATATTCAAACAATCTTAATATCTGCCTTGGAAGGCCTGCAGATCTACAATTAAGTTTCAATGTATGCATATCAACTTGGAAACAGAGATTGCTGACTGGTATAAAAAAAGACATAAGATGTGAGTGGTTCCTGTGGTCTCATGGGTGCTAATCCTGAAATTCAGTAATCATGTTTTAAAGGGAAATATTAGTAATCACTTTATTACTAACAGGAGAACAAAATGTTAGTGTGGCTAGTAACTTCGCACCACTATTGGTTAGGGACTTAATCTAATTCAAACCTGGAGCAGAATATTTACTTGCTAACTGGAATTGCTTGGCAGGGTAATGGAGTCCCTTCCTCCCTTTAAAGGAATTTCACCTTCGTCCTGGTATACATGCTGTCCTTTTCACTAGCCATAATTTCAAATGTTCCCTCAATGAGGAAGACAAATAGCTACAACCTTTCACTTTCTTATCTTGTGAATAAAATGCTGACTTTTTCATATGCCCAAAAAAGGATGCCTGTTCCTTTCTTTGAACTAGACTTGAGCTAGAACTCAAGTTAGAGAAGTGGTTAAGATCTGAATAGAACTGCCAAGTGAATGCCGCTTTCTTGGATGTGTACACAGCCACGGAATAAGAGAGCACTGAAAAAGCTGATTCCTAGACTTTGCACAGGAACTAGAAGGGACAGAACTTAGGACAAAATTCTCCATGGCTTAAGGCTCTTCTAAATATTTAGATAACACTAGCAGTGTAAAAGCTGCATCTTACCGTGGACTGGGTAAATCTAAAGCAGGAGGCTGCTACATTTGATGTTGGGCTGACACAAATACATTTAATCTTTAATCTCTTCTGAAATACAAATGGATTAAACTTAGAGAAGCTGTGGATAGAGGCCAAAACTGATCTCCCATGTTATATACACCAAGACTACACTGGTAACAACCTCAGGTACCTGTCCTTGACAGCCTCGAGACCCAGCATGCAGAATCTCAGAGCTGGTCCTGCAAGTAGCAGCTCATAAGTCAATATGAAAACTCAAGCACATTTGGTGCTGTCAGCTCCCATGATTCTTTCATGGGAAGTTTAATTACGTTTAGCTTGAAGCTTGAAGTTTAATTACGTTTGCCTTTCAGTCTCTAGATCTCTTATTCTCTTTAGAATACTACAGCTACATCAGAATCCAAGCTTTCTTTTTAAAATGAAGTTTCTGTTTTGAAGCTGGAATTTGACAATGTAACTTGTGTGTCCAGTGAAGGTTCAAAACACAGGAGGTAAATTAAAAGGACTTGGGTTAGTTTGTGTCGTGGGAGAGGGATAAACTCAAGACTTTTTGTGGTCCAACATATGTTTTCAATATACTGGACTGGTATATTAAAGAGTTTACTGGCCCTTCCTTGTTGAAAAGGCTCATAAACATCCTCTGTAAAAGAGATCTTGTACAAAAACTTCATAGAATGCATTCTATTTACAACTAAATCTAAAAACCATCTCTGTAGGCCTCTTTTTGATTTTTAAGTTTATCTGACTGATAATGATCTAGGTCACAATGCAGTACAGTCTTCCTATGACTCTGCCAGTATTGTCTCACAAATAGTGCCGTCATTAAATACTACTCAAAGGACAGCAGAGACCCAACAGGATACAGACCCTTTTATCTTCGAGTCAACTTCAACCAGCACTCCAGCAGATTAAAAGAATGATGGATTTGTGTTTATAAAGTGAGTTGAAAACAAAGTACAGAGGAATTGCCTGATGCCACTGTGGGGAAGCATACTGAAGACAAGCAATCGTCTCAGTCCAATTCAATGCAAACTGGTGTCTGTTTTGTAACCACTACTGTCTTTTCTAATATTTCCACCAGAAAGGTCAATCCTAGGAAGATTAAATACATCTTTTTGGGGACTACCCATTCTGGTCCTTAAGTCATTAACATCGCTGGTCAATACCACAGACAGATTCTTACAAAGGAAACATGTAAAGCCAGAAACCTCCCCCCAAACACTAAAATCCAATTACAAATTTGAAATGCAAGCATGAATTTGTCAAAATGGGTTAATATAATTTGCCAGGTTTTGTGCTAGCATAAATTTCTACATTTCAAGAGCACTCAAACCCGGAGTCTTTCCATTGAACTGTAGACTGTACTAGATAATGTCCTGGTAACAAAGATTTTTTGGGTTAGCATGTTAAATGTACTGTAATTCAGATACGTGTCAGCAGAGGGCAAAAAGAGTGTCAGAAAGTTTTCAAATGTAATCTAATCTGAAAATGTCTTTAAATAATCCACTGTTTTATCAGATTTTTCTCACTATCAACATTTGCCTTTTGTTACTGCTTCAAATTGCTGCTTCTAGGTATAAGAAAATTAATTATACAAACATTAAGTATAAAGGTTGTTAAACAGATATAAAGAAAAATTCTTTAAATACAAGTCTATGCTGATATTCTTACAGCTCTTACCTTCCCAAAACCTTTGTTTTATGATTTTCCACAGGAAAGCACATGGGAAAATAGCAAAACAAAAGCAGGTGCTTGTGGACTTACCTTTCTCAAGAAAATCCAATATAATTTTATTAACAAAGTTTTGAATGTCACACTACTTTCAAATGTGCTACATTGAACACATTTGAAAACTGAGAGTTAACATATGTAAATAAAGTTATGCCTGAAGCAGTGTGTCTAATCTTATCTGTGCAAGTGAAAGCATGATTGCAGATCTAATTCAAAGGACATGCACAATGCAATTTACTGATCCTACTTTGAGAAGGAGCTTAGAAAAATATAAAAGACTAAATAAAATTCTCAATGTCTTTATCAAACAGTTTTAGGTCTACTTTGACTGTAACTGGACTGGAAACTTCTAAAGTCACGGCCACTGCTTTCAGTAAGTTGTGCATATTTTTTGAAAACTTTTTGTTGAAAACTTGACATCCAGCCACTGTAGCTGGCAACAGAACGACAGAACCTGTACGACAACAGAACCTATAAAATTCAAGTGTGGTCAGGTGAATAATCATTTTTATCAGCAATTTTGACTGTCCTCAGCAGCTATTTCAGAATCTGTTTCTGTGCAGTACTGTAAAACACTTATGAAGAGCTGAGGGAGCTCTGCATCTTGTGATAAGGAGGCCACTTCCTTATCTCCTCACCAAGCCCATCAGAAATGTAAACAATAGAGTTAGAAAGACCTCATCACAAAGCTTTAGACTTTGCATTAGGGTCTAGTCCAGTGACCTCCGAAGTATGTGTGTGGCAGGGAAAATGGCACCCCAGACAATTCACTGAAGTATTATGGGTTTTTTACTTCACTGAAGTATTCACTGAAGGAATATGGGTTTTAGCATTAACAAATAAAATTAAAACAAAATAAAATAAAACAAAATAATATTTAAAAATTGTTCAAAACAGTATTTTTTTAATCTTTACCTCACACTGTTTTAATTTCTATTTCTGTAAAAGCTTTATAATGTACATAATACATTAATAGAATAGTACATGTATACAATTTATAAACAAATATATTTGCCTCTATCCTGGGCACATGCTCAAAAAGGTCCTACTGACAGAGATGCACGATCAAAAATGTTTGAGGCCACTGGTCTAGCCCTAGTACAGTAATAGTATCAGTGAATAAAAGCAGAGGATATGCCATTGTTAGACATAAATTCTTTTATCACAATAAACTGATTTCCCAAGGACATATGACAAAACAAAGGAATTGGAAAACAAGAAGTAATGTAGGGTGTTTCCCCCCCTTTCCACTTCCTTTTATTTTTCCATTTTCCTTCTTCCTCTCTGTTTTTCATTATATGTGGCACTCACGTCTCCATCTATTAATTTCTCCATTTTCATTTGGATTAGCTACATTTTTCTTTCAAAAACTGGTTTCTATTATAAGGACAAAAGCTTTAAGCCCTTTCTGTATTTTCGCTTTCCTTTCTCCTTTTACTCATTTTGCCTAGTCAAAAACTCTTGTTTCTCCCAGCATCTCACCTTTTTCTGTCTTATTCTGCTGGTTTTGGCCTCCACTACCTAACCGCAAACTCCTTTCATCTGATCTGCAGATCCATCTTTGGGCCTTCACCAGGCTAAAACTTTACCTTAACTTTTTTTCTTTTCCCCCAGTGGAACTTCCTGTTTTCCACATACTCTCTTTCCTGTTATTTTCTTTTTCCACAACAAGATGGAAGGGAAATACTTATCAGCAGAGACATGCTTTTGCAGTGTTCTGTTTCCTCTGGCCTTCCGGCTACTTGGCAACAATCCTCCCCTGACGAAATCAGGAATAGCTGAACATTTGCTGCAGCAAGTCCCTTCTTGTCTGCACTCCTCCACACCACTGAAAGGCAGAAGGTGGCATGCAGTCCATGGAGCCTCATCCACTTTTGGCAGCAAGTTGGAAGATTTCTGAGATGCCGTATGGGCTTGGGAAGCACTGAGAGGAAGAGAGAGCGAGCTAGAGTGCAAGGGACAACAAGGAGCCTGCAGGAGGTAATGGGTGTGTGTAGCTAAGGAAGAAGATAATCTAAACTCAAGGGAGACTGGGCATATCAGCATGTGGCAATTGCTTCAGCCTGAGCACTCTTCCAGCAGCAAACTTCACAACAAGCAATCTGGCAATGTGTGACTTAAAGATCAAGAGTCTTTGAAGTCTGACATTATTAATTTAGTTGCTTATTTGCTGCTGCACTTCTCAAAAAATTATTAACCTAGGTGTTTCAAGATATACAATGGCATAAGAAATTACCACAGTGAAGCATAATCCAAAAAAGTAATGTAGATACCTATGACACTTAAAGTTTTTTTCTCTTAGAAAAACTCCTAGACTTAAAAGAAAGGATCACTACAGGAATTATCAACTTATATGCACATTTTCTGTCAAAAATATCACATCAATGTCATATAGCACATATCAGATACTTCAGTAACAAGTTAAAGGTGACCATTTTAATTAGCTCTTGAAGTATTTGCTGGTACATAGCTTCACTGCTTTAACTACGCCAAAAAAAAAAAATCTAAGTCCTTTGGAGATGTAATTTCTTCTAATAATGTATTTAAAAAAAAATTTTTATCACAGAAACAGTATCAGCACCTACATCCCATAAACACCATGTCCTTTTCTACACTAATGGTCTCAAAAGTCAATTAAAAAATCTCCATAGAAATACTGGTCCATAATGTATAACAACGGCTAAATTACATATTTATACACCATGTTAGTCTCTATATAATACATACTGTATCTCTATCAGATTATTTGAAAACATGTGCACATATTTTCAGTAATTCAGTTTCTTAGTGCACACGAAATATGCACTACTTCTCAAACAGGACATAGCATAGGACAACTAAATGATTAAGGAGAGGGAGCACATCCTTTACCAAGAAAAATAATGAAATCTACTAGGGAATAGTTGAGCAAGATGACAGCAGACCTGTTCATCAAATTCTTCAAACACAAAATGGAGGACATTCACTTAGGAGTGAAAATTTAAGGAGACGGATTATAAAACAGAGGAAAGAAAATACTTCTTTTACAGTGATGAAATTGTTGGATTTGTAGCCATTGGACAACGGTATCAAGAAGTTCAAAAAGGCAATAAACACAACCATACACTAATGATTTTAAAGGGCATAGGTGCAGATGTAGCCTTAATGTTTCTAGTTCTCTAATTTAGGATGCCAGTGGAGCACAAAAAGATCTGACAACAGAGAGTACCCAGTCTACAAGCTCTTCCCAAATTACACCTCTCACTAGCACCTCTGACAGAGCACTGGGACAGATAGACAGCTTACTTGACACATTATGGCCCTTTCAAAGAGCATTTGCTATAAGAAAAGCATTCACTGTGCATTAGTTGCTAACCTGTTGGCATGTTCTAAGCCATGTGCAAATGGGATACAATTAAAGCATAAGTAATCATGCATTTATTGTGGGTCACAGGGTTATTGCAGAAAAACTGATATATAAGAAATTCCTATGCTCACTTATGTAAAAACATTGCTGAACACCCCTATCCCTGCTCTACATGCAGTTTACGTAGTGCAGAAAGCTGCAACAATGTAAAACTTAGATGTGGAAACAGATGTCTATGTTTCCAGTAAGCTTAATGCAGTGGATCAGCTCCATCATCATAACCAAACTAGTTATTTAATTAGACCTTTGTAACAGGAAAAAAACTCCTATGAACCATAAAAGGGAAGCATACAAAAGCACTGCAGCCAGCTGAATGATTTGCTAATAGTAAGAATCCAAATTTTGGCTATCATAAATGATCACGATTGACTACAACGAAATTATACAATTATTCAATAGCTGTATGTCTAACAGAGTCATGATATATGGAAATGATATAATGTATATTTCAAAACTTTAATTAAGTACTTAAACAAACACACCTTAGTGATTCCTGGTTACTTATTTCATTGTTTGCTGAAGTCATACTGTACTAATTACAATTCAGAACAAGTGATAAACTTTTAAAAAGGGACAAAAAAATTACCATTAAACACACACATTCTCATGGCCACATCCTCTCATGCCACAGAGACAATTTGACTCAGAATAGCTGTTGAACACTGACAAAGCAATAATCAGAAATTAGTAATAATGCTTTGTTCACACATGAAACCTATTGTTCATATATAATTGTTTTTTAAAATGGCTACTCCCCATAGAATTCATAGAATTGTTAAGGTTGGAAATGACCTTTAAGGTCATCAAGGCCAACCACCAAAACAGCACCGCTAGGCCTACCACTAACCCATGTCCCTAAATCCTGCCTGTTCCAATCCCTGACAGTCTCTTTAGAGAGGAAATTTTTGCTAATATCCGATTCAAATCCACCCTAGTGCAATGTGAGGCCATTTTCCCTTTTCCTATCACTTTCTGCTTAGAAGGAGAGACTAAACCATGTAAAAAAACCTATTGATGCTAAGTTTTGCAGAAAACAAACATAAATATCACAGATCAGACATGCACGGGAAAACACAATGTGATTTTGTAATGTATGAACAATGCCTTGCACAAAATCCTTTTATTTACATTAGAAAGTGAAAACATGGCAAGACAATAATGCATTGCAGCACTGTCTGAAATGACCACGGCTTAAATTTAATGTTTACCTTATCCGCATTTTTCTGGAGTTTCCTCCAGGACTGCATATTCAGATTTGCTAGTCCTTGTGGTTTTATCAAGCCTTGTGATATCTCATGTCTCTGAAGAGTTCTAGTTATTGACAAGTGAATCTCAACTTTTCCTTGAAACAGAACCCTCAAGATTTTGTGACTACAGAGAAACACATAAAATACAGCCTGTATATCATCCTAACTTCAAGCATTTCTCAAACTGTTGTTGGTAACCCAAACTGTTATTGTATTCCGTATGTACTTGTGCCCAAAATTGTTCCTGTCTCTTTCACACCCTGCAGCTGGGGAGCTGAGGGCAGGGGATGCTATCGTGAGCACTTTCAAAGTTGGCTCTCATTGGCAGCTCATCCCCTTTTGCCGCGTGATTTTTCGGCTCGCTGGCTTCCTGGTCTTTGCTTGCACAGAGCCTTTTCCTTTCGGGGCTCTCTTTTGGCTTTTTTTCCCCTCGTCTGGCAGAGTCTGCAGCTGGCATTTTTGAGCTGCCATGGAGGCAAATTCCACAGGCGTTGCCCGTCGCTGCTGCACCGAGCGGGGGCAGCCCCACTCCAGCAAGCTGGTCCAGATCCATCCATCCCTGCTCCAGGAGAGGAGACTAATAGGGAGTCGCCCCAGCCCAGCCACCTTGTCTTGACTCCTCCTGCCATCTCCTGCCGAGAGAAGGGTGAAGTCCCTCCGCAGGTTTCTAGCCCTTGATCCGCAGAACACCAGCCGGAGCTTCATCTGGAGAAAAGCAGAGCAGAGGGGGACGGTGGGGCAGACTGACACCACCTTCCCCCTTGTCCTTCGAACCACACACTCGGCTGTGGAGCATCATTCTGAGGGGTGTCTCCAGCATTTTTGGTCTCTCTGTTCTGCGGAGTCTGCAAGGTTAAGTAGTTTTGGATCTAGTGGTTATCTGCTGTTAGTTCTTCACTGTTGCTGTACCTATTTTTAGTAAACTCTTACTTTTTCACTTACATCTACTTGTATTCATTCCTTATTGGTGGGAAGGGATTGGCTGAACCTACAAAGGGAGGCAACTCATTCCAGAGTGTTCTCCTTCAAATTGTCTTAAACCAAGACACACGTTCTTTTTGTTAAGCTATCACAAGTAATAAATGACACGTTATCTTTTACACACCTGCTATGATGGGCTCTACAAATACAGCAGAACAGGAACGCATACACTTTTTCAAGACAGCATTCTGTCTACCCTTCTGTTCTGGCTCCAAGCATGTGGTTTGTGTTCCACCACTTCGGAAGCCACAAAACCTCTGAGAGAGGGCAACTTTTATTAAAGATTGTTGCTAACTATAAATAACACTACAACACGAACATAATTCTGGTAAGGCATGCAATACTTTGCCTTTCTCTGTGCAGTGCACTACACAAGGCTTGTCCAAATACAAAATAAAGAAGTAAACTCTGTTTTTTATTAGTACCATCTTGAGTAGCAGAAAGGTCTCAAACCCACCAGCACTTATATATTACCACTCAAATATTTTGTGAATGTGTTTGTAATGAATTAAAACATTGCCATCCATATAACAAAACAGCACCATCGTGGGAGGCCATTTTAAACCAGAGACCAGATAGTTCTGTTCCTGCTCAGAAGGGTAAGCAGCATCTATCAAATGGACCTAGCAAACTTATTTTAATAAATACTTGGGGCAAAATCAGATTGCATCATATGCATCTCGCAATCTTTGATGATGCTCTCAAAAAGCTGCTGGTGATTTTTATCCACACACTCCTTGTTCTCCTTAGAACGACTTGTAACATTTACATTTAAAGCATATTTAGACTGTATGACCTTTAAAAGCAGATGAGTTGCCCAACCAAGCACCTCTGCAATACTTAAGGTGCTGGAGAAAGACTTGCAGTGCCATTATGAGCCCTTGAGCTACTAGATGAGTTACTGATCAAATGGCCTGAAATGCTGTTTTAGCTTAAGACTCACTTGGATCTTTGGCATAGTTCAGTTTTAGAATTTTAGTCAATCTACCATTTACCTGATTCTAGAAGAAAACTTCAGGCAAAAAACTCTGTGGCTTTGGAAATTAAAAATACATGACAACATCATTACATTCACATGGATATACCCAGTGCTCTAAGAGACAAAGCACACTTACCTACTTGAGGCGCACACAGCCTCTAGCCTAATAAGAAGGTATATTACCTATCTCATCAACGTCTCTTTCATGTCTTTTCTACAGTGCTCATTGAAGGTTAGAAAGCTACTTGCCCTCTTTAAGCAAAAGAAATTGAAAATTAAATATTAAAATAACAACTGTTTCTATGATGTCTCCTTTACCAACCACAAAACCTCTTCTAAGCAACAAAACCGTTTTGAGGTTTTCTCATTATTTTGAAATTTATTATTAGACTGACACCTTACTAATGCCTCTGGGCAAAAGCTGATGCTGAGATAATTTTTTATTGTTGGCCCTTCCTCACTGGAAGAGTAACCTGTTTTTAAGACCATTTCTTTTACATTGTCCTCTTTCTTAACACATTTTCCTTACCATTTTACCAGAAGTTTGCTAGGATTTTATTTCCTTTCACAGAAAGAAGACACCTTAACTGAGAAATAAAAAAGGGAAGAGGATACAGTGTAGAAATTATTATCATCATACAATAGAATTTATTAGGGAAACATTATTCCTTTCTATGGCTATTTCATAATTAATAATCTCACAACTCAAATTGGTTATGAAGTTCCATATGTCAACAGTTCTAAGGTTTTATCATGCTGACCTTTCAATCTGGTGGTACTTGAGCTGAATGCATTTTCATGCTAACTTTTGACAATCAGAATTATTTGAACTCTGTAAGTGATGGGGAACAAACCTGGCAGTTACTAGCTCATGACAAACTTCCCCACAAACAATTTTTCATTTTTGTAGAACCAACTTTATTATCTAATTAAATTGAAATAACCCAAAACAACCCTATCTCCATTCAGTCTCCTCTGCTGCTCGCCAACATTCTAACATAATAGTAGTTGTGAAAGCAACATTTCCATCTTTGACAATGTTTAAGATACCTTTCAAGTACTTTTTTCCAGATAGCATGCTTATACTTTGCTTCTAGCTTTTCAACCTTCCTTTTAGAAGGACCTTTAGCAACCCGATATAAAAATTGTGGTATAAAAATTGGTATTAGTCTGCCTCAGCAGCAGTGCATCAAACAGTGATGGCCTCAAGACTACAAGAAAAGGAGCTCTTTCTATAGAGATCTTCTTTGTTGCTTCCTGTTGCTTAAAAATAAAGCATCAAAAGTAGGGAACAACAAATTCTTTTAAGAAGGTAATTCTTTTAACTAAAGAGCCTCCACTTCTGAGCTGGTGTACACAGAATGACAGAGGCTGAAAGGAATCCCTTGAGACTATCTACTCTGACTTGTGAGCTCAGAGCAGGAGCAGCTGCAGCAGGTTTGCCTAGAGCTGTGTTTAGCTGAGTTCTGGCTATATGTAAAGATGAGAACTCCACATTGTCAAGATTTGACCTTGACTAAACGCTAGGCACTTCGACTCTTTTTTGCTACAGAAAAAAACCACTTAAAAACAAAACACACTAATTTTATGAGTCATTTGAGATAGGACACTGGTTGGTTGGAGGACGCACAGAAAAAGGGCAAACAGGCTTTTAAGCTTAAAGTTGCAAAAAAGTGACTTAATTACTTAACAGAATTGGAGGATAAATCCAAGGCGAAAATACACTTTTCATACATTATTTTGTTCACTCCCCCCCC
>VZRM01002265.1:204423-223093 GCA_013397955.1 Grantiella picta | reverse complement strand
GGGCACGGGGCGCCGGCCGGCCGGCATGAGCTCCGAGCGGGGGAACGTGTGGCGCACGCGGCCGCAGCGCCACCAGAACGTGCGCGCCTTCCAGAACGACAAGTACGACACCAGCGCCCGGCGCAAGGTAGGCGGGGGCCGGCCCGGGGTTGTCCCGCCGCCAGAAGCAGCCCCTCCGGGGGCGATGGGGCCGCGGGGGCCGGAGCGGTGGGAGGGGTTTCCTGCCGAAAGCATGGACAGGTCCCTCTATGGCCTCTGAAGTCCAGCCCTGTCCCAGTGAGGTCTGCTGCCGGGTCCTGAAAGGCTTCGGGGTCGCAAAGGATGCCGAGGCTTCGGTGACGGAGATGCCTTTGGGCCGGGTCAGCCCGCACCAGACACAGTGCTGCTGAGGGAACAGCGCAACAGGACATTTCAGTCACTTGTCACTGGTGGAAGTAAGCAAACGTGAAACTTGGATTGTATTTGTGACATGAAAGGACCTAGTTAAGCCAAAGAATTATTGAGAGGAATGCTGAAATAAAGTACTTACAGTTGTGCAGTGAGTGCAGTAATTAAATCTTCCGTGGTACTTCTTGAAAGGTGTTTGGTCTTCTCAGAGTGTGTGGCTATGTGGTCATAACTCAGACATCCTGATGCTTTGACAGTTCAGTGTGAACAACTTCCCGCCGTCAGACATATAAATATCTAGCTTCAATTTGCATACTTCTGAGACAACTTTTAAAAGACTCGTGTGTGCTTTCTTTTTTTTTTAAAAAGGGGCTTTTCTGATTAGTTAGATAGAAAGGTGTCTTCACTATTCTATCAGCACTTTTACTACAAACGTTGTTATCTTCACTCGGTTGTTTCAGAAGACTGTTTTGGTTTTTTGATTCTAAGCAAGGAAACAGAAATGGTCCACAATATGTTCTTGAAACTCACCCTGTGCTTGTAGTTTTGTTAACATAATGTGTGGGAGGGGCTGAAGGACACACAGTGTGCCTGAGCAGTAATACCAACGAAGTGAGATGTTTCATCTTGCAGGCTACGCTGAGAAGGTGGATAAGACAAAACAGAGGATGAACAATCTAGTAGAGTTTATCTGGTGCTATTGCTGTCATGTCAATATCCCTTTAACTGAACCTAACTGGGTTGTCAAAAAGAGCTGGGAGGAAGGGAGCAAAGTAGTAAGTTAAAGCCATGAGGCCAAAGAGGGAGGTTTGGGGGTTTTGTGAGTTTGTTTTGGTTGGTTTTTTAGATGTTGTAGGACTGGTTCTGCCAGTTGAACAGGCTGCTTTCCTAGGATTCTAAGCAGTGACAATATTATTTGTTGTGTGAGTCACTGCATGATGTCTGATAGGAGAGTGTTTTCCTATCTGGATACAAACACACACACACACAGAGAAATATCCTAGAGAGTTGGTCTATCAGAGAAGTCTTCAAAGAGAAACTGGGATCAGTTTTGTAATTGAAATAATCACTTTAATACTTACATGGCTGTTTTTCTTTCCTTTAAAAATAGTTTATATCCCTATAGAACTGGCTACACAACACCATGCACACAAATAAATATAGTTTTTTAATATAGCCAAGGTTTGCTATGGACGTCAACTTGTCTCTTTTTACTTTTCATTACAAGCAAATAATTTCTTTTCTCTCTATGCCTGCCAGTTCATGGAAGGGGCTGGGCATGTGGAAGAAGCATCCTGAAGAATGTGCTTCCTGTTCTGTGGTTAGATAATGTGTGGTAAGGGGAAAGGATGCATTCCTTTTTCTTTTGTCATACTGTCATGTACAAGTTCAGGTCATAAGATATTGTCATATCTTAGGAATGATATTCCCCAGTTTATTGTTCCCACTGAAACACTAAACCATGCACCACTCACTCCCCCTCTCCCTACCTCTCTCCCTGCATAGCCCTGGAGAGAATTGGAGGCACAAAAGGCAAAGATCACAGGCTGAGATAAGGACAATTTGCTGGAAACAGCAAATGCGATAAGAAAATGACCAGTAATAGCAATGACATCGATAACAATGTAGAAGGGATGATTCACACACAAGTGCTCACTGTGGGGGAACCATGGCAATACCAGACAACACCATGCTATGTCACCTGGAAGGGACCCCTCGTGGAAAATGATGTGAGGTGGTATAGAAAAACCTCAGTGTCCAAGCCATGCCCCTACTGACTACTGGAAAAATTAATCCTGTCTTTGCCAGAACCAGGACAGGGATACACAGGGGTCATTCTAATGATGACTAGCCCCATTGCTGCTGTTTGTGAAATTTGCAAAGAAGTTAGACCAGCAAAGTGGTGCTTAATGTCACAGTTTAGATACGGACTATGCTGAATGCATCTCTGTCTTGTGTAGTCCTGGATGGTCATGGTGTGATGAGAAAAAGAAAGAAATCATAGAAATTCGATCACAGGGACTGATACAGGAGTGGGGCT
Organism: Grantiella picta; assembly: GCA_013397955.1. NCBI lineage: Eukaryota > Metazoa > Chordata > Aves > Passeriformes > Meliphagidae > Grantiella > Grantiella picta. The sequence continues at coordinate 220,665 of VZRM01002265.1, read as the reverse complement.
TCCTTCCTTTCTACCTCTCATTAGCTCAGTAGATCAGAGGAATGCTTAAAGCTCCTGAGAGTGGATCTGCAAATCGCTGTTGAAAGATATATGGGTTTTTGTATTTGGCCAGTCTACTGTTGTGCACTGTCCAATGCAATACTGTCTAGAAAGGCTGCAAAATTCTTACCAACTTAAAATTTGAATCCTGCTGCAATTGCTCACTGCATTAGCAATGTTGAATATTTACTACAATAGCTTCAGGTTGTACGGTGGGTGGAGTTGAGGTAGTTAATTATGGTGTTACTGCTGCTTCTCTCAGTGAAGCAGTAGCTGCAGAGGAAATTGTTCTAATAGTATTTTGACTTTTCTCTGCTGTAAGTTGTTATTCAGTTGGTTTGTGGTTTTTTTAAATGTTTTATGCTCCTTGTCTGACACTGGTCGTGTGGTCCATTTTCTAATCTTAAAGGCCATAGGTCTGATTACTTGCAGAACACGCTGAAAGATCCATCTGTCCCTCCTCTAATGATTAGTGTTCACTAGAGCATTCCTACAGCATTGCTCTGAGATAGGCTTGTTGAGATGAAACATCCTTGCAATAAAGTACACTCCCTCTCTACTGTATTTGGGAAACAGCCTACCTACAACAGTGCTGAAAGGGTTTGCATTTTAGGATTATCTGAAGAAGGAATAGCCAGGACAGGGTAAGACATTGTCTTGTTAGTTATTGAATCTTAGAATTTGTTTATGGTATTTGCATTACATGGTCTATTCCAGAGCGCCTCTTTGCAGCACCGAGCTGAGGAATATACATTATGCTATATGAATATACATTTTACATGAAGTACATTACATAAGTCATCATGGAAGCTACAGTAGTTCTAGAAAAGAAAGCAAATACCATTCAATGAGAATATTTAGAATTCCATTGTAGTGAGATGGTAAACCACAAACTGATTCATATTTACACTCAAATGACTGATTTGTTTCTCCATTTTTTTCCTTTCATTAAGTACGCCCAAGATGATAATCCACATTTCCCTAAATTTCAGGGGTTATTAACTCTGAACCTCAGCTTTACCACAGTGTTGATGTCAGTTACTTTTTAGCTGGGTGCATGGATAAATCACTTGTTTCGGTGGAAACACTGCTTGAGCACGGGAAAGCACTAGGAACAGAACAGCTGAATATAGAGCTTAAATGCTGAGTCAGTGATAATATTTTGAAGCACAGAAGGGAGATAGAGATAAGCTGGTGGCTGACTGGAATTGCTAGATAACTGTGTTGCAGTTTTTTTAGGTTATGTTCTTGCTGCAACAGAGAGTAGCTTGGTAGGCTGAAGTCTACTCTCTAGCCACTCCTGTTAATCTGGGTTCAGAAGTGCATTCAGACTTGGGTTGTAGCCTTTCGTGTAGGGAGAATAGGAGCAAATATTACATCTGCTCTAGACTCTGACCCAGCTGAGGTGGGGTGGAGAGTAAGAGAAAGAATGTGCGGGTAGGTGCAGGAGATGTGTCTGATACGTATGTGTATGTATCTTTGTGTATTTTCCTGTATTCTTTCGGAAGGAGATGGTGAGACTCCTTCCAGAGCTTTCTTAAATGCTATATCCGTATGCTGTTTAACTTTTGAAATACAACTGATGAGAAAATACCTGTAGAAAAAGGAATTTCAAGTAATACTGATACAATATGTGAGCAAATGAAGCTCGGGGGGGGGACAATTTTAGCCTACAATTTCAGCTGACAATTTCAGTGTAATGTGAAATGCCTGAAATCTGGTATCTGGTAGCTCGGTTTCACATTTGTCAGTCTTCACTGACTTACTCTAACTGCTTTACAGTCATGTGCTGGAGATCCTGTGGAGTTTTGTTTTTCAGAGAGGTGCAGTTGTTCAGAATTGCTGCATTCACCCACGTGCTGCCTTCATCCTTGCTGACTGAAGCAGTGTCACCTGTTTTTCTGACAAGGAAGTTTATGTGTGGCATTAACATTACACTCATTTACAGCAGAATAGACCACTGATATGTACTCAGTAGCAGGAATCTGCTTTCAATAGAAGAAATCAAAATACCCATAGGTTCACACATAATTAGAAGTTACAAAGAGATGGTGAGGCTTCTTTGAAGCCCTGTCATTACCTCTTGCCTGTGGGTGCTTTAATGCTAGTTTTAGCTAGGGATTATTTTTTGTGCCAAGTTAGTAGGTGTAGGTGCATTCGTTTACTTTAATATGTTCTGAACTGCTTTTGGCAGGTTGTTAGGTGACTTAATATTAGGTTACATGAGCAGAGGACATTGATTCGTTAATGTACAACTGACTGTGCATAGTGTGCACATGAAATATTCTGTGGCTTCATACTTCAAGACTGCTTAGGTATGTCTGTGTTGCATAACTGTGATTTCCATGGAGAATGTGTAGACATACTGTAAGCACTGCATGAATTGCACTTGTCCTTGGAGAAAAGTATGCTGAAGAAAAGAGAGAGCTATTGACTAAAACAGGGAAATAAACATAAAGAAAACCCCAGCGAAACTGTTGGGACAGAAACATAATCCAGAAACATAATCTAACATACTGGAGTAGTTTTCACACCAAGTAATTAATTTCAGATCACAAGTGCTACCTCCTGTCTGTGAGGGCTGATTATCTGCATAAAAGCTGGGTAGAAAAGTTGGAGGGGAATAATGAAGTTTACAAGCCTTGTTCAGGTGTTTTTGTGGGTTGTTGAGTTTTTTTTTGTACCTTTAAGAGAAAGCTATTAAATGGGCAAAAGGAAGAAAATGGGAGTACATGAAAGTTTAAACAATAAACAAGATATATTAGAAAGTAAATATTGGTAGGAAAAGTAAGTACCAGAAGGGGTTTATTTGATTTTACTAGTGGCTTCCCCATGCTAACTGGGAAATGAGAAACAAGAAAAGTTTGTCTTCCAGTTTCTTAGGAGATCTTCTCTCACATGTTTTTTAGTAATTTCAGAAATCTGAAAAAATAGATTATTCAAATCTTTCTTTAGGGACAGCTTTATTTACACCCTTTAAGTCTGCATTGCTTTTGGAAGTGGTATGTTACGGGTTTTTTTGGTCAGAGGAAATGCTGAATTTAGTGTAAAAAACAGTAAACTAGCAACCTATTTTAGTAACAGTAGCATTTAAATATGCTTTTTTTTTCTGAGCAAAATGAAACTAAAAGACAAACTCTGTAACTGCTTGCGTCATTCTCTGTTGACATTTTAAACCAACAGTCTGGTTGTAGAGCCACAGAGATGTGCTGAGCCAATGATTAACAACATCTCCCCATATCTGAAGTATGAAAATTGAGTAAAAAGGACAGGAAGTTGCCAAAGGGGAGTAAGATGCTGTATGTGTGCCTCTTAGAAGGAAAGAATTAGAGCTTCAAAGCTCTTGTCTTTCTTCCAGTTTGTGACCTTCTGAGCAGATGCAATGTGATTTCTTTGAGTAGCTGTGTAAGATCTGTGGTCCTACTGTGTTGAAAAGTCTGGGCATCTTTATGCCTGGATTAGGTGCTAAATGTGCTTTTTGACACACATCGATGTGATTATGAGAGCCATATAATGGTTTGGATTGAAAGGGACCTTAAAGACCATCCAGTTCCAATCTCCCTGTCATGAGCAGGGACACCTTCCACTAGAACAGGTTGCTCAGAGCCCCATCCAGCCTGGCCATAAATGCTGCTGGGGTGGGGCATCCACAGCTTCTCTGAGCAGCCTATTCTAGTGTCTCAGCACCATCACAGTAAAAATTTTTTTTCATGAGACCTGATCTAAACCTGCACTCTTTCATCGTCTTGTGAAAAGTCCCTCTCCAGCTCTCTTGTAGCCCTCTTTAGGTACTGGGAGGTGCTCTAAGGTCTTTCTTATGTTGGGGGTCCCAGAGCTGAATGCTTATGTGGTGTCTCACAAGAGCAATGTGAAGGGGCAGAATCCCCTCCCTTGCCCTGCTGGCCAGCTTTATGGGCCAGCTTTATGGCACACACTGCCAGCTCACGTTGAGCTTCTCATCCACCAACACCAACAAAGGCCTTTTCTTCAGAGTGCTCTCTGTCCATTCTCCACCCACCCTGTATTTGTGCTTGGGATTGCCACAACCCAGGTGCAGGACCTTTCACTTGGCTTTGTTGAACTTAATGAGATTTGTACAGGTCCACCTCTCAGACCTGTCCAGGTCCCTTTGTACAGCATCCCCTCCTTCCAGTGTGTTGACCACATCATTCAGGTTGGGTGTCATTGGCAAACTTGCTGTCAATTCCACAGTCCAAATGCCTTCTCCAGGTCCTGGATAACCAGGTCTTCTGTATCCTGTATTCTTCCTGAGAGGACCCACATTTTCCTGAGTCTGTCTTTTATCACTGACGTGCCTCAAGAACCTTTCTTTTGTTACCCTTGATGTCCTTAGCCAGATTTATTTGTACCAGTACCGTAGCTTTCCTAACCATCTCCCTTTGCACAATTTATTTGTATTCCTCCCAGGCTACTTTTCCCTGCTTCCACCCTCTGTAAGCTACCTGTTTGTGTTTAAGTTTCTCCGGAAGCTCTTTGTTCACCCATGCAGGTCTCCTGGTTTTCTTTATTGGTCTCCTCTCTGTAGGAATGCATTGCTCTTGAACCTGAAGGAGACAGCCCTTTGATGCCATCCAGGTCTCTTGGGCTGCCCTTCCCTCCAAGGTTCTGTCCCATGGCAGTCTACTAAGGAGATCCTTGAGGATGCCAAAATCTGCCCTCCTGAAGTCCAGGGTAGTGATCTTCCCGCACTCCTCACTACCCCGAGGATCTTAAACTCCAGTGCTTCATGTTACTGCAGCCCCTTGAGCTTCACATTCACCAGCTCCTCCTTGTTGGTGAGAACAATGTCCAGCACAGCATCTCGGCTTGTTGGCTCCTCTATCACTTGGAGGAGGCAGTTGTTTGTCATCAGTGTATGCTGGGAGCCTCCTGAATTACTTATGCCCTGCTGTACTGCCCCTTCATCTTTGGCGTTTGTGATGGTCAGCGTTTCAGCTTGATTAAAAAAAGAAAAAAGAAATGCATCACTGTGTGATTGTTGTCTATTGTGGAGCCAGATGATAAGCATATTGGGATAGGGAAGAGCTTTGTAAAGCTTCATTAATAATAACCATGCATATTTCTTTGTTCCATAGCAAATACTTAGCAGAATCTGTAATAGGTTGCCTGTTTGATGAACTTTGGATTTGCTTGAAATGAGAGATTTCTGAAGTAGTTTCTGTTTCATTCTTCTATGCTGGGTATGGCACATGCAGTCCTGAGCAAGGGCTCTTGCATCCCAAGTGCCTTAGGCATTGCTGAGCCTCTCCCTGCATCACTCGACCCTGCCCGTGGTAAAGGAAACGAGGTGGTTTTTTTGGAGAGACAACCGCCTGTCTTCAGCTTGAGCTGCTGCAGTCTTTCGACGTTCACTGGGCTCTGCCTTAGCACAATTTAAAGTAGCTGGTAACAATAGATGTATTCCCACCTGGAAGTACAAGTAACAGTGTTTGTGTTTTACTCCCGTCCTGCATTAACAATCAGTGCAAGTCAGGCGAGTGAGGAGGAGAACTGGGAAGTTCAGGTTAATTTGCAGGTTGTTATAAGCTTATTTGGGCTGTGCTGCTTGGAGACTTAATTTGTGCTGGTCAAGCACTGAAAAGAATGCTTAGCTTTGAACTGCCTGATTTTTAAAAGATGGAACACAGGCACTGCTCACAGCAGTTTGAATTGCAAGATACTGAACTGCGAGAGATCAAATTGCCTTTAACAGATATCTACTGAGAACTTACCAGTGATTTTCTTCTCTCAGAAGTTTTGCACATTAATCAATTGCTTGTATTGCTTGGAAAATATATTCGTAATGCATCAGAATCACAGCTTTCTGTATTCAATACTCAAGCACTATGCAAAACCTTGTTTGGTTGGTTTCTTAATATGCCAAGTCTCAATTTGATAATTTAGAAAATAATTTTCTTCTAACTGAAACAGCCAGAAAGCACTATGCCTTCAGTTAACCACACCATGGGAAAACTCATACTGAATGGTGGAAGTTTAATGAAAAAGGAGACAATGAAACACACGTCCCAGTGTATTGTTTCACTTGAAAGTAGTGTTTCTGCTACAACATATGTTTTTTGGAATAGAAGGAGTAAAGCTTGGCTTTTGTTTTTGTCTCATATGTTGAAGTAGACCTTTCTGGAGTAGCAAGAAACTCTTGTGGGTCACAAAAGCAAGAAATTACTTCAGAAGATGCTGTATTCATAGAATAACTTTTTTTCAGTTTATTTGTGAAAGAATAACATAAACTGTAATCCAGATTAATACAGAATCACTCATTTTAGGTATGCTAAGAAGTAGATGTAGTTTAAACTATTTTAATAATGCAATGTCAATATGGTAGCCATTTTTAAACTATCTTAAAAATATGTTTTTTATTAATTTTTAATTGTGAAATTAAAATTTTCACATTTTTTAATTGTGAAATTTCTATTTTTAAATTTCTGAATGAATATGAACTGAATACTGCTGGCATTCTTAGAGAAGAAATAAAATTAGTTTGAGTATACAAGGATGTTGCTTGTTATTTAAGGTAAGAATGTGCTTTGATACCTTTTGCCATCTCAGAATAACTTCTCTTGTGCAAATATGACTGGCCAGTTGATATTTTGTATTTCTGAGAAAACTAAACACAAAATTTTGTAGGATATATTAAGGTAAATTTTGCATTGTCTTAAAAATATACCATGGTTTAAATTACCATCTTAAGGATTTTATCTTAGGTATGAGAGAGCAAAAATGTTTTTCATAGAGGAAGGCTAGGATTAGAGAGAGATTGAATAATTTGACTGTGAATAGTGTGTGGATTCTACTTTATTGTTATCTGAGAAAAAATCCTGAGACATTTAAACTATGTGGTATGGTGACTGTGTGAGCAACAGTAAGTTAAATGTTAAGTCTTGTAAGCTGTCTTCTTCGGACAAAAACTGTGTACGTCCAGGCTCATTTCTTCTTAAATCCCTTTAGTAAAATTTCTGGAGATGAAAAGAATAAAATACATATAGTAATCTATTACAGATAATATTAAAACATCAGTACAAGTATTTAGAATATAATAATAATTAGTAAAGTAGTCTTTAACCTCAAGGTACTCTTTCCATTGAAGAAAATTGCTAGACATAAATGTATAGGAAATGCTTAATGTTAATGTCAAGCAAACATATGATGGGCAAAGATGCTTTCTAAGCAAGATTTTACTCATTACAATAGGAAATCATGAATGTATTTTTATTTTCATTTATTTTTTCAGAAAATAAATGCTAAGCTTCATGATGGAGTGTGTCAGCATTGCAAAGGTATCTTGGAGTGGCGAGTAAAATTCAGAAAGTACAAACTACTGACAAAACCTAAAAAATGGTGAGTTAAGATACTTTGTGTTAATTGTTGATTGTGTAGTTTGTGAGCTTTTGGAAAACATTCTGGCTTTGGAAACTCACAAGAAGAAGCTGCTATTATGTAACATCTTTCATATTTGGAGTCTGCTATGAAAATATATAGACGATTTTAAGTTTCTAATTCATAAGTCTTTTATCTTAAACTTTTGAAGGGAAGACAGAGAGGGAAAGCAACAGCTTCCCTCTTTGCTTTGTTAAAAATCGTTGAAGTATGGAGCTGTAAGTTTTCAAGACTGCCAGTGTGTCCTGCCTTCAAGTCTGTATGAGAGGAATCTGCACATCTCTTGTACTTGACAGATGTTTGCAATACCTGCATTTCATTACCTCCTAGCATGTTTGCTCCTTTTCTGTAAGAAACTATAATCCTAAGTAGTAAATGTTGGCATTGTTTGCATACAGTTCTGTATTACTTTTGTATAAGTGTATAACAAAGATGATGAATATTTTAAGCTATCAGAAACATACAAATTATTTTCATTTTCTGAAGGAGATGCTGTCTGCTTCCCTCTTATTTGCTCAGTTGCAGAGGTCCTTACCTCCTGTGTTAGCAGACACAGACAGTGTTTCAGCAACAAGACACTGAACCCAGAGAAACCACAGCTGGGCTGTGGTGCACAATACAGCCAGGTTTGTTGCAGTAGCTCGCTCAGCATCTGTGTGTTTCTCTCAGTTTTAAACTTCTGAAGTACTTAGGAACTGCTTGAAGAGCTTCTGCAAATGTGTGTGTGCAGCTCCCCGAGTTGATGGTGTATTTTATTTTAATTTTCAGTAGACCAAAGGGGAAGAAATGTTTATTCATACTACATCCCTGACTTGTGAAGTTTTACTTTTTAATATGCAAACATATGTGCAACAAGTATTTTGGTTTTAGTAATCAGCTTCACCCTTTCATGCAAAAAAAAAAATTATTAGTTGGAAGGCTTGCTGAATAAAACATTCTGAGTTCTGTGCACCATGGGTGAAGTTGGATTTTGCGGTTTTTTAACTCTTTCTCAAATAACTATGTGCATCCTGGGGTTTTTTTTTCCTAAAGGGAAGAAGGCAGGCAAAAACCCCATGTAAATAAGGGATGTATTGGAAATAGAAAAAATGACTTTGTAGAACAGCTTCTTATAACGGAATATGTGATCTTCTCTGTCATATTTTTGAACAAGGAAGTTGTGCTTCAGAGCATTCTAGCTTTACAGGTGATGATTTCTAGACCAGCAGTACGATGGCTGGGTGAGCCACTGTTCTGAAAGGATAAGACACTGAAAATTTTCAACAGATGAAGTTTCTGGGTGAAGGAAAAGCATAATAGACATTAAAAATGTGACAATTTTTTAAAAAATTAATTCTTTCTATTGCAAAAGATGGGAATGAAAGACTTCTTTGTACCTCAACTTATTTTTCGTTTTTTAACATCTTTAAAATTACAAGTGTTAGTACAAGCACAAGTTCACCCTACTTCTATTTTAAGTATTTAATTATTAGAAATCAAACTATTTAAAAAAAAAATGTAAGTCTGCCTTGCATTGGTAGTGCCCCTGTTTGGTATGACTTGTCTGGGAAGAGCTTTTAAGGGCATTAGAACCAAGAAAATTACTTTTAAGACAGCAGCATTACATGAGGTATATTTTTCTGGGCTATGTTCTCCAGGTAGTTACAAGGCTTTAGAATTGTCAGCTGAATGTTAAGCCACAGCATTTTGGAAATTGCTAAATCCACAGAATTTTATCATATTTTGAAAAACAATAGCCCAAACTGTCTACATTATTAGGTTTGGTTTGTTGAGAATACTGTTCCATACAGGCTTGTGTTCATAGAAAACAAAGTCTAGCACTGACTCAGTTTATACTCTGAGAAGTTCAAGAGGAAGTCATTGCAGTTTTTGAATTGAAAGCTTTTTATTTGCAAAATTCATGTTCTTTTTTATACCATATACTACTTTTATTATTAAACCGGAAGTTTTACAACTTTTAAAGTAAAAACTGCCTACAAAAATGAATGGAAACCTTTCTTTTGGCAACTGTAATACAAAAACTCTGATTTAGTGTTTCTTTTTCAGTACTTTTTTTAATAACTCTTCCTGGAAAAGATAAGGGTTGGGGGGTGAATGGCAATGATTTTGATATTGCTACTTGTTAAAACACCAAGTTTTTAATTTGAAACGAGCCTAAAGCATGTTGTTCCTCTTTTGTAGAGTGTGTCTATATTGTATTTGAACACAGAATGTTTAATCAGTGTCCACAATACTATTTTAATAACGTTTTTTTCCTCTTCACAGTGTGAAGTGCCTCCAAAAGACTGTAAAAGATCCTTATCATATTATTTGTCGACCATGTGCTGGTAAACTAGAAATTTGTGCTAAATGTGGGAAAGAAGAAGAAATAGTAATTCCGTAAGTAGCTCATAGGGTACATAGTTTTAGTACTGCACTGTTCATTCCCTTTTTAATAACCTTTGTTTGGAAACGGCCAAGAAGCTGTTGTACTTTATGTCATATTCTCAGTAATCCCAACAGGAATCAGTGGGAGTCATTTTCCTCCCTTTATTCAGATGAAACTGGGATGAAATGCTTGTTGATGTTAGTGGGGCTGAGCCAAAAGAAGTCCTACTTGGATAAGACACTTTAACACCAAAGGGTACATTGTATATATTCCTTAAGAACTGAGCACTTCAAAACGGATTTTGGTGTAAAGCATCATAAAATATGCCTAAGCCAATTTACTGTTTGCGTTTTGTCTGCCACATGATGATTCAGTTACTAGTGAACAGAAGAGCTAAACAAGGACTGATACTGAGCACAGTTACCACAGTATATTTTGCAGGCTTTTGGCTTTATTTTATTCTTTTACTAGAGTTCTCTCTTTATTGAGATGATACGTGATAAATGTATCATGCTCAATAAATGATAATGATAAAGCATTTATTTACTGGTTCGTGACAACTGTCCAGCAGTTGCTTTGTTGGTCAGGCTGTTCAAATAGCTATTTTTCTTTCTTTGCAGTTTATTCTGTACTAAATACTTTTTTAATGCGTACTTTACTGTGTTTTATATCCTTCCTATTCAGTGTGAAAGCAACTTTTAGGGACTTTTATTGTCCCTCTCTTCCTTCTTCCCACCTCCTGCCATCTTCCATCCTATATTGGGATGGAATGTTGAGAGAATGTTCTATTCTCCATCCCATTCTTGTATACATTCCAGAATTGAGTGGTGATAACATCCCCCTTGCTTTCTACAGGATTGATAAAGGACAAGACAGCACTGAGACTACTAAAAATGGCCAAGAGAGCAGTAGATTGAAGGATGAGCTGGATTTTGATACTAATTTCAATAGTGGAGACAGTGATGAAGATTCTGATGTACTTGAAGAACGATTTAAAAGTATGAATTTTGAAGCAACAGAGATCTAGAACGTTGTTTTTATACAAGAGATTATATGCAATAAAATATGGTAAACCAATATATGCCTTTAACTGCTCCAAAACCTGATTTGATATCCTTGTGTGTAATTGTTGGCATTGTGTTTGATGCTGCCTGTTGGGGATTTGTATTAATAAACATTTTTATGTATTAAGAGCAGAATTTCTTATGAAAAGATTCAGAAATTCTATCTGTAAGCATAGTTATTTATTGCATACATGTAACAAATTCTTGTTTTTCTGGAATAAAGCCTCATTGTGTAAATGTTCAAAAATCAATATTATGCCCGTGGTGGAACTATTATTGCTGATTGGAAATCTACATGAAAATCTGGGATCAACACAAGCTTGTCATATAAAGGAAGAGCTTAACCAGCTGTTACAGTTTTCTGAAGGAAGAACTTGAAACATTCTGTCAGTGAGTTTCCAGACGGGACCTTACCCTCATTCCTGGGGGTTTTGTTGGTTTTTTTTTTCCCCAAAAAAAACCAAGTGCATAAATGCTATCACTAGTACAGTTCATGCTTATTTACCACATATAAGTATGTATTATAGATTTGTGACCTTGTTACTACCAAAGTTTTGTAAAGAAAAAAACCTGCAGACTGTTTAGAATTTCTCATAACTGGTCTCACACTTTCTTTTGACTCCAGATGTGATGTGGTTTTCTCTGATATGGAAACACTTGTGTAGTGGAGTGATGCTTATAGAGTTACTCCCCAGTTTCTGTTCCAATGCAGATTAAGTTGTGCAAAGATCCTAACTGAATTTGCAGTAACTGTCTTTATGGGATTCAGGATGGTTTGATTTCTTCTCTACTGTCTTCCTCTCTACATTTAACTGACAGCATATATATCCATTAACCTGGGACAATAGGCTATTCTACATCTGCTTTGGTGCTTTGCCTGATTTGCAGCAGTGAGCATGGAAAGGTTTGATTCTCAAGCTATGGTTTTCAAATGCACTGTGAGGAAATTCAGCTCTGAATTGTTACCCATCCCTGCCCTGGAATGAAGGAAGTATGAAACTTAATCCTTTGGGTGCAGATAGGCACCCCATGCTTGTCTTGTGAAGCTGGAAAACACCAAGAGGTGTTTAGTGGCGGAAAAGAAGGTTGTTGGGTGTGTTCAGAAGTGTGGATCTGAAGGTCATGTTTCATTCACAGATCAGTCCTCCCAACAGGACAGCAGTGACATCTGACTTTGTGTCACATTTGTTGTCCTGCCAGTTGACGTCAGCAAGGGCAGAGTAAACAAGAAATGTCCCATGCAGACACTGCAGATGACCATGTAGGGAGGTGGATAGAGGGAAGTTAATAAGTAATCTGGATTTAGCTTCAGAAAGGGTCTTTCTGAAAGGGAAACCACGACTGTCACTAAAAGTGAACTTGACTTTTGAAAGTGGCATACATACGGGAAATTTTCTTCCACTTGGAAAAAATTATAATGGCCTAGTCCTCTGTTGAAAGGTGAGAGGAAATCCTGGAATGATAGGAAAATATGCTACGGAACTGGCAAGAGCTGTATAATGAGAAAATAAGGGGAAGAATTCTCATAGTGGTGACAACCTGTCAGTACCAGGGGTGAGCAGAGTGACACAGCTGAGCGATGTGTAACAACACACGAACATTAGGGAAAGTGCTGTGAAGTCTTCATGTCACACTCCTGATGCTCTGTTCACAATCGGTACTAGAGCTGATGAAACTGCTGTGGGTGAGCACAGCTGCAGTGGTGGCTTGCTGGTGTTAGTCCAGCTTATCTGCAGATAGTTTTTGATTCTGGCAAGTGTTCTGTCTTTGGTTGTGACTGTGGCTAAAGGATATACTGCTGGAAATTATTTGTGCAACACCATGTAACTTGGTAATTGTGAGTCAGCTTACAAAACTGCAGTTTTGCAAGGGAAAAGGAGTTTGCATTTTACTACAGACACTTGTAACAGGAATAAAGGGAACAATTGTAATTTTCTTGTTTAATTTTGACTGAAGTTAGAATATATTTGGAACTGCATTAGGCTATTGTTTTTTAAAGACTGAATGTCAAGGGTTTGTATTTTTTTTCCCTTTTTTATGAAAAACTTAACAGTATTATGCAGGGGTAGGACCCTTGAGATCGATAGTTGTCACAGAGATTTTTGAGAAGATGTTCAGGGGAGTCATACAAATGGAATGATTTTTAGAGTTTTTAATTGAGATTTTGAAAGCTTCTTACCTCTTCTTTCACAAATAATAATGAATTTGTGTTTATAAATGTCAAAAGAGAGGAAATAAAAATACCACAGTGTCTGAAGGGTACTGAGATGCAGTGTAAATGATATGTGTGACTAATTGGGGGTTTCAGGATTTGTCTGGACGTTGTGTCTCACCAGATACATTACTGACAGTCATCTGAAGAATAATCGATGCATCACAAGTGATGCAGTGATGTTGCTGACAGCTGAGTTCCTGCTACCATATTACCCTTTGGAGTGTTGTTTGGCATGACTCAACCCTGAAGTAATTAATGAGATAGTGGACTGCCAGTATGTGTGAGGCAGGCAATGCCAGATGATTCTTACTCCACAAGAGGAAATGCTCATCATAGGCTGGAGCTGTCAGAACTTGTCATTGACTCGTACACTTTCTGGAAATCAAATTCCCATGCATAAGGATTTCTTAAGACAGCCTGGATTCACTGCAGTATGAGGGGAGTCTGGTATGGACACAGTGCTACCTCTTAGTGTAATTCCTTAACAATCTTTTCTGCCAAAGTTCACAGGCGTCTCTGAGACATCTATCATCAAATGTTTTGAAGGATCAGGTGATGCAAAAAACATTGCCCAATGATTTACTTCCAGTTTTGCATGGGCTGGACTCTTCTATTCTTGGCTACTGATTAATCTGTATTCCTCCAAAACACTGAAATAATACCAGCCTCTGTAGGTTTATTGGACTGCTGGTTAATTAAGAAAAGTACAGCATGTTTTCTGCCTGTAATGGGCATGTACATGGATGTTGAGATGCAAATCATAACATTAGCAAGGAAAATTGAAGAAAATATAGCAGGTAATAAAATGTGAGCCACTGTGTAAATGTCTAGCCCTATAATTATGTATGTTTTCTTTGTCTACGAGTTCTTAGAAGTAAACGTAGAAAATGCAAAACTAAGTGCTTATTGGAAGCATCAGCCTGGCTTACAGAGTTAATGAGGAAGGCTTTGTAAGTGACACGGAGAGACTTTTTCATTATCAGATGTTTAAGGAGCTGCTCATGCAAACTGCCAGCATCTCACTTAATTCTCCTGCCTATCTTTTATCTGAAAGCTAATACAATTCAAAACTCCTTGTGAAAAGGAAGGTATGAACTCTACATAATCCTCACCACACAGAGTGAATTTGTAAAGTATGATTCCTAAACTTTGAAACAGTTGAAAATACACTTTGAAGTGAGCTCTTTCTATGGATTGATAACACATTTTCAGAAGAATTACCTGTAACAGACTAGAAATTAAATACTTGGCCTATTACAGATATCAGACTTTTCTGTTGGAGCCCCCTAAAATATTTAAGATGAAATCACATAGGAACTATCTTTTTATTTTTCCCTAAGTCAATGAGAAAACACTTACTTGTAATAATAGGGGTAGTACTCATAATTCAGTCATCAATGAGAAGCTTGAATTTGAGAATATGAAAACAGCAGCTGAAGAATTTAAGGTTTTACCTGAATCTCTCCTTGTGTTTGCCTCTGACATAACTTTAGAAACCCAGATTGAGAGGGTCTGGTGTACTCTTGTAAGTGCTTTGAAAAGAAGCACCAAATTTTTTAGCTTTTTTTAAACTACAACCCAGAAGACCATGTTTTTGTACAAAAACAAAAAAAGATTATGCTTGTTACAGAATGGCAGCACTAATTTTAAATCTGTCTTAGGAGAGCTTGCATTTTTGAGCCCCAGGATTTTAACACCTCTGCTTCTTGCAGTTTCCCTAATCTTGTGTGACCAAGTATGATACCATGTGTCCATAGTTTACTTATTACTGTACTATCAACAGGGAAACTTGCAGCATTTATTGAATCAGTACTGGGAAAGATACGTGTAACAGTTTGATTTCTTTTTTCCTCATAGCCTGTCTCCTGACTTTTATGTTCTTTTTAGGGTTATTTTCTATCTTTGTTCCACGGCCACTGCACTGTCGAAGTTGCTGGCCGGGGTGAGAGCTGATAGCTCTCTGACTGTCAGCAACAATGTATTACTCTGGGTGATTCCCAGCAGAAGGAGCAGAATTGGTGCCAAAACTGTGAAACGAGCTGCTTTGCTTTGTGAGTCCATCTTGGAGATGGATGCATTTGGCTTCATCAGGCACAGGGGAAGCGTCTGCCAGCTTCTCAGAGAGAACAACCTGTAGCACCCCCACTACTAAAACCTTGCCATGCAAACCCAATACAAAGCCTGTGAGATGTATGTGAAGTGAAATAAAGCCAAGGGTCTTAGGGAAAAAGAAGTCCCTACAATTTTTTATAGGATTAGAGAAATGCAGACTAATCCCAAACCTTCCATTTCCAAGGAAAAATAAGCCACATAAAACCAGACGGCTTCTCTTATTTTAAGCAACAGCAGATTTACTATTGCCTACACGACAAAGGTTTTAAAGTCTTTCTCTGGAAATAGCTAATATCTCATCCTCAATAGACAATAACCATTCAGTAGTGGCTTAGTCTTTCTGACAATAAATTAGTGATAGAACCTTCCTGAATGGAACAAGTTTTTTAGAGAAAAAGTTATCTGCGTTATTTAGAGGAAAGTCATAATGCAATCTTAATGTCATAAAACTCTAATCTTATGCTTTGAAAAGATCACAAGGAATTTGCCAAAATGTTTAGAAAGACTCAAGCTGTATTGCCATAACTTTACTATTTTAAGAAACTGTTATATTAAGGTTTAAGCCATCCCAAAACTATGCAGCAACCAGAACTTCAGAGCACAGTACTGTGTTTCAGCAGATAGTTTTCCTTTCTTTCCAGTTTTTGTACTATCTTGAGCTGCATTTGGATATTAGTAGTTCTGACATTATGATCTCTCCTTTCAAGAAAGAATTGCATTTTGGATCACCACATCTATCTAGTTGCTTCTTTCTCATCTTCATAACTGCACCTAAGGTCTATGAGGACACAGCACAGGTAGAGGCTGTTTATGTTACTTCAGAAAATCACATTAGCAGCTGACTGGTTGTGGAAAAAAAAACAAACTAAACCAAAACAAAACCAAACCAAACCCAAACAAAACAAAACAAAAAAACCCCAAACTTTTCCCCCTAAAAAAACCCAGCAAAGCCAAAACCAAAACTAACAAAACCCCCAAACAAGCAAACAAAAACCCAACCCAAACAAAAAACCAAACCAAACAAAACAAAAAAAAAACAAACAAAAAAA
>VZRM01002265.1:175989-200920 GCA_013397955.1 Grantiella picta | reverse complement strand
GTTTCCCTTTATCTAATCTCAGCAGTTTGACTCTCAGTCCAAAGTCCCAGTCAGGTATCTTCAGGGAGGCTTCTTTGATTGTAGCTCCTTTTTACAGTTTTTGTTACAATGAGCGAAATTTTATATCAATGTTTGAGGCATGAACTATTTCAGTCTCTGACAGCAGGGTGCAAAACAAAAGGAGAAATTAACTTGCCGCTTCCAGGAGTTATTTGCTACCAGAAGAGCAGGGCTTTGCCATGACTAACACTTGTGGGCTGCTGTGGAGAAAGTCAGCTCCATCCCAGGCAGACACAATATATTCACAGATTGAATGTGTTTTCTGAAGTGTTTCAGTGTCATAGCAAATTCAGCTCTAAGTGCCAAAAGTCTAAATTATTGTAAAACTTTCACTGTGGACCTTTGTTGACATACACTGAACAAATTTGTAAGAAACTGTATCAACATACACCTGGGGATCGATACATACCAATGTAATGAAATGTTTGCCTCTCACTATAAGTTAGTCACTGTGTTCACCAGGGAGTAAAATGCATGATAAGCAGTTCTTTTCTCGAAAGAAAGATTTGAACATGTATTTTAAAAATAATTAATGTCTTCTTCGTTAGTTAGCAATTTGAAGACTGTCAACAAAAAATACCTGTAAGGTGCTGAATATTTAGGATTGTGTAATTTTGAATAATTTGATTTTGTGAACAGCAGGTGATTTGTCTTTTCGTCATTTCGAAGTTCCTCAATCCCTTCACTTAGTGAATGTGCGTGTGTGTGTGTGTGTGTGTGTGTGTGTGTGTGTGTGTGTGTGTGTGTGTTCTGGAGAAGTTCAAGTTTGAGACTGGTCATGAGAAGGATGAGGTACAATTGCAAGTGCTTGGGAATAGAGACCTGGAAACTACTTACTGGCTACTCCTCCTCAGGGGTTTTCAGAGCTCCTTCTTATTTCTTTCACAATTAATTTCATACTTTGGCTGGTGCTTTCTAGCAGATAAACATGTGCATGAGAGCATTCAAATCCATGCCAGCACGTTGTTTTGTCTGGTGTTAAGGGTCTGTGATACTATAGAGCAGCTTTATAGAGCAGCACTGCATAAGAATTTTGTCCTGAAGTACTAAAGTATTGTTCATTTTTCTCAGGTGTCCCCTTTGTTTGGCTGGATTAATGTTGATTTTCTGCCTAGTAGTTGGTACAGTACTGTGGTTTGAATTTTTGCTTCTGAAAGGAAGAGGAATATAAAGGGTGCCATGGTTTAACACCAGCCAGCAACTAAGCTCCACACAGTCACTGGCTCATTCTGCTTTGCCCACTTTCCCTCTTTCCCCCTCTCCTTGTAGTGGGATGAGGGAGCAAATCAGAGTGAAAAAGAAAACTCATGGGTTGAGATAAAGACAGTGTAAAAGGTACAGCAAAAGGTAAAGAAAAGGTAAAGCAAAACCTGTGCACACAAGCAAAGCAGAACAAGGAATTAATTCACTGCTTCGCACAGGCAGGCAGGTGCTCAGTATCTCCAGCAGAGCAGGGCCCCATCAGATGTAACATTGACTTGGGAAGAGAAGCACCATCACTCCAAATGTCCCCCCTTCCTCCTTCTTCCTCCACTTCATATACTTAACATGATGTTATATGGTCTGGAATGTGCCTTTGGTCAGCTGGGGTCAGCTGTCCTGGAGGTGTCCCCTCCCCAGCCTCCTCTGTTGTGGAGTGGGTTGAGAAGCAGAAAGACCGTGGTTCTGTAGTTGATCCAGCACTGCATCAAATCCAGACTGTATAAAAATCAGTGGAAATCTCAGTATTTAATGTAATGGTGTTTGGATCTGACATTTTCAAATCTCTGCTTTGCTAAAGGTGATTTTGAATATGGAGCCTTATGTGTTGTAGGCACTCAGATCAAAACTTGCTCCTGCTGGGAAGACCTTGTGGGCCACATGGAATCTCACAATAATGTGATGATTCACAAGGGTGTTCACAAATGCTTGTTCATCCAAACTTGTGACACAGAGGCTGTTTTGAAAAACTGCTATAGCAGTGTATATTTCTGATGTGAATTTTTCTTGGTGGAAAGGCCATTGTTCCTGAGGAAGTCTTAAGTCTAGTCTCAAATAAGGTAGATTTGGGGGTAAAACTCTCCCCAGCCCAACAAACAGACGTCATTCCTGTTCATCCCTAAAGCGAATTCTCTGACCCATATCTAGGGAGCTGAGGGATGCGTCTTTCAATGGTCTGAGGCAGGTGGGCAGAGAGGAGTTGGATTAGAAAGCTACCAGCAATTCTTTTGTTTTTCTAGACCTTTCTCAGGCAATGCTAAAGATTTCAAATATCTCCTCTCTGCTAACTTCACTGTTTTTTGACTATGAGGGTATTTTGCACATTGAAAACCAAATAGATGAAATGTAACAGCATCTGCTAAATCTTCCCCAGATTCCCCCATAATTTTTTGTTGCAAACTTAAATGATTTCTATGGTAACAGCAGAAGAGTGTTTCTAAATTTATAACATCACACTGTGGGTGGGCATCAGTGCTCTTCTCTGCTGAAAGATATCTGCAGTTGAACAATTATAGGTAAAGTCTGAGATTTGCTTAAAACAAATGATACATTCTTTATTGTTTTACTTTTTCGGATAGATATAGTGGTTAAAAAGTTCATTTTTGTTCACAATTTAGCTCATGAATCACTTGCCTTGGCTGCAGTAACTGTGGTGACTGGGTTAGCTACAGCAGCAATGTTCAGGTGTCAAGAACACTTCCTTTACATAATGTAAATCATATAAATGTCAAAATCAAATGTCTGGTCACAATCATAGCTGATGAGTTCACCATGGTTTTATCATGAATTAAAATGTGAGCATTTATAATTAAAGACCAAATAAAGAGCATGAAATGAAAACACACTTGAAAGCTACAGGTTTCACAATAGTGTTCTGATTTAACAACAGTACTAATATTGAATTAAGTGAGGTAAAATTAATATTTGTTATCATAGAAAAAATCTAAGGGTTCGTGACACATAGTCTCAGCAGACATATTCCTAGTGTTTTTTGAAATGGATAAGGTAGTGACTACGTCGATATTACTAGTTGAAAGTGGGTTTTTTTCCTGAGGAATATTTGAATTCCATCAACAGTGTTTCCTGAGTTGCAAATGGCTCTGTAGTAAAAGGTACATAAGTAAACTGCACATGGAACAAAGTAAAGTACATGGATATGGAACAAGACATGTTTTGCAAAGAGATGAACTATAACGTTTTAGGAGGTGGATCTTACATTGGAAAATCATTTCTTTCTGCAAGGTCTTGCTGGTGTACATAAAACAACATAGAAGCAAGCATAGAATGCTTTGGGATGTAAGGGACCTTAAAAATCATCCACTTCCAAACCCCCTGACATGGGCAGGGACATCTTCCTCTCCTAGAACTACCAGCTCTTTTCCTTCCCAATTAGGAGTGAGTGTATGAACAAATGGACAGGAAGAGAGAAATAATGTCCTTTCTTTAGCCAGTAAATAAAAATTATTAAGCAGAAATATTGTTTTCAACAACATTTTCCTAATCATATATTTCAGACACTACCTTCCTTATTAATTTCTTTCCTGTTACAAGGAGGACAAACATGTCAATGCAGAAAGCCTAGAAAATATTCCATGAACCACAAAATGTTTGCTTTAAAATCTTAAATAGTACTCTGGGTCTTGTGCAGGCAACTAACTGGACTCAATTCACCTTCTGAAAAAAAATCAATCTATTTTTGTGCCACCTTAAAAAAACGCAGCAAACGAACAAACCAACTTTGACTCTGACTTGGTCACTTCATTCTTTTCCCTCCTGATATCAGTTCCTCTCTTTTACGATTGCTGTTTGCAGAGTGCAGGAGGTAATCACTCCAATTAATGTCTGTGGTGTTTCACATCGAATGCAGTCCAGTTCCTTTGAACAGTTTTACTGAAGGGGGTCCAACTCGGAACACAATGTAGTTTCAATAAAGCAGGCTAGTTTAAAGATATGAATGATACACTCCCTCTCTGTTTCTGGCTTGGAAGCAAGTAACCATGGTGACTGCAAAAGCTTAACTTTGCATAGATTCTGAGATTGCCATCTCTCACAGCTTTGTTCCCTCCTTAGCCCCCCCAAAAGAATTACCTTGCCAAAATAACTCCATTACTCTGTGAAGTGATGCCAGTAGCAAACCTTCTTACAATTCAGCCTAACTCCAGACTGCTGTTGCTGTATCGCACAACAGGTTATCTCTAATCTCATATCTACAGGGCAGTTCTGATGACAAACTGGAAAAAAAAGCTAACCAAACAAGTCCAAAGGGCATTCTCCACATGCAAGGTAAGACTTTCAAAAACACGCTATCCCAGGGGAGTCTGGTCTGTGCTGACTCCCGGACACATGAAGTTCACTGCTGGGACCTGTGCAGCTCTCACAGCTGGCACAGGGTCAGACACTGCTGAGCAGGATTGTGCCAACCTGAGAAGTGTCTCCAGGACCACCACTGTGCTGGCAAGTCCATCTTGGAAAGGCCAGGAGGGAGTCAATGCCCAGAGGGAGAGAGAATGGGGGCCACTGGTGGGGAAAGGAATCCCTTGTCCCAGACCCTGTCAGCCACAGCACGACCACCACAACCAACCACTCTGAGCAGCCTCTCCCCAGCAAGGGACACCACCTCACTTCATTAGGGGTTGCATATTGGGCTTTCTTGAGCAGTGAGGGATCATCCTAACACTGACAGCTCATCGCCCAAGAGGTGTTCTTCTGTAGGTCTGTTATTTACAGTATGTACATCAACCTGGATTGGTGCATGGGCACGCCACGAAAAATCATGGACTGATCTCTACATCTTTTGTCCCGTTATAAAAGCATAAAGATGGGTATATCTCATCAACAGATGACCTTTATTATTATTTATTTATTATTATGACCTTAAAATGCATATGTCCATAAATGATTCTTACCATAAAGGGATGTCTGCTAGTGAAATGCTCTATTTACAGGAAGTGCACTCAGATGCATCACTTCATGGGGCTCTGACAAAACAGGAGCAGCAACTGTTCCACCTGATTAGCTGATACAGGATCATTATGATGGCTGAGATCAGTCATTGAGAAAGTATCTTCCTTTGTTTTCCTTGCTTCTGTGAATGGTGTACCTCTTGGAAGTGTAAAGAAGGGCTTTGGCATAAAACTGTGTTTATATTCAACACAACACATACTCTGAGTTCTTCAGTTTCAATTGGCCAATCTGAAAATGCGTCTTGTCTTATCAAGCCTTGTCAAAAAGAAGAAACTCAAGTATCAAGATAGACAGGACACCATTTTCCAAAACTGCTTTGAATAGAAACCTTCAGGTCTTTAACAACATTTGGTACACAACCATTCTGAAAAAAATGAGAAAAAAAACTTGAAGCAAGGTTGGAACAGAGGTCCCATAGTAATTCTGTTGTGTACGTATACAACACATTTCTTTGAGCTGCTTCAGTACAGCTCTTTTTAGAAAGAACAAAAGTTCACTAAACTGCACTTCATGGAACAAAGCCTCAGCTGAGGAGAGAACTTGCATTTCAAGTATCTTCTGGACTGTGACTGCAAAATGGATATGGAGGCTGCCTATTTCTATAATCCAGATTTAGTTTTGAAGCTGAAAATCTTGTCTCTGCAGGGCTGTGATGTATTAACACCAGACTGGACATACTGCCAGACTAGTGCATTTCGGTGGAGGATGAGAAACAGAAATGCTAGCTGTAAGATCTTTACCTGAAGGCTCAGTAAATCACACCCACAGAATTACAGAGATTCTCTGGACTGTTGATAAAAATTTATTTTGCTGTTCTAAGTAATAGGAACACATTAAATTTTCCTTCCTTCATTGCTAGCAAATGTAAATCGAATTTTGTAACCATAAGAAGTAGTAGCTAGAAAACATGGTGGATAGCTCAGTGTGATCCTGAGGGATCCAAGGAGGCTTTTGGGGTCCAGTCAGGATAAAGACGACTTCTTTCTTCCCCAGATGTGTTGTGAGCACAGAGCTGGTGTGGGACAGCAGGCTGATGACCACCTCTCCTTGTCTATGCCCAGAACTGATGTGGAGTAAAACTGGGGATTCATGAACTTGAATAAAAATAAGGGATATAAGCTGACGTCTCCTTATTTTGGGAGTATGTTAAACCCTACCAGCCCCAAGATGAGGATAACCTCTAGAAATACTTGCTGCTGCCTGGTGGTTCACTTTGTGACTTTGGATAAGCTGTTCCCTGACACAGTCATCACTGGTCTTTCCCAGAAGTAAAATTACCTGGTGAGACAGGCCATCCATCTGAAAATCCAAGTCTTTTATTTTTTCCTTTGTAATGCAAACTTCTTTGGAGATTACAGTGTTGTTTTAATCCTTGCAGTTCCCAAATGCAATGCAAAAAATTACATATATGCCCTGTAGCATTTCTGTGGTATAATACCTGACAAAAAGTATCTAAACCAATTCCTGGAATTTAAAAAAAAAAAAATTAAAAGTAAGTAACATTTTAAATCCCCTAGCCTGCACATGTTCCAGTTGTTTTGTGTGGAAACCGAAGATTGATATCTTCCTCTTCCACTTGAACAAAGCTGAAGTAACTTCTTCTGAGATGTGTAATAAGACCTTTCCTTAAGAAGTAGAAACATTCTTTTTTTACCATACTACCTGAGCTACAATTAAAAAAATTGCATTTAATACCCCTCACCCCCTCCCAAAATTGGAAATAATTATGTTGGTCTTTGAATTAATGATGTGGTGTTTGTCTCTACTAAACCATGCATGGATGCATGGCTGATTAATGAAAAGAGATTTAAAGGGATGAGTCAGAGAAAAAAAAAATGAACTCAGAAAACCTGTGCTAGATTCTGAGCATATGTTTCATGTTTCTGTTCTGCCCAAAGTTTCACCAAACTCTTCTGAAATTGAGGTGTGACAGATTCTGCCGGGAGGTATTTGGTGAAAGTGAGGACTTTTATCCATTCTCTTTCTGTGGAATCTCTTGACCATCAAAGCAGAGAGATTTTTTTTTTCTGAGGTTGAATCTAGACTAGTCTGAAATTCTTTTAAGTCACAGCCTTGCTGCAGCCAAAACCTGTGCATTGCTTAACATGCTTTATTAAATGAAATTAAAATTATTGCCTGTCTTACCTCTTAGCCTCTCTTACCTACCCCAGGCATCAGACCTGTTAGTGACTTTGTCCTGTGTGCATGGCAGCCACACATAGCAGAAGACTGACTGATGTCAGAAGTTACAGATTTTGTGAAGCTTGCTTGTTTGGCACAGTTGCATAAACAAACTAGAACTACAGCAGTGATATCCAGTGTGCAGCTCGTAGGGGGAATCAGACAGAAGACACCTAAGAGGTAACACCCTTCTAGAAAACCAGTAACACATGTCTGGAAGAACCACAATAGACTGGTTTTTACCTACAAAAGGAGGAAGTAATACTTTGGGCCAAACCTTCCAAATTTTTTTCTCTTTTCTTTTATCACAGTGGTCGTGAGGCTGGCCATCCTGACATGAGAGACCCAAAGTCAGTCAATCCTGTGAATATCAAGAGCCAGAAAGGAGTATCAGACATGTGGTGTGATATACATAAGCCCTGATAAATGATGATTGATTCTCAGTTGCTAGGCCTTTTCCTAGTCTTTGAACATAAGTTAGTACACTTATAAGTTTTGAGGTTTGCCTGCTCCCGTCACAGCAATCCATGGACTCCTAACAAAAACAGCTGCAACATCAGCAAAATGCACTGCTGTTTGTCCTCACAATGGTCTTTATGCTTTAATACCTTAGGGACCCAAGGCAAACAGTACTGCAGGGAACATCTGAGAGAAAAACCTTCCTCTCACAAATAATTTATTTTACAAGCTTCAGTTCACTGCCCTTATAAGTTTATTTTACAGTGTTATGCATACTAATATTCCAATCCTTCACAGACCTAAGAGAATGTAAATACTCTTGTGACAGCTATGGTTACATCATTATTATGACTTAACCTTGCAGATGGCTTTCAAAAACTCTTGTTTTAGCAGTGCTGGTAACCTATCCATGAGGTCTAACTGTACCTTTTTCTGATTAATTAGACTGTACCTATATCCCAGCCTTGTACAGCGAACCACCTGATTTATCAGGACTAGCTTTTTCTGGCTGTGCTTCCAAAACTAGAAAAGATCAAAATTTACTTTACGACTGACAGGAGGCTGCTGATGTCTGTGATGTTTCACTCTCACCACTCTTGGTCACCTTGCTACAGACCCCATCACCACATCATAGCACAACTTCAGCAAAGCCTCCAGGCCCTGCTGCTCCACTGCTGCAAACAGCACTCTGTCCCTCTGTGGTGGCTTCATTCCACGTGGCCTGGGGAGCAGTTGCAGCATTATGCTCAAAATCCAGTTTATGGGAAGGAGGAATCATAACTTACATACAAGTAAAGTTAGAAATGCATTGCTAGGATGATGGAAATCTTAGAAGTCTAATTCACGGCTCTTTAATAATCTGTTGGATGTGAGGGCAATGTGGCTGTGAGATGTGATATGCCATTGATTGCAAAGGTTGATTTGACAGTCTGCTAGCTCAGGAGAGTGTCCCCTTTCTTCCTCGACGATCCATGTGTGTTCCTCCTGAAGCTGTGCACTTGGCTGATGAGGAACAGCCTACCCAGCAGAGATACTGTTCATTGGGAAAGGCTGTGTGGTAGCTATGGTCTCCTGCTGGCAGCTCTAAGTAAGCCCAAGGTCCACTTGCAGAAGGATGTAGGGTAGTCAAGCATTGAACACTGAAGGCACATCTTAATGAGAAGCTGCGTGCAGCAGTCTGACATTGGCTTCTCTTAAAAAAATAAATTTCTTAGGGCGATGAAGCTGGGGAAGGGTCAAGAGAGGAAGTAATATCACAAGTGGCTGAGGGAGATGGGGTTGCTTAGCCTGGAGAAAAGGAGGTTCAGAGGGACCTTACTGCTCTCTATACCTGCCTGTGAGGAGGTTGTAGCCTGGAGGGGCTTGCTCTGTTCTCCCAGGCAACCAGCAACAGGACAAGAAGAAATGGCCTCAAGCTGAGCCAGTGGTGGTCCAGGTTGGGCATCAGGGAGAATTTCCTCACTGAAAGGGTTGTCAAGCACTGAAGAGGCAACCTAGTGAAAGTGTTCAAGAAATGACTGGACGTGCCCTTAAGAGCCATGGTCTAATTAACATGATGTTGTCCAGTCAAAGGTTGGACTCAATGTTCTTAGTGCTCTTTTCTAATCTTAATGATTCTATGATTCTGTGATCTAGATCTAATCATTACAGAGCAGCAATTATTAGTATTTCAATCAGATAATTTCTATATGGAAAAGTTTTGGTCATAATAAAATTAAAACTGAAACACACCCATTCTGTACTTTTTATCCCCTTTTCCTAGTGCTCATCTTCCCACTGCTCCCCTGCATCTTTAAGTCAACAGATTTGGTCCCCTAGAGAGGGCAATGTCAGAAGTTGTCAGCCTCATGAAACCTTCAGGAGGAAAAAGATATTGATGCCACTGGTTTCTTCTTTCTCTCTCCAGGAGCCACTTGAGGCCACATGTGCATATTTGCTAATGACTTTTTTTAAACCTTCCCCTTCTTTTGGTGGTCTCTAGCATCATGTCATGTCCAAATTTACTGTATATGGTGCTTCCTACCTATGGCAGTTGTCTGTTATTGGTGCTCTTCGTTATCTCTAAAACCAATTCTGGCCAGATCTGGGTCTGCATTTCTTTAACTGATCACAGGAGGGTTGTTTATACCCTCAAAGCCTCCCTCCAGGGCCAAGCCTGTTCCCCCATGCCTGTACTCCTCTGCACCATATTGTCCATCTTTGCTTTTCAAGGCCTCTGCTGTTGTCCCACACCTGGGTTTCTCTGCCTTATGTCCTTGTGTCTGAGGTGTAATTGTCCCATTCTGTATAGAGTCACTGCCCCTCACTACTATCTATTAAAAAATGTGGTTGTACTGCACACAAGTAAAAGAGATTGATCACCAGCACCTGCTCAGTTAGAGAAATTGCTTTCACAGCTGAGACGAGAAAGAAGTCAACAAAAAGTTCAGACAGAACAAGACTGACAAGCTTCAGACCCAAGGTGTTGCAAATTCAATACAAAGAATAAGTGTGACAGCTCTGAGCCCCTGTTAGCTGCTGTGAGCCATTCTGAAAATGGGGAAAGATACAATTTCTGCCATTTCTATCCTAAAAAAGCCAAATGCCAAGTGCTTGAAGAGTGTGCCTATTCCTGCAACTCTTGACAGGGAGGACAGAGCGAGACGTACTTGATGGAATAAGGATTAAAAAAAAAAGAGACCTTTTGCTTGGTTTCCAAGAAGCAGAAATAGTACAGGGCTGTCTGTACACAACAGGTACGGATGAAGAAAGAGGAAGAGAATCTGTGATGACAGGATGGATGATCACCTATGTATAAAACACCTATTGTGAATAGCCATACATCACTGTCCCTTAAAAAAAAAGTTTAAAAACCACCAAAACACACAAACAGACACAAAAAATGAAAAACCCAACCAAAAAGAGCATATCCAATTAAATCCTAATAAAACTCAAAATCTAAAATATAAAATGTATATTAATTGAATTTTCAGACAAAAACTTTCAGTGTTATTCCAAATGAAGTTATATAAATTCATGAAATGAGAGATTTTGTCTCTTTCACCTTAAGTCACACTCAGGAAAATTCAAGAAAAATACCTCTTTTCAGATGACTTTTAACTTTTTTAATTTAAGCTTTTAACTCCTTTAAGTCTAATTAATGCCAAGTTGTGGGGAAACTCATATCATGAACCTCTAAACAAACACGTAAATTTATCCAGTGGCTCAATGATTACACTTTCATTTGTATGTTCAACAATAAAGTAGAAAATGTTTTAGGGCTAGAAAATGTAGGAAAGTAGAAAAATCTTTTGAGTTAAAATAAATATGGGTGAATGATGTCATTAATGTCAAGATGATGAATTATGTGTATTCAATGTGTCTCTATTAATTTCTGGGAAATTAGTATTATCTAACTAGCTATTGTATCTCTTCAAACCCTGCAGAAAATATGAAGCACAGATTTATTTCCTGGACAAATTTAGCTGAGATGATAACATGAAATCTCTTGTTCTTTATTTCCTGGAAAGTTCTTGGTGCAGACAAATACGTACATATATTTTCCATACTGAATTTAGGTGATGCTTATTATATTGTTCTGCACAGTTGTTCCACTTTCTCATTCTTTGAATTGAAAATAGGAAAAAAAGAACAGAGTGTGTTCTTCTGTCCTTCCAGGAAGGAAACTTCAGCAAAGCTTTTAACAGTCTCTCCTATAACCTTCTCATAGATAAGATTAGGCAATGTGGGTTAGGTGATTGGACAGTGAGGTGGATCAACAGCTACCTGAATGGCAGAGCTCAGAGAGTGATAATCAGCAGAGCAGAATCCAGCTGGAAACCTGTGGCCAGTGGTGTTCCCCAGGGATCAACCCCGGGTCCAGCCTTCTCCAAATCGTTTGTCAACGACCTCTGTTATCAAACCTGATTTCCTTTCATGACAAGGCCAACCACCCAGCTGATCAAGGAAAGCCAGTCGGTGTAACCTTTTTGGATTTCAGTAAAGCTTTCAATACTGTCTCTCACAGTATTCTTCTGGACAAAATGTCATTAGGATGTGGCCTTGAGCACCAGGGGGTCAGGGAGTGCTCGCTGCCTGCAGCTTGGATCCCCAACCCAGGAGTAATACTGACAAATTGGTTGAAAGTGACTGAAGGCTGCTGAGATGATGGGGCTGCAGTTCTTGCACTGCAAGGTAAGCTGTGGGACCAATACTGGCCCAGACGATCTGGTCCATCTCCAGTCTGGGGGTTGGTTCATACCTCACCTGGGTAAAGCTCTGATAAAATCTGATCTTGCTGCTATGCCTGAGCATTTGAGCAGGCAGCTGGGCACTCCTCAGGTCCTTTACAATCTGAATTACCAAAGAACCCTTCATCTTAACAGGTTGTCTGCAGCTTCCGTGTTCTGAAAACTACGTTGTCCTGTGATTAGTGTTTTAACTATCATTTTAGCACAAAAACCCCTGTCACAAATTTGCAATATTTCTCACAGGAAATAGAGGAGTAAAGTCAGCAGTCCTGCAAGTAGGAGCTGCCTAGTCTTTCACCATTCTTTCATATGTTCTTTATTATCATCTTCAGTTTCAAAATACCAACACAACAGTCACAAAATATCTGAAAAGGAACTTGGCATCCGTGTTGAGCTTGGAACTGGCAAAAGATTTGGTACACACTTGAATAAAAAGGAGAACAGGCACAGGTCAGCCAAAGAAAACAGCAGTGCTGAAGGCACCATCCTGCATCTGAGGAAGCTTGGAATAGTAACGTCAAGGCTGATCAAGAGTGAGATGCTTTTTTCAGGAGAAGTTAGGGTACATGCTGAGTATATACAAAAGCTGGCTATCATTGCAACCACAGATGGGGCAGAATTTGACACTGGGCTTACAGTGAAGCTTTCGGCTTACAGTGAAGATTTTGGGCTTACACTGAAGATTTTGACACTGGGCTTACGTGTGCCCAAACCATCCCTGCAGACACACAGCAGTCAGTTCTGCTTTTCAAAGCTGTTCAACAGGTGAATAGATCAAAAACAGTGGTGTAAAATGAGTTGATTCATGTGGGCTCTGATGCAGGAAGGGAAGCTCTTCTTTTTGTGAATTATCAATGTTCACCTCTAGTTTGTGCCTTCTTTCCAGCAAGGATCCTGGAGCTCTTCTGCCTCCAAGCCCCAGTACAGCTGACACCAATGAAAGGAGAAGTTGATGGAGCTGCCTTTCTTGAGTTATGTTCTTTGAATGAAATAAGAAATGTTTTTAAAAATGGGAAGGAGAGAAGAGTGAGCCATTGGTATTAACTACCCATGTTTACACTGAAATGCCCACTGCCTGAGTGCCAGTAAACACTGGACTGAGACGATTTCATGCCATTGCCAAGTGTCTTTTTTGCCTTATAGCCTCCCTCCTGGGCTGTATTTTTTGCTGCTGGAGAAAGATCTTCTTCAGTAAAGCTCTTAATCAAAAAAATTTACATTGTGCAGAAATAAATGAGGCATTCAACTGAAGTAAACACAAACTGAGCTACATGATGTTTACTTCAGCTGGGAAATGCTTACTTTTTTTCAGAGGATGGGTGGTTGGAATTTGTGAGCCAGTGCCAAATTCTTGTAACTCCCAAGACTAGATGGAAGATCACCTGACTTTGTATTCAACAGAAAAGTTATTTTACTTTTACTGCATTTTGTTGTTTTGTATAGTGGCTGTATTATGTGGGATGCTGAAATATATACATAATGTACAAATGGTCAGGGATCACATTGTGCAAAATATCTCTTTTGCTGCTTTATGTCTAGTTTCCCTGAATACAATGAATGATCATTCTATGGAACAGTCAATTGGTACCATCCTAGTAGCAGCACTAGCTATTCTTATTTCTATTTGGTTACAGAAAATAAAATGTAAACTGCTTTCCCTTATTTCTCTTACTGCACAAGAGCTGAGAATACATGATTCAATGAAAAAACTTTTTTTTTAAGGCAGTGAAAAATCCAAAAGGAAAGATCTGTAATAATATTTTAGATTCCTGAATATACATTCTTCCTTTAGTATTGAGTCTTCAGGATGATTGGCTGTAAATATAAAGCCTGATTTTCAGCCAGTGGGAGTCAGCTCAGCTCCATTAAGGACTGATCTATGAGGCAAGGTGGCCTCTGAGTGTCAGGCTCAGTATAAATGCAACACCAAGAATCTTTGGAAGGGATATTCAGTATGAAAATTATGTCTTTTTATGAGCTGATATGAGTCATGAGAAGGACTTCCCCATTATTAAGAACTGAAATAAAATATAATCCCATTTCCCAAATAGTTAGCTTATAAATTAAAAAAACCCCACACTGAAAATGATTCTACTCTGAAGCAGAAGAATGGTATGGAAACATGCGTGCTACATTCAGTAATTCTACAGAGCTTCACTAATGCAGAAAGCAGTAACTAATCTTTCAAACCCTGTCTTTTAAGCATAAAACCAACCAATTGCTCAAGTATCTGCCAAAGCATCTGTAGAAGTAATGTGAGAAAGAATGAAGAAAGAGTTTTACCCAGTGTCCAAAAACAGAAAGAAGGGAATTATACAAAGGAAAAATTCCATTAGCTTTTGCTAAGAACAATGGACCAACTTTTTCCAGAATAAAACCATCAACTTGTTTATTTGGTCCTTCTTCGTTATGCTATTCACAGTGCTCATCACAAATCTTACAAATGCAGTCTTTCTCTCCCATTACTATCACAGCTGCAGAGATGTAAAATTTGAGCTCATAGCACATGCAAGTCTCACTGCAGCCTCCTCATATGGAATTTCTAGTGGGAAACAAGGCATTTAGTTTGATGTGTAGTGGTTAGGAATGGTGTTTTCCAGTTTAGTGCTCTCACTAAAACCCTGCACTGCTCGCCCCCTCCTGCCCCTCCCTGCTGCAGCGTGCTGCAGAGGGGATCAGGGGGCACAAAAGGCAAAGATCACAGGCTGAGGTAAGAACAATTTACTGGAAACAGCAATGAGATAAGAAAATTAACAGAAATGGCAACAATATTAATGACAGAAGGTACGAAAGAGAGTGTTTCACATGTAAAATGCTCACCTACATCTGTGACCAGAAGAGATAATTTCTCCCTGGGAAAGAGTCCCTACCCCCACTCCTGGCAATGACTTGAGGTGGTATAGAATAACCTCTGGGTTCTGGCCATGCCCCTCCTGACTAATGCAAAAATTAACCCTGTCCTGGCTGCAACCAGGACAGATGTGAGATAAGTTAATAACGTCTTATTTTCTCCCTTCCTTTATTGTCCTCCAATTACTGAATTCCCAGATTCTTCATCTAAGGTCTGTCCAGCCACAGTTTGTTGTAATTATGGCTTTTGAAATGGCTTAGAGAACTGGTATATGACCTGGAGC
This sequence comes from Grantiella picta, assembly GCA_013397955.1. NCBI lineage: Eukaryota > Metazoa > Chordata > Aves > Passeriformes > Meliphagidae > Grantiella > Grantiella picta. The sequence goes on along the minus strand of VZRM01002265.1, from coordinate 185,913 downwards.
CAGATCTTGACATGGCAGAAATAGCTGCAGCCTTTATGATTATGAAAGAACAACTTATTGGCTGAAAGAACAACTACTTGTGGGGGCCACTGTATTGTAAGAGGCAGGCTGACCTTAGTTTTGCCTCCTTAAACTGTCCTTGAGATCTCTTCTTGAGGTAAAATTAAACTTCCAAATTTTTAAGTCAAAATCTCATAAACCCTTTAAGAAAATACTTTGGGGGCAGGAGTTTCAGGGCTAGTATAATAAGCTGTTTCACATCCTCCACATTGAAACCGCCTCTCTGAAACTTTTTATACCTCAGTTGGAGATCTGTTAAGCAAAAAGCTATGAAAAAACTCTTTTTTGGCTGTGTGAGCAAGCACCCAATGGAGATTGGACAGTCACAACAAAAAGAATTGCTGCTAAGTGAAAAGTATAATTTCAGAAGATTAAATAAGAAAAAAGGGAAAAAATCAGGCCCAGAAGCACTGATTAGGCTTGCACATACAGGCTTATCTGCACCCTTTGTGAAATAGATATTATCTTAGCAGGTACACTTTCACTGCAAAACTATGTAATATGTAATCCCTCTCAAGAAAACCTCAAGACTATCTTTAATCAGGTGCATCTGAGCATGATTTGAAGGAATGAGTTATCAACAAAGTGGGTGGTAGCATGTGGGAAGTGAATGAAATTATTCGGCAGTGAGGAGTTAACGAATACTGGTGGGTGTTGCTATTTTTGTTTAAGGCACACTGAGTTGCTGTTAGTATTAATACAACCTTCAGCTAATCAGTTGCTTAGTCTTTAACCATTACAGGGTATTAGAAAAGATATCTTCTCAATCCTGAAACTAGTTCAATTAAAGTGCCTAGAAAATGAATTCAGTCCAGCTTTTCTGATCAGTTCCTTCACTGTACAAAGTTGTTTCACAATATAAACCTTCCTTATGAATCTTCTCTCTGGAGAAAGAAACAGTTCCCCATCAGTAATTAAATAAAGTTTTAATGTACACAAAATCGTGTATGTCTGCTGTATTTTACTGCCAAAATTATAGGGAAGCATATACCCTGGTTTCGTTTTGTGATGTAAAACACCCTTAATTGCCCGCTTCTTCTTTTGTAGCTTGCCTGTGTTAAAGTAGCCTGGCTTTTTCAGTTCAAACTTAACTGTTCATCTGGGGAGTGAAAAATGCAAATGAGGCTTCCTCTGCATATCAGCCCTCCTTATAATTTGATACCTATTTTTTAAAATCAATTTTGTGATTATATAGATAAGGTAAAATCAGGAAGTCTAACAGCAAGCATTTTCAAAACCACTGCCCATTATTTTAGTTCAGCCAGTTCCAGCATGACTCAAGATTCCCAAACACACATGGGACTTCAGTTTGCAGCAGCAGAATATGCTTTAAGGCAGTGTTTGAGGAGCATCACCACTCATAGCAAGAGATCAGCAGGGGTAGCTGAGAGGTCCATGACACTTTCCAGTCAGAAGTTTGCCCGGATATTCTACATTTCTGTACAACTTCCCTGATGTGACACACTAGACCTGGCAAAACTGGAACATGGTTAATTATTGTTTAAAAGGCTCTAGGCTTTGCTAGTACATGGCTCTGGAATAGCCCAGACAAATCCAGCATTTGTTTCCCGGTGCCCCCGGCACACCTGCTGTGCTGAGCAAACCCCTCTGAAGCAACCAGGGGTTTCCTAGAAACCAGGAGCTGCCCCACATCTCTTGTTCCCAGACCACCACCTAACTGATCATATCCACTTGGGATTCTCCCTGCATATTGACAATCCCCTTATGCACAGCGAAGGTGGCCTTCCTTCTTAATGATCATCACTGCAATGCTGAGTATCAATTATATTAGTTCCAAAACCTCTCTGGCTTTATCAGGGTATCCATCCACCCAGAGCCTCCACTGAAGAATGATACACATACATGACCTCTAGTCTTGCAGGCTTAAGAGGTCTGTAGTTGCTGCAAGTACAGCTATAAAATCATTGTCCAACACTCATACTTTTCAGGAAGTAACATTTTACCTACATATATTGGAAATAAAGCATTTTAAAAGCAAAAAAATAGAGTGAAGCATTTTCTATAATAACTATTTTTGAGAACAAAAATAGAAATCAGTGCTGATACTTTGGGAGTTACAGAACTTGTCCTAGGTATGTATGGGAGTTTCTTTTCCTTTCCCTCAGCCCAGCAGGTGTTTCTGCCTGTATCTGCCTTGGAAGCTGTAGAGCTGGGACACATCAAAACTATTGTGGTTATAGAGTCAGAGTGTAGAAGTTCTCTTCCTCAAATGACACAGCCAGATCAGAAACAATATTTTGGCTGGTACTAAACTGGGTTGCCCGGAAATTAATTTCTCTCTCATTTGACAGAGCAATAGGATAAAACTGCTCTTCCCCTAGACACTGAAGCACTCACTGAGAATCTCTGGTAGGTGCCTCAGCTGTTTTTCTTCAACTCTCTGTGGAGGACTGAGAAAAAGGAGCCTACTTGATTTGCATAAATTAACTGCCTTTTACAAAGGCTTAGCTGTTTTTTTTTCCCTCTCTGTTGTATCTAATAGAAAAAAACCCCCCAAATTACGGTGGTTTAACACTGAAAGTGTGTGAATGAGTGTGACTTACCAGGGACCAAGATTCTCAAAGCAGACAATCCACTTTACCTGCTCTGTCTTTCTGTCATGGTGTACTATTTAAAGCATCATACTTGCATATCAAAAGAGCCTGTGAGTCACGACAGAACTTCTGAATCACAGAAAGTCTTGCTTGTGCCATGGATAAAAAAATAGCTTCACTGTGAATGCCAGGAGGCAGCAGATGATTGAATACCTGTGTGTACATGAGTAGATGTCCGAAGCAGAACTTCTACACTCCCAAGAAGCAGTCTGCTACTTGATAGGTGCAAGGGTGATGCAGTGGACATGTCAATATTGATAATACTTGGTTTAAATACAGGTGGCTTGTGCTGCATTCTTCAGTTCATGCAGGGACATGAGAAACCATGTAAGAGACTGATGACATATTCTGCTTCTGCATACAGACTATTCCGGTTGGGAAAGCTGGAGCCTGGAAAAGAGCAGGTAAAAGTCTTGGCTAAAAACAATTTCCTGGAAGCGAAGGAAGATTCTGGAGATCAGAGAGCTGAGTGAAGAAGAGTGCTAGGGGATGCTCAGCATTCTTAGCCAGCAACACAGAGAGGTGACTGCCGGAGGTGACAGAGCAGGAGCCCATGTGACATTCCGCCCAACACTGGGCCAGCAGTGACCTCCCTGCTGCAGACTGAGGCTGACAGATTGGAAGCCTAATGCTGGGAGAAGTGAGGTTGTAAGTGCATGGCTCAATCCCCAGATCCTCGATGAGCTGTCATTCAATATGCCTCATCTAGGAAACCTTGACAAGTTGCTTCATATTTTTTAATTTAACGATTTTGGAAGAATTTCAGAGCTAAGATTTACTAATGTGTGCCAGCTGATGCACACAGATGCTTTGGGGTAGAGCTACTACTGCTCTTTTCCACAAGCAATGAAAGAAATTATGAAAGACAAAAAGCACAGAAAGCATTTACCTCAATGATTTTGAGTGCTTTTTTCTCCTAAATAAGATCTTTCTGCTACAGTGAAATGATAAAATTCTGAAAAGCAGTATCAATAATTAAAAAAAAACCCCACTGAATATTTAGCCGATCTATTTTATCAGAAAAAACACAAGATGGGGTACCATACACAGTCTGCTGTTGACCACCCCTCTAACTCATATGAGAATACAGACAGACCTCTAGCCATACTGTCCATGGGAAAGTATACCATGGTGTATCTCCACTAGAATTGTGAAGATACTTCTACATTCTTCTTATCAGGCATTTGACAAAAAAAAAATACAAACTGTCATTGGGGAAATTTGCAAAAGACACAGATAGGAAGAGTAGTAAATAGTAGAGTCCACTTCTGTGATCTGGATATTTTGACTCCTGTTTCAAGCCCATTGTGCATAACCATACAAAAACAAATATAAGGTGTATGCTCAGGAGTGACTAATGTAGGTTGTATTTATTCTGCAGCTAACTGTGCCATAGGATTGACTGTGATCTATAATCAAGGAAATAGGACTTGTCAATGCAACAGCACGAGCAAAATGGCAAATATGCAGGTTTCAGCTGCATAAATAGGGACATTACATAACCTCTGCATTTGTGTTTACCGTGATTGTTTCTAGCATATGGCATTCTGTTCTCAGTGTCCATGACAGACACTGAAATCAGACAGAATCAGAAAAAGACATAAGGAACATTTAAGATGGGAAAATAGGCTGTACCTTGAAGGACAAAAAATGTGATCCATTTAGCTCATAAAGCAGAGAGTGAAGGGATCTGCTTGATCTCAGTGAAAGCACAACTTTCATAAACAGCCTTTCTACTCAGTATAAAAATATTTTTTGTCTGGAAATCCAATGTGAACAAATGCATGTTATAATTAAGGTGTATTTCTTCTTTTTTTTTTTAAGGAAAGGTACTTATCAATGAAAATAGGAGCATCATGTTGAAGACCATAATGAATTCTCTAATACTGGCAAATTATTTATCAAGATCTTCCTAGGGAGGTTTGAGTAAACACACACAACCTCAGGTGTTGCCCATAGCACATATTATATAGATCATCAGACTACAGGATCACAGTTGTCCCTCTTTATATAAAATTTAGCTGCATGTGTGAATGAAGGGAACAGCCATGGAACATCACAGTTAAACAGCCTTGAGTTTAGTGTCTCAGCTTAAAACCTGAAAGGGAAAAAACATTTTTTCATATCACTAATGCAAAAAATTGAGAAGCCCATTTCTTCATGGAAGTGGCTGTTAGGCATCAGAACACACTGCCCAGGGAGGTGGTGGAGTCATCATCCCCAGAGGTGTTCAAGAAACAACTGGATGTGTCACTAAGTGCCATGGTCTAGTTGACAAGGTGCTGATCAGCCAAAGGTTGGAATCAGTGATCTTAGCCCAACCAATCTTTTAGGCATTTTCCAGCCTAAAAGATTCTCTGTATGTGGTACGTGGAGAAAGGCTACAGCGTAAACAGGAGTCACATAAAAACAGAACTAAAAAACTGCTGTTTGTTACAATCTAGTCAATAAATTGAGGTGAAGAAGTAAAGAATGCCAAGCATGATGAAACAATGTCCTTGGACAACACTTGACTCAAAAGGACAAGTGATCCAATGCTTCTTAACACTCGTTTATAGCCTCTGCAACGTGCCTTCATGTCTTGGTGTTCTGCTTGTGTTAGCATGTTGTCTGTGTATTTTTCAGTCTCAGCTCTCTCAGTCTGTATTCACAGGAGAGGCACTTCAGAAACCTTCATTGCCTTCCTCTGGACCACTTGAACAAGTCCTTGTCTTTCCTGTGCTGGGAACTCCAGAGTTGGATGCATCACTGCAGGTGGGATCTCACAAGAGCAGGGCAAAGGGACAGAATCCTCTCCCTCACCCTGCTGGCCGGGCTGGTTTTTATGCAGGGCTGGCTTTCAGGGCTGAAAGAGCATGCAGCAGATTCATATCTTACTTTTCATCTACCAATATGTCCAAGTCCTGCAAGGCTGCTCTCAATCCACAGCCTATGCTGATGCTGGTGACTACTCAAATCCAGGTGCAACTGGGAATGCTTGAACTTGAGGTTCACATTGTCTCAGTTCTCAAGCCCATCAAGGTCCCTCTGGATGTCATCCTGTCCTTTCAGCATATCAGCTGCCCCACTCATCTTAGTGTCATCTGCAAACTTGCTGAGAATGCACTCAATCCACTGTTTATATCACTAATAAAGACATAACATTACTAGTCCCAGTACAGATCCCTGAGGGACACCACTAGTTACAGATCTCCTTTGGATGCTGAGGCATTAAGAGCAAATCCTTGGATACAGTCATCCCGCCAGTTTCTTATCCATCTAATATCCATCAATGAAGCACCCCTCTCTTGTTTATCAACAAGGATGTTGTGTGCAATAGTGCCTTTAATGGCTTAAGGCTCCCACCTTACTTACTGTCATGATTCCAAGTGGTGATCTGCTGCAGAGGATCTGGAGAGGCTGAAACCAATGGCATGAAGTTCAACAAGAGCAAGTGCCAGTTCCTGCACTTTGACCACAACAACCCCTACAGGCTGGGGGTGGAGTGGTTGGAAAGTGTAAAAAAGAAAACTACTGAAGGAACTTGCAAACAGATTGCAGAAGGAGAAAAACTTTTGTGGCTTCATGCATGCAGTCATCATTAGCTCCCTTTGACCAAGAGGGTAACCATGGCAAGCACACAACTGGTGGTCACAGGCAGACATTGCTTTACTTAAAACCTAGACACAAGACAAATCTACAACCAAAGAAACAAACACCATCCAGGAAATTTGAATGTGCAGTTCAATTTGCTCAAATTGCCAACATAAAAACATTTATTGGGTACCAATGTGGCACATTGTACTCTCAATGTACAAAAAAATGTAGTACTTTCAGCTTACATCACTGAGTGCTTAAGAGTCAGCAAGGTAGATAAAGCAGTAATTTTATGAGAAATACTTGCACCATCAAAATCCTCAAAAAAAAAAAAAGTAAAATACAGACGAAAACAAGGACTAAGGAAATGAATACAGAAAAGATCAAGGCCTATCCACATCTGTCATTTTGCAGCTGTAGGAAATCATGGTTTTTCATGTCTGTGTGGTCTCTACAGAGGGTACTGAGCAGTAGCCATAGCACTTCTAACTAAGTAGATAGCATCCCATAAAACCCTGTAAGGAAGAGGGTGAGGCTGGTAAGTGCTAGTGAAGGAATGAATGTTATGATCAGCCTTTAAGTGATGAAAACTCCACTTTTTACCACTTGCCTTTTGGGGAAGTAGGAGGGCTTTTATCAACTTTTCAGATTGAGCTTGGAAAAATAATACTGACATGTACATCTACATAATATTAAGTTACTTCTTTCCTCTCATTTTTCCTCCTTCCCTCCCTTCCCTTTCCCTTCCTTTCCTTTATGAAGAGGAGCTATTTGGAAGCTTGAAATATTGTATACCTCAAGTAAGAGACTACCACCTTTAGATGGCTTCAAAACCCAGTTTTAAATGTAAAGCTGGAAGTTTCTGTCAACAAGTCATAGAAATAATTTATTTTCAGTTCCGTGACTGGTCATCCATAAAACCATATGCTTATGAATAAGTAAGTTAGTTAATTCAGTTTAAGTACATGAACTGTACTTGAGTACTTTAAATACTTCTTACCAAAGGACGTACTTACTTACTTCAGTAAGTGTCTGATTTCTATTTTTTTTTTAGTTCTCTCAGTTTATGTATTTATGTTTAAATATCTTCTGGAATAAAGTGATGAACTAACAATACTGTGACATAAATTTTACATTTTTAACAGACTTCCTTCAACCTGATCACAAAACCTTTCATGATGGTTTTGCTCTTCATGTGAGTACTGAACACTGGCACACATGAAGAGATCCTTCAAACAGCTTAGAAACGCAACTGCTAGTCAAATACATTGTAATTATTAAGTGATTTTACAGAAGTAGGTTTGTATGCACACACCATTAATTACATTTGTGAATTAGATCATGGTTCAGAGTTCACAATTTACTCAAGAAGAAGATTAATTCCAGCATTGGTGGAATTTGCTCCAGTGTAAAGCAGGAAAACTGTTTATGTATGGACAACAATAAAGGGGAAATAAATTGTAACTTCTCACTTTAATTCTTTATGACAATTTAATTGTGACTACATGTCTGAGGTGTTTTATATTCTGTTAGCAATGCAAAGTTAGATAGATCTCTTATCCCTGATAGTATGTTGAAGAATATTATTTGGTTTTATTTTTTTAAGCATGAAAATGGGACTAGCAACACAGTCATTTTTGAACAGTTACCTACAGTGGTTTACGATATTGCCATGACCTGAGACCAGCTGATCCCATTCTGTTATGTGTGTTGCCTCCACCACACAATGTAATTCTGCAGATAAAGTTTATCAGTGAAAGCACTCAGGCAGTAACAGCAAGTAATTTCCAATTTGTTTCCCACAAACCTCTGTTAACAGCAGCAGACACCCAAATTCTATTCTATTCTATTCTATTCTATTCTATTCTATTCTATTCTATTCTATTCTATTCTATTCTAACATTATCAGAGGTAGAGTTCACCAAGTGCATTGACTCATCCTTCATGGCTTGTGGAAAATAGAAATGAGTTTGCCAACAAAATCTTTTGACGTATTTCACCCATGCATGCTTGTACTTTTAGTGAGAGATGAGTTTTACTGACATTTGTGTAGTATATCCTGGGTCTCCTTAAGAACTTCTCTGGCTTAGTTAATACAATTTCTGTTTATGAACAACTCTGGGCAGTAAAACAGAAGAACTTCATGAGTGTCAAAATTAAATCAGCCAATCTGTGCTTCTGTTAATTTTGTATCTGTGAACAAGTAGAAAGTACCATCTCTAAGTTCTAACAATTGGATATTTTATGCCAGCACTGGCCTCTTTTGGAGATAGGAAGCATTAGAAGGTAAATCCAGTTTTCCTGGCAGTGTCTGAGCCTTCCCAAGTCTGTGTAGACTTGGGTATCAAAGGCTGAAAGCTCTAGTTGGGACCTGCAGAGTGAATAGCCATGGTGGGGTAAATGACATCATGCAGGTTGTGTTTATGGTCATTGCTTCATATTCTTTTAGGGTGTGGTAATTTTTACTTCTAGATGGAGTTGGAAAAATTAAGTAATGTAATATATTTTGATTATATCAATTTTTGTGGGAAAATTAGGTGTCTGAAGTAGCCTGTGCTGGATTAAAACCTAGCTCCCAACTTAATTTCTCACTTGAGAGTCGATTTTTATCATGCTTCTCTTTTTTTTTCCCCTGTATTTTTTCTTGAATAATCCCAAGGATTATGTGCATAATCAGCTCTTTCTTATATCCCCCCCCAAAAAAATCAATTAATAGCCGATAAATCAACTATTTTTTTTTCTCTCCACTTACCTAGTTGCTATGTTACAAATTATGGACAAGGTCCATTTTGATCATAAATGCTATAAACCCATTAATTGCTAGATCAAAGTAATAACTCTCGCACCCTGGCTGCACAGGCACTGACCTCAATAGACTCATGAGAGAGGACTTTCTGGTTGGTGGCAAGTACCCCATTAACTGCTCTTTGAAAGCAGTGTGGAGAAGCAGGTTTCTTTTTCTTATATTCCTCAGATGTTACAGGATCACCTTTGGTGCTCTGAGACTTTGAAACAAGTAATTGAATTATTCCATTATATAGTGTGACAAGTGAAGAAAAGATTGGAAAGTTAAAGTGTTAAGGAGAATGAAGGCACTCTAATCCTTTTAAAATCTGTCCCTGTGCTACTTGAAATACATTGAGAGATTGTTCTTCTAGTCCTGGGTATGTCTGGCTTCAGCACTCACCTAAAGACTCATTTCTGTAATTGCCTAGAAGTGACTATTTAAGAAGACTTAGAGAGTCTGATAAGCTATTGAGTAATGAGACAGACTTTTTAAAAAAACAGTATTAGATCAAAGCACACATTATTAATTATTAATTGTATTTACACATATATGATAATATTAAATGCTCTTAAAAATACCCATTACATAATTTATAAGAAGGTAAATATCTCTCTCCAGACCCTAAAATATTTTGGGGGGGGGAAAAAAAAAAAGAGCATGGTATTTCATTTACTCCTCAAGTTAATTACTACATGGGAGTCACAACACAGCATTACATTTCTGTCCCAGACAGTAAAATGCCTAACCCAGCTTATCCCAGCAAAACAAAACATACTTCAGTCTTACAACATTTTGGAACAATGACTCAGTTTTTCATCGTTGGCCAAGGTCTCACCTTGACTCATTCCAGTATCTAGGGCATGCATTTGTAGCTGTTGCAAACTA
>VZRM01002265.1:116900-175860 GCA_013397955.1 Grantiella picta | reverse complement strand
AGCTGGAAAAAGCAGAAGAAACCTCTTTTTGACAGCTCTTTTGACAATGAAGTTATGCAACTGCAGAGTATTTGGAACACACTAAAAAAAAAACAACCAAAAAACCAAAACAAACCATTAGCAGTGTTTGTTACCGACATTTCTCCCTAAAAGTGTTAATGGAAGAGACTGTCCATATTTTTGGTTGGATTACATCCAAATACTGTCTGGATTACATCTCACTCAAATCACTGCACTTCTTTTTGTAAAGAAGCTGGAGGCAATCTCTGATATTTTTAATGGAAAACCAGGGTTGAAGCAGTAAAAGATTCTCAGGAGCAGCTCCCTTCTTCCCCACAAAACACAACAAAAGGGGTCCTCAGGAACAATGAGCTCTGCTGAGTATTATTCTGAACAGCAGAGTAATTGAGTCTGCTAGCAGGAGCTGCCTTGGTTTACCTCTGCAGTGTGCTGCCCCAGCACAGCTGTGTGCCTCACTTGATGCAAATCAGGCTACTTACAGGTTTTGCCTCCCAATCCCGACCTCTCTCGTGCTGGCTGCTGCCACCAGGGCAAAGGCAAGTTATATGGAGCAGCAGCTGCTGCTGGGGAAAGTTGTTTTCACTCTTCTCTTCAAAGGGGGAGCAAGTGAACTTACCTCTGCAGGGCTTGGTCCCTTCGCTCTATTTCTCATCTCCACTCACCTTGTTATTCCATAGCAAAACCAGCCTTTCTCCCACTCTTTATCCTTCCTGCTGCAAAGGACAATTTCCCTTGCCTGGAATAATAGCTTGGAATGCAGCTTATTTCAAATGTAGCCTTCACAAACGCAACAGCATCACCCTGAGAAACAACTTTGGAACTGGGGTTTTGCAAGCGCTACTTTAGGAGACTTCTGGTGCTATTTTTCAAAAAATATATTACTCTGCTCTTCAAAGAAACAGAAAATGTTATTATATTTTAAACAGACTGAACTGCATGAAAGATTTTTTTATGCCGGTTTCTTCTCCAAACTAGATTAATCTGTGAGACTTATTTGTGATTTGATTTGTGTGCTGGATTCTCATGTCAAAGACACTAAAAATACAATTAAAAACTGCCATATATGTTAAAACCCCAATTTTATCTCATGGTGAGTTTTCATAAACGGCAAGACCTCTCACAAGAATTGCCAATATATGTAAATAAAAGTCACTTTCACATGTCTATTTTATTTTGGACACTTTTTATTGCCTGAGTAATAAAAAGTGATAAATAGTGATAAATAAAAAAGTAATAAAATAAAAAGTAATAAAATAAATAAAAAGTAATAAAAAGTAAGCTAATCTCAAAATCCAGTAAGAACATCCCACTGGTATCAATAAATCCAGTATTTTTTAAACGTCATTCTCAGCAACCTAACACATTCCTGTTAAAAGAAGGCAAGATAAAGGCTGATGACTTGCCCATAGCAGACTAGAATTAAATTTATTCTGTGCTTTCCTGCTGTGCTTCTCTCTCCTCCCACCACTAGTCTGGAGAGTTTGTAGGAAAGATAATGTGCCATGCATTTGTATAGTGTCAGCACAATGGGAAGTGCAAAGGTCTCTTAATGATAAACCATGTAATGACAAACTGTGCAATGCAGCCTTGAGAACGATAGTGTCAGTGCCCTTGGTGCCAAGTTCATTCATCACTTGACAAGTTGATGAATACAGATGCCTTCAAACAGGAATCCTGAGGACACTCATGGTGTCCTTGAGATACATAATTCTGCCTCTGTGAAGTCTTACTCCAATCCTCTCAGTAGTGATCCTCTTAGCATGTGTTCATTACGTATTTAGGTTGTTGGAGCACAATATAATTCTGGGAACACATTTCTTTAACAAAATTAATTTTTCTCTGCCTTTCACTTCCCCGAGGTTGTTTTCTGTTTCTGCAGACCATCTCCATCGAATGAGGCTGCCTACTTCTGGTAGCTCCGGTACCTCAGCTGGGATCTGCTCTCTACTCCTGCAGCTTCTGACGTCCAGTGCAGAGGCCGAGGACTGACGAGACAGTCTGTGATTTGAAGACCTTAAAGGTCTTTTCCAACCTACAAATCCAAGCTATTGTAAATCAAACTTTTGCAAGTGGCCACAACCCGCAGGCTGGTTGCAAAAGTGAGTTGCCAGACACTCGTAAAGCATTACCAGACACCTTGCCGAATCTCTCACAGCTTCCCGGGGCGTAACTGGGACCCCAAAACCCGCCGGGCGTCGTCGCCTCTTGCACGGGGGACACAGAGGTGGGATGGGGATCGGCCCGGGCAGGCCGAGGGCTCGGGGGACACTCCGCGCACCTCCCGGGCACACCGCACTCCTCCCGCCCGGCGGCGGCGGGGAAGTCGAAGGGTGGGGCGCGGCCTCCCGCCCTCCTTGTGCCGAAACCACTCCCCGAAGAGAAAGTCACCAGGGGGTGGGGAAATGGTGACAGCTCCAGGAAGCCGCCGGGGGCACCGTGAGACGGCGAGGGGAGGCAGCCCGCAGCCCGCCGCGCTCGCAGCCATGGGCTCCCCGCAGCGCCCGCCGCTCGCCCACGTCTTCAAGGGGACCTTCGTGCACTCCAGCGCCTCCGCCCCCTTGGAGATCCTGCACGGACACCTTCTGGGGGTGGACGATAACGGGACAGTGAGTGGGGAGCTCTGGCGCGGTGCGGGCGGCGGGGGGAGATGCGTGGCGGTGATCCCCGCTCGCCCCGCTCGCCCCATGGTCCGCGAGGAGGGGTGACAATGACCTTTTCGGCCCCGAGCCCGCGTCCGGGGGTGGCCGGGGGCAGGGCCGGCTCCGTCGGTCCCCGGGGAGAAAGCGGAGAATTTTGGCACTCCCGTCTGTCGGGGCAGGCACGGCGCGGAAGGGATTTCGCACTTGCGGGAGCTGGAGGTAGCCGGGATGGAGAGTCTCCTCGGCACGAGTCCGCAGCTGGCGTAAATCTGCTTTTGAGGTGTGCTCAGTGTTCCCAGAACAGCAGCATGCCTAGACCAGCTTTCTTTCAGTTTCACAAGCTGTTTTTTCATTCTCAAAGCCTCTAAATAGTGGTCGTGAGTAATTGCTGTGTACCGACTGTACAGCTGTCTAAACGAGGCTTTTTTGTCTTCATGTCACAAAAAACCCCGAACGTGGCATATTCCCTTAAAGGGTTACAAACAACACGGTTACAGCACACACGGTGATGTTGGGCATGTTAGTAATACGAGCCAAGTTTAAAACAAGCGTTGCACTTACTGATAATGAAGGACTGAGTCTGGCAGGGAAATAATGCCATTCCGTTAACAGTATCACACTTCAAACTCAGTTTCACAGTGCAGGTTGTGTAGGCATGGGCACCCTATGTGAAATTTAAGAAAGTACTTTTCTTTCTTGTGGCTAAATAACAGCTTCAGTGTCAGGCTTCAGTAACGTTTGAGACCTGTGCAGAGCACATTTTGAGCCCTATCAGTGTTTATTTTCTCTATTCACACCAGTCCATGAGGACCTCTTTCAAGACAGCCCTCGTACAGCTTTTGAGGAGTGTGGTGCAAGGTGTATCAAAGTCTGTAAGAAGCTGTATTTTGATGTACAGGGTGGGAGTAAAAACTTGCATAATTATGTATTGTTCACTAAAATTGTAGAATTGAATGAAAAAAGCTTTGGCTGCTCTAACTCAGGTGCAGAAGACAGTAACTTGTACCCCAACCCACTCTTTAATGGCAATTTCTGGAAGAGTGTCTCTACACAACATCCATAGGAAATAAAGTTTTTTTTGTGATTTTCTTGAAAAAGAGGTACCTTAGTAATCTACGTCTAAGGATCTGTGCTCTCACTTATTCTCTTTCTTTCTCCCAGGGAACAAGGATTCACAGTATGCTGTTTCTCTTGCATAAAAATCCATTAAAACACTATTTTCCTAAAATAAAATTCCCACCAGATTACAGTATCAAGCACCTTTATTTTATTCTCTTTTTATTACAAATTCTTGGCATTTTAATATTCCAGGGGCTGATAGAATGAGTATCCTATATGCTCTCTTCCCTCCCCATTACTCCTAATGTAGCCTCATGCAGAATAACCACTGGAATCACAGAAGAGTTGCCTTTTCAAGAAAGACAGTTAGAAAGTTACTTACCTTTATTGTTCAAATTTACACCAAAACTGTTTCTGTATTTCTCCCAAAGATGTAAATTTCACTAAACAGGTATCATTCTTTTGCCTCATGTTGCTGACTCCATGATGGAAAAATCTTGCATGGTCTCTGATACTGGGAACAGATCAGCTGTATGAACAGCTGGGTCCTTGCAGTGTGAGTCTCTGCATGTCCTCCAAGGGACATAAAATGTCATCTCTCTCTGCTTTGCCCCAGGTGAAAAGGAATTTTTATGAAGAAAAGCACTGCTTTCTGTATAATATGAAAACCTGTATTATCATCAAGTTAGAAAAGTAAGGACCATGTTTAACTGGTTTGCAGAGCAGTGTAGTGTCTCTCTTGAGGAACAGCAAATAGGGCAGCATTCCTCAGAGTAAAGAAAACAGACAGAGGTGCAAAATGTGATTTGGTATTGAAATCTTAGTGTAATTATCCTAGATGAGTAGAATATTAAGTAAATTGAAAAAATATTAAGCTAAAACCTCCTGTGGAAGTCATGAAAAGAGCAAGTGTTGTGGAATAAGGGTTAAATTTTTTGAGTGAAAGTGATTTAAACCGGTTGGGGCAGCAAGTGGGCACGTGTCAGCTATACGAGGAGGAAGGTACCAAGGTACCAAGATCCATCTGAACTTCATTGCTTAGCCTTTCTCAGCAGGTCCAGATGTTCCTTTAGCAGCTGGGTCTAGTGACTGTTCTTGCCTCTCATTTAGCCTCACATCCCAGTTTTGGGAACTAGGCAAGCAACAAGGCATCATGTCTCTAATTGCAAAAGTAATTTAATAACTGTGGGAATAGGGGTGGAAGAGTGCAAGTGGGAGGGGAAAGAGGGACAGACCCCTCCTCATGTTCATCTTCATCACGTTCACCCTAGCCAGAAACAAAGTCAGACAGGCACTGTTGGATCCAAACAACCCACGTTCCTTCAGCTAGTGTCATTCCCTTTCCATCCTCTTGTTAGCAAAGTATTCGCACTGTGGTGCTTGGAGGCATTCAGGGTTTGCTGCATCTGGGGTTGGTCACTGTTTGGTTGACCAGCTACACTTTGATGGAAGAGCTTTGGGCATCACTTGGAATAAAGAAGGCCTGAGTGAGTCACAAGCATAGGGATGTCTTTACCCCTGATCTTTGGATCCTTTAGCACCATTCCATGGGTAATACATGAGAACTTACAGAAGTGTTTAGACAATGGTGTTAGCAGCCACTGATTCTGCATTTTGTGCTACACCTTTCCCAAAGTGTCAATTATTCTTGACTTCCTTCTTTAAAGCTGAAGTTCTTAGTCTTGCCTGTGCACTTTTCTTGACTCTATAGTGACACTGCTGTAGGATTTTTTCTTGCTTCTGCAGCACTGAGGTGCAGAACTGATTTAAAGAGCAGTGCACCAGGTTGGTTACCTTGAATACACAAGCAAATACTGGAGAAAATATTCCAGCATAGGATCCCAAGGACCTTAAACAATTTAGTATTGGAAATGTGTCTAAAGCAAATGTGTCCTAAATTAATGGGGAGCAACTCTTGGCTGACTAAGGTGTTCTATTGGGAAGTTTGTTTGGAAACAGTGTAGGTGTCTTGCTGATTTACCCATAGCCTCATTTGACCATAATGGACCAGGCGTCAGGTTTAGAACTGATTTAATGTATCCAGCTTCCTTGAAACATATTTTCTTCATTTTTCCATGATTTAAGTATTTTATTTTTTCTTCACCCTCAGAGTACATAACAGCCACTGCTTTTCCATGGCAACGCCTGTTTCCAGAATTTGTCATCTGGTGTTTCATGTTTCTCTCTCTCTCTTTTTTTTTTCCCCCTCCCTCTTCACTGGTCTACCCCCCCCCAGCAGCTCTAACATTGCTCATTCTGCATCCATTTTCACTTCAGCATCTGAATAAAATTTTCTTTATTGCCCATCAAATATTTCAGTTAGGTCTGAATTCCAAGCTTTCTGCAGTTATACAGTTAATTAAGTTGGCTGTATTCCTCTTTGCAAGGAGGTCGATACTGCTTCTTGTGAACTATTAATGGAATACTATAGTCTTACAGTATTTCATAGTGGTATTTAGTTATGTGGCATTATTTTAATACCTATTTCTAACTGAAAATGTAAACCATCTGCTCTTTAGACAATGTAAATCATACCATTATCACCATAATTCATTTAAAAGACTAGGCAGCCAATAACTTCTTGTCTACAGTTTAGCAGCCTTTGCATTTTAGCAGTCTTTGCTTATTTTTTATCTATGGAAAAACAGAAGTTGGTAAATTTCTATGGAAAAGAAACATGCACATTAAAAAATGGCATACAAATAGCTGCTAAACAATGCTTTTTTGGTCCTCTTGCTCTTCCTCCTAAGTTTCTTTCTATAGCCATTTTACAAGTACTGGGTCTTCCTTTTTTAAATATTTTTTTCCTTTTTAACTGTTGCCCTAGAAATTGCTGTCAGGAGGGTGATACAGGCCCCCAGCGTGGACATCGTTTCAGGAGCAGAGGGGTACTGGTAGCAGTAATATTATCCCCTTGAACTTAGGGAAATTAGCTCTTACACCAAGGGAATCATGAACTGGTTTCTGGCAGAAGCTGTGGTTAGGCAAGAATTTCTGTGAGCTCAGATTGGCAGCCTTTGCCAGGAGAGACAACTGAGTCCTCTGATTTGTCAAGTGTTGAGGAAACTTGGATCCCACCTGGAGCCTGTAGCAGGCATTCCAGTTCCTAGGCTTCACAATCTCTTTTTCCTGAGGAGTTGTCATGCCTATTATTGACAGACCAGAGAATCAGAGAGTTGAGAATTCAGCTGCCAAGAGTCGTGTTGTAGATTAAAATACCATGGGATTTAAAAATAAATAGAAAGTGTGCTAAAATTCTGACTTGGCAACAGCAACTCATCATCAGCAGAGCCGATGTTCTCTAGGAGTCAAATGGGGTTGAGTTTGGCTCCAGACTGTAGCATTTTATTTTGAAATAAACAAAGATCTCAACATCCTTTTAGCCCGTTCTGTAAACTGAAAATATTATTCACATTTTTCCCCTCAATTTCTTTTCTCATGCTAGGCACTGAAAAGATCAAAAAAGCCCAACACAAGCAGAAAATTATAAAACACTTTGCTCAATGTCAGTCAGTCGTAGGCAAAGCAGGTAATTTGACCCCTCTGGTTGTGAATACTGTAATTGCATTCCCATAAGGCTGTTGTACACCTCCTCAGCAAGTGACTGTAGTGCTGGCATGATGTTACACTACAGGACACTGAGGTCTGTGCTGTTCTGCCTGTGTACTACCTGAAAAGGAATTAATTGTTTTATTGCAAGTTACAAGATGGGTGTGTTTGTTCACTGGATTATGAGAAAGTATTTCAAAATCAGGCTTGATAGTCAGGAAGAACAAGTGTTTCAAAGCAAACCTAACACCTTCATAGTAAGTGTGTAAAATTGGTTGTAAGACATAACTTGTTTTGCCTTCACATAAAGCTGATGTGGGATGCATGTTTAAAGTACCTAACTATGTTTTCTTTTTTTTAGATTGTGTTTATGGAACAAGCTGATCAGCTAGAGCAACTGGCTGAGACGTGGGGGTTCAAAATATCTGACATAAGACAACTGAGTAAACAGTAGGTGTTTTATTTAGATTAATTTCAGCAAATGCAGTTTATTATTTGAGTGAGATAAAGCGAGTCTTTGGAATACATTTTGGCAGGGAGAACATTAAATCCATATAATGCCAATAAATTTAATGGGCAAAACTTCATTTCAGTGTTGGCTGATGTACACTGCGCACAACAAACAGCCGTATTTAGTTTTCAGGCGTAATCACTTCTGTGCTCACAAAAGTCAGTGCCATTCTTTCTTGAGATAACATTTTGTATGCATTTTGTTACCAGTGGGCTGTGCCTAACATGAAACTCTAGACTTGGAAAATGTAGGTAACACTGACTCTGCAGGTATAAAACTCACTTGCTTGGACTTTGACACACTCCCTAATAAAAATTAATACACTTAGAAGATTTAAACATTTGAAACACAGAGCTTTTGATTTCTCATTATGTTACAGCTAGAGCATTTATTTTTTCTTCAGCCAGTGAAATCCCCTGTCTTAATGGTAAAGTGAAAAAATTTTGGACTGTATCTACTATGTTTTGTATGAAATGGCACTGTAAATGACTTGTGGCTTAGAATTGAGAGCTGCAGCCTCCTTCTAATAAACAATTGTTAAAAAACGTGGATGCTTTGCTGAAAGGCTAATCATACAGTATATATGAATCATCAGGTGTTTTCTTCTCTTGAAATAGCCTGAGGAAAATGGAAGATGCTGAAAATATGGATCGGATTGAGGAAGACCTTCAGCATTTATAGCCCCCAAGAAAACAGAAAGAGGGAGAACTAAAAAGAGATATAATATTCAGTTCATTCAGCAGTCAGGGAGAAGGAAAGAGGAATGAGAGAAATGTTATGCAGTAAGGAGTTCCAGCACAAAACAAAACAGTTATAGCAAATTCCTAGTAATGTTGCTATATTAATATCTGATATTGCATGAACATTGCATGACAACTTATAGTTTTACAAGGCATATTGTAAATATGCCTTTTCTGACAAGATATTGAGCAGAGCTTTTTTCACCTGTGTCTGTGTTTTTAGACACAGTGTCTGTTCTTCCATTAAACCTTGAAATTCATTGATTTTATATATCTATATATACATATAAATAAAACAGAGAAGAGCTGACACATAGAAAGTCACATTTTGTAAATATAATGGTCTGGAGGCTAGAGGCATTGCATGTATATCCATATTAGGAAGCAAGACTGTGTACAAATCTATTTTTCAGTGGGTTCTACAGTGGAGTAGGTTTAGTTATTACAAAGTCAGTTTGCCTTTGTTAGTTGGCATTTAGGGTGGGGCAATATTAAAGACAACTGGATTCATCATGCTCCTGTACTGTTTTTCTCACAGTTAGAGATATATATTTGGCTGTGTCAATGGTATTACTCAACTGCTTCATACCAAACAATGGGTAGGGGTAAAGGTACTGTGGGAGTTAATAGGCTGATGCTGGAAAAGACAGGGTAATCTGTATTTGCCATTTCCTCTCGTGGATTTTACTCAAATATACTGTTTAAACAAAGCTACTTTCCTTGGAGAATTTTGAGGCATTCTGGATTATTATAATTTTGTTTTCCTTCTGCAGTGAATTCTTCATGCCAGGATTGGTTGATACACACATTCATGCTCCTCAGTACTCATTTACTGGTACGAGAGTAGACCTGCCTCTTTTGCAGTGGTTGACTTCCTACACATTCCCAACAGAAGCCAAGTATCAGGACAGTGGTTTTGCAGAAGAAGTGTACACCAGAGTTGTTGTAAGTCCTGCAAACGACATTTACTACTTGGTGACATTCATTTTTGTGTAATGTAGGTATGTTTTCAGAAGGTCAGCATAAAGTGCAGAGCATGTTTCACTGTCATGGAAACCAGACAAAGCCAACACAGCCACTGTTCTAATTGCTAGCCAAGATTGTCTGTAACTAGTTCCAGTCTTGTTCTGTTTTTGCTGGAAATATAGTTAATGTAATCATAAGGTTAACAATTAGCTTGTTTATCACCTTTTGTGAATACGATGATCAGCATTTAACACTACTCTCAAAATAAGTACAGCCAGCAGATGCAGACAACCTCAATGCAGAGATAACCAAGCACTGTAATAAAAAATAAAATTCAGAGGATATTTACTTTTCTGCACAAAAATCCTCAATTATGAACTCATCTTCTGCAAAAACTACATGAAAGAGAAGATGCTTCTCATAGATGACAAATTTGGGGTGTTTTGGAGTAGTAAAGGAAGACATTTCTTCTGATAAGGTTCTTGTAATAGGAATGTCTCTCACTGCAGAGGCTTTAGATGGAGTCTCTCAGTGGAATTGTGGGACAGAGAGTCTGTATGAGCTAGACTGGTTCTGAGCAGTGTGAAAGTCTTTAAGGTCCACTGGATGGACAACAAGTTGCTAGGTCACATTGCAGAGTACTTGTTCTGTCCTATAACTGAAATCTATCCTTTTATATGTGGACTGAAATATCTTCAACAGATTAAATTATTTGGCCAGCATAATTTGCCTTGCATTTGTCTATTGCTGTGACAGCATCTGTTGTCAACATAAGAAAATAACAAATCTGAAATAAATAGTTACACTGTTCCTTTCCACACAAATTTAAAAAGAAATTCCTTTCTGCCATCTGCCGTGATAAAAACATGTAGGAGCAGCTTGGTCATAAGCTCTGGTGACAAGCACACATGTCTTCAGCTCATAAAGCACAGAGGTGACCTCAACACACAGTTACAGTGCAGACCAGGGTCCCCAGTGCAGCTAAAGAACTCACCATGCCAGGTGTCTCACCATATCGTCTGGAAAAGAGCTGCCACTGAGAGATGGAAGCTGGCTGTGGGAGGCTGATCACAGGTTAGGTAGGCTCTCCCCGTGTGTGTCCAATGAAACAGGGTCAGGAAAACGCCTTCCCCACCGAAGACAGAGAACATCAGTCCCTCCACAGTGTTTGGTGGGGCCAATAATAACCCTCAGCTGTTAGAAACAGGACTAAACCTGCATGGACCGGATATTTTTCCGTAACTATCATTGTGCTTTTGAAGTTGTAGTGAAAACACAGGGGATCTTTTTCAAATCAGAATCCTGTTTCCAACAATCACTTTCTGTACTCAGCAAAAGAAATAATTTAGGTGACTTTTGCCTGCTTTTAGCTGGAACCTCCTCTTCGTGCTGATGATCTGGAAACAGAATGTTTTTTGATTTCATTTAACAATGTTGTTAGGATTTCAGAAGTAAAGAATTCTCATTTTTAAAGCTAGGAAAGACAAATTGTCTTGTCTCAGTAATGACATCGTTATTTTTGACACTCGTTTTTGGAACTCTTAAAGACTTTCATTCAAATATTGTAAGGAAAAGACAGAGCTTGGCTTCATGTTTGCTAAATAATTAGCTCTAGCATTTCTCAGATTTTGTGTTCTATCTCATTTAAAAAAAACTGAAGAAAATTCTGGAATTACTTGGCATCCAGAACCCAAAAATGTACTTTAAACCTGTGTGTTGGATAAGTAGTCAATGTAGTTTGCATCAGTCCCAAGGTCAAGAGAAGCTACAAATTTCATCATGAATTAATGTAACTAAAATTGCTAGTTATTTACTGTTATGTTCCCCAAAAGTAATATGAATAGGTGTCACCCACCATTTCCATTCAAACAGTATAAAAGATAAATTATTAGCTTATGGTCTGAGCAGTTGTACTCAGTTTGCTTTTACAATGAAGTTTGTTATTTTGTATTTGGGGACAGCAAAGGGTTTTGATACATGAAAACCTGACTAGTTTTTCCAGCTAGATCAGGTAGCTGCCACTTTCCCCAAAAGCCGTACTCAGCTAATACTAGATAAACAGTGCTTCACTGTGAAAATTGGAGAGCCTTTCGTAACTAGGAAATAACAAAAATGACTAGTTTGTATTTCTAAATATAAGCTGGAGTATTTCCAGTTTGGGGGAGGGAATATAGACTGGTTTCTGTGGGTTTAGCCATTGCAAAAATTCTGTGAGGAATTTTTGTATTTATTAACAATTGGACTTAAAAAAAGCTATTGTGAAATTAAAAATCTGTATTTTACCTCCCCACCTCACTGCACAATTTCACAATAACTAAATGTTCTTGTGGTTTGAAGTGAGACCGCCTGTTCTGCATTTTGGCAGCTTTAGTGGTTTTTTTTCCAGACAGTTGAAATGGATTTCTTTTTTTAGAGACGAACTCTAAAGAATGGCACGACTACAGCTTGCTACTTTGCAACAATTCACACAGATAGTTCTCTTCTTCTTGCTGAAATTACAGGTAAGACTAATGGTGAATTTTGAAGGATATTGTGTGGATCATGGTAGCTGAAAGAAGCTGAATTTAGGAGTTTCAGGCTAGCTAGGGATCTGTGCTTCTCCTAATTTGTTTTTGCTTCATTGTTCCTGTCACAGTGTCCCCAAGCCCCAGCTGTTACCCTTGCTCACTGAAGCACCTCTGTCCTACTGTTGCTACTACTTGTCTCTCACTCGAAATCTGCTGCTGCCTGAGCCTGAATTAGATCTGCTGGATTTGTTCTCCAGCTGCAGCTCTCTGCTCTTCCTAATCTTTTGTTATTTGAGGTTTAAAAGAACTGAAAGACAGGAGGCCTAGTCAGTGCATTAATTTCCTGGTACTCTGAGGTTTCAGTGTCAAAAATCTTCACACACCCTCTGAAACTGGAGAAGTGGAAGCTGCATCAGAATCTTATCCTTCCCTTCACAGTTGCAAATGCCTGCTGTTTGAAAATGTTCTGGTTCTTGCAGGATTTGTCAAGGCTCAGATCACTCCCAAAGCAGAGAAATTTAATAAGAACTTCAGGTTTCATCAAAAATTACCTACTCTTTCTGACTTAGTAGGAAAATTTTGAAGCTATTGCATGCAATAACTCAAAAAATAAAAGTGGACAAAGAGATCTGGTTTAGAAACACATTTGACAGCTTAGAATTGAATATTATATGTATGTCTTACACATGAGTTCTGATTTATTCATCTAGCATGGGTAAATCTCAAAAAAGAGGCTAGAATAGATCTGGAAATTTCTCCCTCTAACTGCATGTGGGAGGCATGTTAGCAGTCTTGTTCCTTTCTTTTAAGGAGAGATGATTTGCTGAGATCTTTGTGCCTTTTCTCATTTCCAGGCAGTCATCTACTATAGCTACTGTACTTTGATGCTTGTGTTTCTCATCTTCTGTTTCACAGCCATCTTCATACACTACCATTATGAATTCTGGTTGTGGTTAAACTACAGTAATCTAGTTCTCATTTATAAAGTTGGTTACTAATGTGGAAGAGAGCCCCTATTTAAGTGTTTGTTTCCTTTTTTCATCTTTTCTTTCTATCTTTAAAAGTCACCTGAATGATCCTGACTTAGAGATAAGACAAGAGCATAAACTCTTTTCATTTAAATGAAGCTGGATGGGTGGGCTTTAGTTTTTTATTTCAGTACAAGCTTTGATAGTGGTTTCTGAAAACCGGTGGTTCTGAGATTTATATTCTAATGCACCTCAACAGATAAATTTGGTCAACGAGCATTTGTTGGAAAAGTCTGCATGGACATGAATGACAGTGTGCCACAATACAGAGAGATTACTGCTGACTCTGTGCAAGAGACAGAAAGGTAAAATGATAAAATTGATGCCATAACCTTTTAAAATAAGATTTTTCATACATCTGAAAAGTGAATGTGAATCTCGCTAAGAGATTGCAGGTGTGAATTTATTAGGGATGTGGTTTTTTTCTTCCAACAGTAATGTCCCCTACAGTTCTGGCAATTCCTGTGTACCCAGCAGCTGCACAGCCCAAGTAGCATCACCCTGGCTTTTCCAAAGAGAGGGAGAAGCCACAGATCTAGGGCTTGAGAGAATATGTGTGTTTTCTACCTCCTCTTTTCCCTTTCACAGTTCTGTGTGTGGAGGTGTTGTGACCTGACATACAATGGTGAGGTGGCAGCCAGCTCCTTTGTCCCCATTAACTTCTGAGCTATTCCCTTCCACCACTGAGGTTAAGGCTTTATGCAGGTTGTAGGAGTCAGCTTTCATATACCCTATTTTAAGCATCTCTTCTCCATCACAACACCAGTGAAACTACTCCAATATACAGCTGAGAGAATGAAGGAGAATAAAATCAAGGCAATGTTTGCAATGGAGGAGAACCAAGACTGGAGTATGGCAGTCTACTGTCTTATGTTTCTCTTGTCTTTCACACCCATGCTCAGAAAATGATTAAGCAGACATACAGCTCTTCTCATGGGACTATTTATTTACTTGTATAAGTGTGTCAAATGTCATGCTGAAAGAGAAAACACCTAAGAGTAATATAAATATCTTACAGCAGTTGTGTGAGGTCACTATCTTATTTTTACAAGTCAGGCTAAAAGCATAACAATGAAAGTTAAAAATGGTCATGAATTTCTAACGGTGTTTATATTTAAAGGTGTTTCTAAAACATGTAGTATTAGTTACCTTCACTCTACTAATATTTGGTTTCCTCTATGTAAATCCCCAGTTTTCATAATACAGTGCAAGTCCTGCCAAATGGGCCTGAAAGCAGCAGAACTTCCAGATCTGATCGTTTTAAAAGTTTCAGAATTACCTAAATAGCTTTCTTTTAAATATCTATCTTGTGCCTTCAACTCATTCCTTTTTGATTGTGTAATAAGAACTGTTTCTCAGTTTTGGGTGAGAGGTTGCCACAAGTACTCTAGAACTGTCCAGGGAAGAGAGCTGTGTGCTTCGTGGCATGGATCTTGAAGCACTTACCTGAATTACAGCAATACAATTACAGAAGGAAGAAAAAGCTGTTTCTTTAGGAGAGCAACATTTCAGTTGTTTTTTTGTTGTTTGGGGTTTTTGAGAATCTAAGAAATGTTAGAAAATTGACTACACTCATTTCAGTTATTTCCAGTTTACCTGCAGAAATATTTATATTGTATGCATGAAAACAAGATAAAATTCCAAGTGCTTCATATATTAAATTTAAATTCAAGTCAAGAATTTGCATCTACCATTCTCTGTCAAAGAGGATTCAATAAAATAATAAAAATAATTAAATAATAAAAAGGGAATTGAAGTCTAGATTACCATATATGGTACTAATAGTTACAGTTACCTGCAAAGATGAGATGCTATGTTCAAGTCTGTTCTTCTGCCACAGAAGACAGTGATTTGATCATTGAGCTTTTCTCCTCATTGAGAACTACATAAGCCAACAAACTATAGGTTATATTTGCTAAACATATTTCATCGTATTTCATCAGTACCAAAATAGGCAACACTGTTCAAAGAATGTGAAAAAAATGAAAACAGCCATATTGAAGTTTCGGTTTGTCATCTGAGCATTACACTTCTGTCAGGGCTCCTGCTCAAGTGACTATTTTATTACATCAGGTTAATCAGTAAGAGGGGAGACAGGCAGATATCTCATTCACTTTGCATTTTGGCCCCTAAAGTTAGACAAGGGTGAGCTCACACTTCTTTGGTCACTGCAGAAGTTGAAGTCAGGTCTCTCACTTCCCCCTGGTGATCTAGCACTACCTTCAGTGCTATGAATCTTGCCTTTAGCAGTATTTATTTTTCCCTCTGAAGATATTTGATAAAATGGATACAATGTGTGTTACGATCAAAATTATGCAGTTTTCTTACTATAAACTGTGACATAAAAACTCACAGAAGCCCTGTCCAGAAAGCACCTCAAACTGGCTTTTGGAAATCATGTCAGACACTGCACAAGTGGGCTTTCAAAGAATTTCCTCCTTCCAAAGTCAGAGGAAGTTTAATTTGCTCCTCTGCGTTGTCAGTAGTGACTGCTTGGGTTTTGTGTAGAGGTCTGAGATAGCTTGTTTTATTTAAAATAGTCAGTAAATCTTTATTTCCCAAAAGGTAGATCATCTGTACACTAACATTGTTATAAGCATTTCCAGAAAATCAAGGATTCTTTAAGTGAACAAGGACATATGCATCTACTGTAAGAGGTAAAATACTGCTGCATCTTTAAAAATTGGATTTTAAAAGAATTTGGCACTGCAATTTAAATTCATAAACAGGCAAATATTATTTTGGTTTGTTTTGTCCTTCTCTAATATGGCAACTGTAGCTTATAATTATATTTTGAATTCACTTCATGCAGCATATGTTTGGTTTTCAGGGAGAATTCAGAATAATTACCACTGGTCTAATGCTAGTTATTGTGGATGAAAAAACAATAGTCTGCATGTTGAGGGACAAAGTCAAAACTAGCATAATTTGGTGTCACTATCCTGAGTTCATTTTGTTCCCTCTTTTTATTTCATCTGAAAATCTGGCTCAGCTTTTTGTAAAAATTTGATGTATGTCTTAAATGTTTAACAGGGTATCCAAGTATATATTTTTTATATTTTTTTATAATTTGTAACATAGATGACAGATTTATAGCAACTGCAATTTTATTTCTACCCTTTTTCAGGTTTGTTAATGAACTACTGGAAAAGAAAGTAAGTAGACCTCTTTTTTGCGTTCACATCTGTATTCAGAAGATGTTTTGTGAATATATGAAATAGTTAATCCTGCCATCCAAAGCTGTTGTCTTCGTGACAAATCAAGAAATATACATCTTTCTGTGTAATAGATATCATCACTCTGAAAAATGTTCTGCTAGTCACGTTGAGAAATGGACTTGTAACAGTGTGAAGTCAGTTTTCTGCGCTCAGAGCAGAGCAGAGCAATGACCTGTGTGTTTCTCTATTGAGTTTGAAATACCTGGCTTCCTAGAAAGGTCAATTTCTGTTAAAGAAAGGTGGAATTATCACTCTGTTGTAGAGTAAACTAATTAAAAGAATTCTCACCAGCAGAAGTCATTGTTTTTTCAGTAGAGTTACTAATCCACTATAAAATTAGTGTTTTGAGTCAGCACATGTCTTACAGTTTGTATTTCTAAAGAAATTTAGGCTTACACTGCTGTAGTAAAGATAGAGTTTTATACTCCAATACTACAAGCAGTACTACTTTTCCTATCAGCCTTTATTTTTCAGTGGCTTCTTTTGACATTCTGTCTCAAAACATTCCAGAGCAGATGCCTTGAGTTTAATGCCTAAACCATATGTATTACAAGAGTAAGTTGGCTAATTTGCGAAGACCTGAGCTCCTTTTTTCTGGGAGATAATACACGGAAATGCAGTCCAAGTTATCACTTAGTGGCTTGTGCACAACTTTTGTCTCTGTCTGATGGCAGAATTGTAATGCTATTGACCATTTTTAATGAAAATTTTAATCTAGAGGTGCAAAGTGTAAACCTCTGTAAGTGTTGGTGTCTTCTGCACTGTTTCCTACTGTGTAGCATTATCTGATTATACCATTGTTCTTCCTATCTAGGGAGTATAGGGACAGTTTGTTTCTATTATAAGAAGAGAAGGCTGAACAGGAAAATGGGTTTGGTTTTACAGAAGCTTGCTGTTTTGCATGATTATATCTTCATTGGTCACAGAAGTGGGACTGAAAAATACCTGATTGTTCAACTGACTTATTTCTCATCATGCATATCGAACTGTCAGCAAATAGCAAAGAGTATTCAGGGCTGCTGAAGACTAGTAAAATCTCAGTGATTTGATGACAGTTCTAATGAAAACAAATCCTTTAATAAGTTTAAATAAAATTGTTTTAATAAACCCCCACTTTAATTCTCTGTTTCTGCAATGAAATGTCTAATGAAAGCAAGGAAATGACCATACAGCTTAATTTGAGTTGACAAGGATGTAGTAAACAATAAGCAATGGAGACAAAACATAATTGCCATGTAAATGCTAGTCTTACTTCTGGTTACTGAAATATAGATGTATAATACAAAACCTGTCTTTTTATTATTTCCAGTATCCCAGAGTACAGCCTATAATAACGCCCCGCTTTGGCCCCTCCTGCACAGAAGACTTGCTGAGTGCACTTGGTGATTTAGCACAGACTCATGATCTCCGTGTGCAGGTGAGCTCTGAGAGCTCAGTGTGCAATTTAAATGTGGACATCCAGCATGCTGACCATCTGAAGATGCCTTCAGGAGGAGCTACCTGTCTGCTGCCCTGATCTCAGCATCCACTCTGTTGTAGACTGGCTTTCTCTATTACCTCACAATCATATAATGTGTCATTTATCTATTATTTTAACATCTTCCAAAAACTAAGTGGGCCATTGTGTCACCACTCTACTGGGATGGACGTTCACCATCTCATATCTCTTTTAATGGAACAAATGGAGCTGCTTCTTTGGGTCCCATGAAGACTTCTTTGGGTCTGATGAAAAAGGAATCCAACGACTGAATCTAACTACAGATTTTACAAATACTAGTTTCTGTGAATGTGTAGAATGCTCAGAAGGTTGTAATGTCAGGTTCAGTGTTGTTTAAACTCTGCATTTTCTGTATTGCAGAGTCACATAAGTGAGAATGAAGAAGAAGTCAAACTTGTGGAGAACATGTTTCCTGCCTACCAGAATTACACCGAATTATATGATAAAAACAAGCTGCTAACCAGCAAGGTAGCAACATAAAAACTTCCCCTAAATAACTTAGATTAATCCATGTAGAGAATATGATTGTTCACTGTATTTACCTGAAAAATCTCTATTGTTTTGTCAAGGTCAGTGACATCAGCAAAATTCATTTTGTGTTCTCTGTTGAGGTGTTGGATCTTTAGACAATCTCACACTGTTCCTAAGTACTTTTGGGGAGGTGAAAAATAAACGCCTTTTATGCTCCCTGATCAATTTTCCAAAGGCTCCAAAGAGAATTAGGGCAGTGGGATTAGGAGACTGCATAAAGCTGATCATGTAGGAAATGGTAATTCTTGGACAATAACCAGTTATCCTTATATTATAATGTTCTTGCACACTGGTTTGCCTGAAGATTTCTTCTGTGGTGTTATGGTAGGATCAATTTCACTTTTCCCGTGGAGAAGCAGCCCTCCCTGTTGAGTTCTGAGCATCAGCCTCACTTGCAGACTGGTGCACTTTACTGCTCTGGCTATGCAAACACGCTCTCCTCTCATCTCATATTACCAGCTGATTATACCAAGATGTGAGAGGTACACTAGCCTGAAGAGTTGAAATTCATTAAAGCTTTATGCTGATGAGATAACTGTAATATACCTGCACAGTAATTGCAGGTTGGAGTGCCAGGGCATACCTTATTAGATAGTGGAGTGCCCATGCAAAAGTGGATATGAACAACCTAACTACAGTCAGAGTACTTAAACATCAGTAAAGGTTATAAAAAAATTCAGGAGAGAATTTTCAGAGGCACAAGGGGCAGCTGGAAACTCCCTGGGAATTAGCTGTTTAACCCCCATTTCTGTGTTTGAAATTGTACCCCAGTAAATTACTTGTTTACTGTCCTTTTTGTTTGAGAAATCAATATGTACTACTGAAGATTTGCACACAGTGTTAATCTTTGCTTTCTAGCTCAGTCCTTCGCATGCTGGTTTCATGTGTTAGTGAGTTCTAAAGAGCATATTTGTGCTGTAAAAGCACAGGTCTTAATTCTGTCAGACTTTTATATGCACACAAGTGAAAATGGTCATGAAAGATCATGGTTACTTGTGCTTTCTGGAGTCAGGCTCCTGGTTGTTTGGGAAAGCATTCTGTTAAACATAAGCATAACAGAACGTCAGATATTCTTCTCTCCCCATCAATTCAAACTGAGACATCAAATCAATTTTTTTTAAAGTGTTTCAAAAGTAGGATTTTTTTGAGCTGTTGCTGAAATATATCATTTTAAAAAACAGTACAGCTTGGCAGGGATATGCTTCAGCAGCTACCAAATGTAGGTTCTGAACTGAAGATGTGGCTATTGTCCATGCATTTTCAGCTACATTAAGCTTGATGAGCAGAGATGGCAAGGATACAGTGCTATTAGGAGATGCTCAGTGGAAACAGTCTCTGCCATTCTCAATTTTATGAGCAGATTGCAAGATCTAACAGAGCTCTTGCTCTTATCTTTCAGTAGGCATTTGGCATATGAGGTAATGCCAATTAGATTTATGTGGAAATAATTGGTTTATGTGCTATTAAATTATCGTATCCTATACTTCTATGCTTTGCTTGTGAACTTATTTTTAAAGTCAGCTGTGTAGGCTAAGAAATAAAAGTAATTTATCAGCTGTGTAAAAAATCTGATTATTTTACTTTCAGTATATTTAATCTCTCTCTCTTTCCTCCCATGGTGCAAACATTTAGAGACTCAATGGGAAACATGCTAGGAGTTCACATATCTTCCATTGCAGTTGATGTACTCCTAGCCCCAGTACTTAATCTCTGTATTAGCTACAAAATATTAATTGTATATGTTGCTACAGAGCTAGGACAACTGGGGAGTTTTTGCTTTTTTTCCTTAAAGCTCTTAGGTCACAGCAGTCACTGAAAGAGCAAGCACCCTGTATTCTTATATTAAAAACTGAAAGAAAGCTGAAGGAATGATATGTCGGGCATGCTGAAGTTAATCAGAGTTTTTCCCTCGTGGGTTTTAAGAGCTTTGTTCAAGAAGTGCATTAATTTCACTGGATGATAATGTTTTCTTTTTGGTTATTTAAAGCAGTGCAGCAAAACTCACAGCCACAGAAATAAATGCAATATTGACTAAATTGGTGATCCTCTTTTTCTTTAGACAGTGATGGCTCATGCCTGTCATCTTTCTGAAGAAGAGCTGAAACTTTTTAGTCTTCGTGGAGCTGCAATCTCACATTGCCCCAATTCTAACTTTTCGTAAGTTTAAAAAAAAAGAAAAAGAAAGTAAGAATGGTGTATAATTAAATAAAGCTGTTGTTTGTGTAGTACCCTGAGTTGATGCCACCACTGCAAAGCTATGTGTATGATACCTCATTACACCATAAATGACATATTGGATTGAGCATGATCATTCGTCATCCATTTCTGCCTGGCATGCTCTGGACTGACTTGTGGTCTTTCAGTCTATATTACAGTCTATATTCAGTCTATATACATCTATATTGCATATGTATAAATATTTATTTTCTAAAAATTTGTTTCTTTTGGTTGGTCTGTCAGTGTGTTGGGGTTTGACCACACAATGGTAGATTCAAGCCATCTCCCTTCCCCTCTACAGTGTGCTCATGTTTTGGGGGAGTGGACTATATAGTCCTCTTTCTATTGAGCAGACATGAGATACTGCATGGTACCCAGCCAGAGTAAATAACAAACCAAATCTTGGACATGTTAAAGGAGAGTTTTTGTCACAAAATGGCTCTGCAGCCCTGCTCTTCCTGAATTTTTTCTGCATGTTTCTCACATGTTTCTTCTTCCAATCCAGGCTGCGCAGTGGTGTCTTAAATGTGCAAAAGGTTCTCGAGCACAATGTGAAGCTTGGTCTTGGCACAGGTTAGTAGTTTGCTGTAAAAGTGATTTCGGGAAACTATTGGGAGACACAAAAACATTCACCTGTTCAAATTTAAAAATCAGCATGTCTCAACCTTTTGGTCATCCTTTGTTTTCCTCACTAGAGTAAGGTAGTCTAGAGTATGGAAATCTAGGGCTGG
Organism: Grantiella picta; assembly: GCA_013397955.1. Lineage (NCBI taxonomy): Eukaryota > Metazoa > Chordata > Aves > Passeriformes > Meliphagidae > Grantiella > Grantiella picta. The sequence goes on along the minus strand of VZRM01002265.1, from coordinate 154,645 downwards.
TCCAAAATTTTTTAAAAAGAAAACAAAAAATTAGTGAGGAGTTTTGTTCCTGTTGTGAGTTTAAACAGGGCTTGAACCATGACTTTTCAGGTTTCTGTTTTTGTGTTGTGTTCTATTCACCTGACTGTGTGTGAGAGCACCTTTGTTGTGAATTATGCCTTGGAGACAGTTCTTAGCAGTAGAACTTGTTGGGTTTACCACATATGTCTCTTCTTAACTGCTAATTAAAGCTTATCGAAATCTGACATAGAGAATTATGTCCAAATCTTGTTTCTAAGACTCTGATCCCTTCCAGATGTTGCTGGTGGATATTCAGCTTCTATGCTTGATGCTATAAGGAAAACAATGATGGCATCTAATAGCCTTCAGATCAATAAAGTGAATGAGACAGGACTAACTCTTGAAGAAGCTTTTCGGCTTGCTACTCTGGGAGGAAGCCAAGGTAAGAGGACAATTATTTAGTGTGCATATAGAGGGCACAACTCTTTGATTATATGTTTCCCTGTCTTCACAGGAGATTCATGGATTTTTTGGTGTTAAAGTGAAGTCTAGCTGGTGGGCAGAGATAATCCTTCAGTCTCTCATACCCATAGTGGGATTATTAGAGAAGAGTACTCTATTAATGTTGAGAGTTTAATAACAAAACCTCAATAGCTTTTCAGGGTTGTACAATTGCTCTGCAAAGATCCTCAGACTTCTTAGTCATAAGGTCGTAAGTGCTTGTCTATTTATTGTGCCAGCTGGAAATTTGTTTTCTCAGCAACATCCCCCAGAAGAAAAGCTGCAATTACTGTAAAATCATGCATTCTATTTGTCATCAGTTTCTAATTTTGCTTATGCTTTCTGAGCTGTCAGTGAAGCAGTTTGTCGCAAATCAAAACATCATGCAAATCACTCCTCACTGAGGGAAAGGCAGAAAATGTAAACTGGATATCCACTGTGGCTGTTCAAGACAGTCGCATCTGCAGAATGCAGTCATATAGCATGTGGTTTGTTCTGGTGGATAACCAGTTTTGTCATGATCAGTGTGCACATACCAATATATAAAATTAAAAATTGTAGTGGAACTAGTATGATTTAGCAGAGAGGAAATACACACATAAGTGAAAACCTATTATTATTTCAGTTAGCAGAAAGGAGCTCACTACGTGCTAAAGCACTGGTCCCAAATCTTTTCAGTGTAATGTCTCTGTAGCTGTCAAAAACCTCCATTGGGAATTATCAATGCAAGTTTGAAAGATGTAGTGAAAATGTCATCAAACAGGTCTTCTCAGGCCTGTATTTGAATTCCTGGAGAGTGTAATGGGGGAAAAAGAGAAGACAGAGGATGGGCAGAGAACAAAAAAGAGCTCTTTTTCCCATGATATATACTGTTCCATAAAGTGTAAGAATAAACTAGCTGAGACCCAGAAAGGAAAATTTATAAAAATCCCAAACTCATATGAGGTTTCCCTTCTGAGCTACTCTTGTGCTTTTTCTACATTTGGTTTCCTTAGCAAAGTGTTAAATTTTTGTATTGATTTTAAGCTGTTTTGTCCTTACTGAATCACTTTTAAGGGGAGAATATAAATTACTTGTACAAGCTTTCAGTAGCCTGGGTACTGAAACTGAAAATCTCAGTAGCGGAAATTCAAATGAGTTATTCTTTGTTAGAATAATTTGCTTTGTTAAGACTCCTAAACACTTGTCACCCCCTTGTGTTTAATCTAAAAATTGCATTCTGCTCAAAAACCTGAAGGAATATGAGATCATTTTAGTTGGAACTAGTAGGTCATCAAAATATTTAATAATTTGTCAGAATTAAACATCTTTAAGATATTGTGATATTCCTGCCACTCACAAACTTCACTGAAGATTGAAGTTCTTTGTCAGAGCAATCAGAAAACAAATCAACATATTAGTTGCAGATATTATGCTCTTTGATAACTTAATTTCAGAGTATTGGGAAAATTGATATAATTCATAGATACTTTTTACAACTTAAAACTATCCTAATTTATTTCTAAGGAGACAAAATGCCCTCTTTTTAGGTATTTTAAGCACTTACAAGCCCCCAGTCTCTTAATATAAATATGTAGGTTTTCAGGGCATGTGGACCTGAGAACCTGAGGTTGTAATGAAGTTTTGAAAACATAAAGCTAAATAATAGAACACAAGAGAAGCCTTACAGGTAGGTATGAGACCTTCAGATCTGGCTAGGATTATTTTCCCACGCCATATTATTCCTTGTTCCTACTAATTACAATTAGTTATCCTCACTGGACACCTCTTTTATTATCATATTACTATGATAATATTACTATGATATATTACTGTCGTAATAGACCTATACAACCTTTCAAAGTTGCTTAAAGTGTTTAAAAAATGCAATCTAATGCTGCCTTAGCAAGGTGACTGTTATTATATAGACTTTATTGTTTCTCTGACTTAATGTCATTGCCCCATTTGGAGTTTTAATGTTTTTGCAATAAAACCAATTGTTTCTTAAGTTTCCTAAGAACTCAGGTACTAACATACTCACCACTGATTTTGTTTTTGGGTTTTCCTTATAATCAGCTAAATTCTTGTTTGTCTTATGAATATTTCAAGTAACTTTCCAGGTATTTCTACATGGTGGAAAGAGGCTGGTGCTGAAGATGTGTTTGTGAGTTATTTTCTTCTTCAGCTCTAGGACTAGATGATGTGATTGGAAACTTTGAGGTGGGCAAAGAATTTGATGCACTGCTAATCAACACGAAGGCTTCAGACAGCCCTTTCGACTTGTTCTCTGCTGATGATTTTGAGGTAATCAGAACAGGATTGATGAACAAAAGAATTAATGGAAACGATGTGGGTAAGGTCCATGATACGGACAGGAAAAGTTTCTTGAGAGTTATTCTGGTGACAGGAATTGGATGTACTCCACCCCTGCTGTCTGAGGTTCAGCTTAGAGGTTCCATGTTTGTTTTCCTTCAAAACCTTGCTGACCTCAGTGACAGTCCCATAAGACCATGAACAAAATAATATGTAATATTTTTAATGCATATTTTATTAGTCCAAGACAACAATTAGAGTTACCTATTTGCAGCGACAAATGGCTGCCAAGAAAAATCAATTTAGTTTTAGTCAATTCTTAGAGTTCAGACTGAAAAATGGCAACCTATTGCCAGAGAAACATTAGGTTGCCTTTACTTCTCTGCTGCTCCAAAACTAGTCAAGCACTCAAGATGGCTAATTTCAGTTAAAAGCACAGTTTTTATGTTAACAATAAAGCAGTGTTTTCTTTATGGTATGTACACACCTTCTCATACAAAAACCTTATCTGACTAAAAAAGATAATAAAGAGCAGTTAGTTGAATTTACAGATGTGGTCAGACTGCCTGAAAACAATTCCAGTTCTGTAAAAAGTATTTTTCAGTTTAAATCTAAACCTTTTTAGCTAAGCTGCTGGTCCTTAAGACTTTGCAAATGTTTATATTTTGTCTTATTTTTAAAAAATAGATGATGTCTGTTAAGTTCTGATTTCACTGTCACTAGGAATATTTAGGAGAACTGTTTTTATCAGTTCTTTCAAAATTCAAATAATTATCATCTGGGACAGCAGATATTGCTTTCTGAATTTGTTTTCTCTCATTTTTTATAGGACACTCTCCAGAAGTTCCTGTATCTAGGTATGTTTTGATTTTCAACTCATGTAGAATTGTCATTTCCTACATCAAACTTCATCTCAATAAATGTAGGGGTTAGTAATAAATTTATTTATATATACGTAAGTATATATTTGTTTGCAGTGATTAAATATATTTACTCAACAGCTATATAAACTTTTAACATGTCCCTGATAATTAGTATTAATATTTTACATTAATAATTAAAAATTGACTTATATTTATTTGTAAATATGTCACTGAGTTGTGATGTTGAGGTGCCAGGTGCCAGCTCTGGGCACAGCTGTGCCATGCTCTAACTGGACTTTTGCCTTTTTTGAGGAGCTGTCTGGGTCAAACCAGCCTTCTTGTTAGCTGGTTCCTGAGCCAGTTCAGCTACTGTGTAATATATAATTTTCTGTACAGATACAGAATATTTTTGGGGTTTGGAGACACTGAGTATACAGAAAATCCATGACCCTATTGCAGCAGCTGAATGCTATGTTTATTTTTTTAAAAAAGCATGGGTTGCTAAAATGTTTATTGATCTTTGCGGTAGTCCTGGCTATTTCTCTCCAAATGCACTTCCTTAGTCCTAGGAAAAGGTCATGGCAAATGATGTGTTCCAAAACTGACTTTGTGGACTGTATAATCTCCATTAATTAAATCAGTGCATGTATTTTTGTGCAAATCTCTGTTTTGACCATGCTATTTCAGGTGATGATCGGAATATTTCTGAAGTGTATGTGGCTGGAAAGCAAGTGGTTCCTTTTTCAAGCTCTGTATAAATCTACTTCTCTTTTGCAAAATATTCGGCTGATCATTCTGCGTCTGATTTGGAAAAGATTGATTAGTCACAGTGCCTGATCTTCAGGAATGACACCTCACTTTTGGTTAATGTTATAAAACTTGCAAACCTTGAAAAATTTGTTAGACCTTTCAAGAATTATTTTACCAAAATTTTCACAGTTCTAGAGGAAATGGCTATTTAAAATTCTTTGTAAAAATAGCATTTGTGCATTGTTAGGGGATTTGATAAATATCTTATTTAAAGAGGACACCTGCTGTTCTGTTTAATAATAATATGGGGAGCATTATGAGGAAAAATGAGATGCTCATATTCTATAATGCATAGGAATTTAAAAAACCCCAGTGCTAGTAAATTGATTTTGCAGGTAGTCAATATAATGGAAGAATGCTATTTCCATAATATTATCACCAAGTATGGAAAAATCAGTGTCATATTGGAGAATGTAGAATAGTTTTCAGCTTTTTCTGGGAGATTTAAAAAAAATTATTATTTAATTTAAAACATTATTTTTAAGAGGAATTAAGTAAGAAGTGTGTGTTTATAAATAAATAAGGGTCGTTAACAAAGGGGTTATAATTGTCATTTGTAGTCAGACACTCCATTGAATTACCTTGATCTGAGTGACAGCTGAATGACACTTCTGTTAAATTAGAAGCAGGCACTAAGATGTCTCTGCAGGCCACATAATGGCAAACAAATTGAGAGGGTTTTCTGGACTAAGAGGGACTTCATCTAGTTCAGCTTCATCTAATTCAGCATCCTGCAGTATCTTCCCAAACTCATTTGCTCCTGACTGTTCAGACAGGATGATATCATGTCCCTTCTCTTTTCTGCAAGGGAAGTGAGTGCATTTAAAAAATTTCCAAGAGAACTGGTCTCTTTCTGGCCATTACCACCTTTAACTAGAGGTGCAAATCATCACTGAAACAAGCAGCTCAGCTTTAATGTCCTCTTTGTGTCTTTCAATGTGGCAGCCGTAATTGCAGCCCTGTACAATTCCAGGGTTCCAGGTAAAAAATATGCCCTTTTTGTTTTGGAAATCTGTGTGACTTCCTTTCCTAAAAAGGCATATTTCCCTGCTTTTTATCAGAGCCTTTTTTTTTTTTTTTGGTAAGATTTGTTTGAGGGGATTGCTTCTTGTTTCTCTATTATTTTTTGCAACAGAAAGGATGTAAGCTTTTATTTTAGGGTCATTGGATACCAATATTGTATTTAGATACTGTAAACATGTGTTGAATATGGTTTTAAGGCCGGCTTCAAACTTCTTTGATTTCACTAAGCCTTGTTTTGCACTTTTATCTCACTGCCTGGGGATATAGGACTTACCTCTGTTCACAAAACAAGGGAGGTCACTGCACCAAAGTTTCACTTCATGTCTACTTCAGAGAGAGTGCTTCCTCCAACGTCACTCATAATGTTTTGACTTTTGACTTTAAAAGTATTTTCAGAGCTTATGTATTGTTATGATTATGCGTACATGAGACAGCATAGCATCCAGGGGAAGTGTAACAGCTAATTTGGGCACTTGAAGCAGTACAGTGTGTTTGGTGTGGTTTTTTTGCCAAAGCTGAGGGCCAACCCAAGCAGCAGGGAATGACAAGCAGATGTGCTGCAGACATCACCTGAATGCAGTCGCTCACCCAGAGCTCGCTCAGGTATCTTCCAGGTTGCTGCACTGTGCCGATGCTTGCCGAGGTACAGCCTTCCTACCCATGATGTTCAGTGACTTCCAAGGCTTTAGGAGTCCAGATCTAAGGATTAATATTTACACGTTCCATCAGGGTGTTTTCTCAGCCGTTACATTTTTCATGTGTCCCAATCACCTACACAGTAGCACACTTGTTCAGCAAATAACAATCTTCAGCTCTTTAACTTGGTTTCCTGATTCAGGGAGCATTTTTTCTCATGAATTTTGACATGAATTTAATTGACCAAACTTCACATTTCAAAACCAAAGATCTGTGAGACACATGTTCTAATCCTCCCAGTTACTGTTTGAAACTCCTTTTAGGGAATCACATGGTTTTCAGCTTTGGCTTTCCTGTGGTGGAGAAAGATCACACAGCCTTGTATACAATGTATGCTAGTGCCCTACTTCTTTGCCTCCAGAGCTATGAATTAAATCAATGCTTTTATTTTAGTGGTAGTCTTAACTGTCTCTGACTTACTTGTTTTCCCATTATTTTGTGGTGTTTTTAAGAAAGGAATTCAGCATTTCTTCTTAAAATACTTTTGGAGGTGGACAGGTTGCTTATTTGCAAATTGAGAACACACTAAAACTTCAACAAGCTCAGGACTACACTGCTGGCCCAGTTGCAAAGGGACTCTCCAGGATAACTGCTGCCAGTGAGCTTTGTATCTGAATATTCACTGTGTTATAAGCAGTTTGACTTTTGTTAAATTCAGGGACAAGGAAGGTACTCACCTTTTGATTATAGAATTATTGATGTCTAGTATCCAGACACTATCTGGACTTAGAAATGGAAAATCATCTTTTTAAGAATCTCAGCTGGAGGAGGAACTCTTCCTGCAGGTAATACCATGGGCTGCCTGCAGCACTCTGCAATGCCCAAGACCAGGAGGAGCGAGGACCAAGATGTATAGCATTACATTAAATTCTGAGGTGCTTAGGGGTGAAGGAAAGAAGTCTAAATTTGATGTTTGAGGAGGCCAGTGGAGGGATTCATAGAACAAATTAACTATGAGGGACTTTTGACAGCAACATCTTAATTAGAATTGAATAGAGAAAAAATCTACCACCAGAAAAGTTAAGGGGGTCATCTGAGGCAGTCCCAAAAACTTGTTCAGTGGAAGATGGCTTATGGACAGAAATTTTAAGGTTTCAGGTCATACAGAGGATGTAGTTGCCAGATTTCTCTGAAGTAACTTTGAGAAAGTCTGTAAGGATCCCACTGTGAAGTTTTGGTCCTTGGGACACTCTGCCTATATGTGGTTTTGGAAAGGTATTTGTTACAGTGGGGGAGGATCAGTGGATAAAAGCAGTTACTGCTGAGCCTTACACATCTACACACATTCAGTCTGCTTGGACAGATGCTCCCACTGCATGTGCACTTTGGAGCAGGCTGTCATGGGTTCAGGTTCTTACTGTCTCAGAGACTGCAGTGTATTTATAAGGCAGCTGAGCCTCCAGTGTAGTTTCCTCCAAAATAATTCTTGTATACCAAAACCATCCTGCAAATTGAACCAAGGTTCAATAAGGGAGAATGACTGGGGATTCAGAACAGCACTATTGTCTCAAACCAAAATGCTAATGGAGGCTTGGAGGCTAGAACTTGAACTATTCCCCCTCTGTCCTCATCCTGTCACAGAACTTAGTAATTAAATACAAATTGAAGCAACCTTCTTCCACCTTCCTTCCTTTTCCCCACCCCCTGCGCCCCCCCCAAAAAAAAACATTTAAACAACTGAACACTAAGGGGATATGAGTATGTGGAAGAAAATAAAGGGATAATTTTCAGTCCATGTAAACTGACACATATGGCAGTATAAATGGACTGATTTAAGATACAACCTCTGGAAAAATGTACATGCAAAAGATTCCAGATGTCTCTCCCCACGAGTTGTCTTACAGATGGTGGATGAGATCTTTCTTTCTTAATATGTCTTTATGTTCAATGGTAGCATACCATTCAGACAAAGGGAAAAAAAGAGTATTTGTGTAGAACTCGCTTGTTGGGACAGTATGCTTACTGTGTGCTATGGTCAGATGAGCACTTATTTATTATAAATAGAATGTATTTGAATTACTGTTATATGTTGATCTCATTGTGTCACTTTAGGTTTTGAAATATGAGTAAGAATTGCCTATGCATTATGCAGCATTATTTAAATTATTCATATGTGGCAAGTGGAGTTCTGCACTTTAAAATGTTGCCTTGGCCTAATGTTTATATTTATGCTGTATTTTTGTGCAATCCTAAGGTTTTGTAGGGGGAAAAATGTGTATTTTTTCATTGCACTGAAATTTTCAGTAAGTGGACTTTCTGTTAGAAAAAGGAACTTTAAAATTACCCTGTCTAAAAGTCTGTGCCTGATTATACCCTCATGAATGGAAAAATTATAATGGTTTTATGTACTTGAATAGTAACATCTTAATTTAAAAATAAGTGCAGATAAATAGATTTTTTTAGAATATAATTATGATAATGCAATGCAAGGTAGAAAAAGGTATTCTTGTTAAATATCTACGGTTTTATTGAGCAAAAGACAACATAGCTATTCTTGATTATTCATTTAAAAAGAATACATAAGTCTATAAGAACAAAAAGCCCAGGTTCTTTCAAAGAATATCCTATGTTTAAAAGGAAAAGATATTAATGTCATTACTCAGACAAGCTGTTTAAAAATATTATTTTAAGCATTTCCAGGAAATATCCGTAAGAGGTGGATAGAGTTTAAAGTTCTGAATTTTCATGAATAAATGGTGCTGTTTTATATGCACCCTGGTATGTGGTAGGAGTCAACTCACCTGTAACATTACAGTGTAGAATCACAGAATAAGCTAAGTTGGAAGGGACCCTCAAGGGTCATTGTGTCCAGCTCCTGGTGCTGCATAGCACCATCTCCAAGGACAGGGAAAAAATGTATTACAGGCGACATTTGAAAAGAGTGGTAATAGAATACAAAATACTGCTAAGTAGAAAGGAGATAGATCAGAGGAACTCATAGAAAGAAGATGACATGACATTGAAATTTTAGGTGGGAAATGCTCAGAAAATTGTCAGGTTATGTTCTGTTTAATCATGGATGTCATTCCTTCTAAAAGTAATTGAGGTCCAAAACCTGACCAGGTTTCCAAAGCAGTTGCTTACATGCTTGATAATACAAGCCCAAGTACCTGCCCATGGCATAATTATCTAACTCTTTGCAACTTCTAAACCTCTGCTTCAAAATTTAAATCAAAATTACCTGTAACAGCTCCAGAAGAAACAATGTAAGGACACATTATGTTTCATCTACACCTGTCCTGTGAAACATCTAGCACTGGCCAGAGCAGAGGCTGAATTAGTCTGGTCCCAGTGAAAAATTTCTGTTTCTGCATGCCCCAAACATCATCTCCTGCCATGTGCCTGATGATGCAGTGATCACTGAGTCCAGCACAGGACAAAGAGTCTGGTGTGACTGAAGTGACTGAATACAAACTGGTTTAAAAATCAGATTGTTTGGAAATAAAGTTCATTGCTGAGACCACAGCACATTTTAAATTACACAATCATATATCGAATACTGAACTTTTGGATACTTGGATTTGGCTTAAAGCTGTGGGGTTTTTAAGCCCTTGCACTGTATGTGCAGCAACTTGTGCTTCTCTCAAAAGAGAAACCAGCAAATGACATCTGAAAAGTATGAAAAAATGTAACAAGATCAACAAAAACAATTCTTTGGAAGCCAAAAGAACATCAGAAACATTTACAGCAATCTGTTGTTGTAAATTAATGGAACTGTTAGTTTTTTTGGAAAGGCTGAGCAATGTTTTTGGGAGGCAGTTTCCTGGAAACTTCAGCGGAAATTCTTTTTTAGGAAATGCCCAGAATCAGTGTGCTCCAACCAAGAAGGTCCCTTGTGGCTTCTGCAGAGGCAGTCACTTCTGCAGAAGTGAATGCAGAAGTCATGCCAGACCCTAGACCCTGTCATGACTCAGAAGTATGTATCAGCTTTAATTCTGGCACTGGCTCGTTGTTTCTCATAGACTTAGTCTTAGTTTGAAAATAACTATGCTAAAGGAATGGAGCTGGGAAAAGGATAAATGGCAATCTTATACCAGCCTGCCTAATGCCTCAACTCAAAATATCTGTCCTGCCAGGTGATAATATTTCCACAGCTCTTAGATTCAGTGATTTGGCTTAATGACTTGAGTCAACTGGTAAAAATTAAACTCAGGACTAGGACACAAACTCTGAGCAGCTGACAAAAACAAAAATGTTTTACTGTAATCTGCACTTAAGTCACCAGAGGCTTTCCTTAGCCAAGGGCTCCTAGGCACATATAGATTCAAAAACTGCCCTAGAGATAAGCCTGCAGGAGCAGGGGACAGTGTTAGTGACCACTGAAGGCTGTAAATTGCATCCTGTCTGGCCTTGTGGTTTGGAGCTGGGTTATGCACTCCTCTAGCAACTTTTACTGATGAAGCTTTTGGAAAGCATTAGCACATACTCCTTACCTGAGGATGTTTGCATCCCTTGCTTCAAGACAAATTTTCTTTCCCCAAAGGAGAGTTCACATCTTGCTGGAGTTTTTCTGATGCTGATTTGTCTGCTTGTCACCTGTTGTGCATAAGCTCTGGTTCATGTGAAAATGCCTAACTGGAGTTAATGTTGTTGAATTTATCCTTCCTTTTGTACTTGTGCATTTCAAGAAAGAACAATGTATTAGGAGAAATGGTATATGCGATTTCCACTGTTCTGCTTGGTTTTGGTCATGCTAAATAGGAAGTCATGTACTGTTGAAACAAAATAAAGAGGCCTTGTGTTTACTCCAATCCCCTCTTTCTGTGTTTGACTTTTGAGAAGAGAGACTGACTAACAAAGAATGAAGACCAAAATACACAGCAACATACCCTGTTCTCTGGGGAACCTCGGGAACCCCAGGAGTTTGCAAACTCTGCTTCATATGTACAATGTTATTTTAGCGGATCTTCTTTTCATATTCAAAACTCTTACAGCTTTTGCTGTATCTTTACTACCAGGCTTGTTGGCTTTGTAAATCAATGCCAGTGCTTCAGTAACCACTTTACTTTCTTTGTGTTGAAGTATATGTCCTGGAATGCTTGCTTCTTGTTCTTAACAACAGAGTCACATCTCCTTTGATGTGTGTTTCTTCACTTCCTTAATTTTCAAAGGTTAAGCATAAAAATATCCCCAGTCTAAGCAGTTCTGAAACTCACTAGAACTGGATTTTCTTAAAACAAAAACTGCCATAAGAGGACCACTAATTACACACTGAGGGATTGTATACTGAAATGTTGAGAATTATGTGCAAGCTGTTACCCACTTGCTCAAAATTTTGTGCACAAGGAATCAAGCTGTTCCGTATTTTCGTCAACCAGCTATCAACAAAAGTCATCAAACTACAGAGGAAAGAAAGTGAAAGAAAACTTTATAGACTACTGTTCTTAATAGGAGGGCCCATTTAGGCTTTCAGTGTGGGAATTTTGTTACTTAACGCTTTACTTTGAGAAACAGCAATGAAAAATGCTTTTGCAATATTTCACTGGAGTACTGTGTTGAGATGTACCTATTTAAAGCAGTATGAGTCCCAGATGTGAGCACAGTTCTTGTGGTGTAGAGGGTTTCTGATTAAATGTGAGAATCTGAGAGCCTTTGATGTGGTCTCAGTAAATCTCAGGGTACAAACTCAGTACAATTAGTTGATGCAGGCACAGTTTTTACAAGTGAAAACAGAGTTTGCAATCTCAAAAAAAAATGCCATTGAATAATCCTGAATACTTTATCAACATAATTTTCATCAGTCTTCTCCCATGACTAGAGAGAAGAAAACAAAGATTCTTCTTGATTTGAGATCAGATATTGGCTCACTTATATCTGAGCTTAATGGGTGAGGGTTGGTGAAACACACAACAGAGTGAGTTCGAGTGACCAGGATTAGAGCTGTTCAGGCACAGAATGTAAGAACACCATAACACTGTGCACATGCTAAACACTTAATGTCTCAATTTATTATAGGTCTTGTTCCATAAGACTGGTGCTGTGATGAACCCTGTGCTAACAGTCTGGGAGCTTGCTTGGACACCCCCTTGTTCAGCTCAAACTCTCACTGGAGGCCCGTTGGAGAGCAGGGAGCTCCCATCACCAGGGCATCTTCATCTCAATGGCATCTCAAACTGTCGAGAATGAAATTAAAGTCAAATTGCCGCACTTGTACTTCTTCTGATACAAAAGCCATCTCAGTGCCATTTATGTGCACAGACAGCTCTCAGCTGCACCCCTGCCTGGTTTGGGAGCTGCTGCTGTCCTGTGGCAGCTGCCACTTCTGGCTGTAGGTGCTGATGTGGAGCTGAGACAAGGTGAAGCATCATGAGGTGGTGTCATGAGCAACCTTCATAAACTCCTGCACTTCAGTTTTTCTCTCTTTAAAATGAACAGGGGTTGGCAGTATTAGCCCTCCTTTGTAAAACCCTTTGAGGAGTTAAAGGGGAAAGAGAAGAAAATAAGAGAAAAGGAAAGAAAGAACAGAAGAAATACTAAAGGAGGGGGGAAAATGCTTTCAGATTTTTCCTACTCTATTTCCTTGGCTATACCTTACAGAGAAGTTTCATGCCAGCGGAAGCAGCCCAGGGAGACGGGTGGAGAGGGGTACCTAGGTGTGCTGCTCTTCCTTACCCCTGCACAGGCCTTCTGCCGCTTCTCCTGGAGCATGTCTCCTCAAGGCTGGCTGGCAGGACGTCTACAGCGGTCCTAATCCCCTGGTAAGTGACAGCCCTCTGATAATGCCAGACTTTAAAAGAGGTATCGTGCAGCTAACATCCTTCCCCTGATCCAAGACTGATTTACAGCATCACGTTTCCACTTTTTCCTCCTTCCTGTACAACTGTGCTGTGTAGTATGGGAGCCACTATGAAGAGGATAGCAGTAACTCTAAGACAGGGCATAGAAAAAGCAGAGAGAAGCAAGAGAACTGCATTTCCTTCCTCCCATTGGCCCTTGTGAATGTAAAACCAAATCCTTAAAATAGATATTTTCTGACAGAAAAGGTTACAATAAGAGTATGTTATGTGACATTCCTAGTAAGGACATACTAGGAACAGACAGTACAGCTGGCAGTGGTGTCACCCTCTGCACACCCAGACGTCTCCATTCCTAGAGTTCTGAGTTCCTGCTGATGAACATTCTGTAAGCACTACCAGAACTTTACATTCTGGGACAAGTTTAAAAATTCACATCAGGTTACAGACATATATGAGCTCTAACCTCAGTGAATTTAAAGAAGCTTGACTGCACGTGGATGCACAAAGTGCAAAATATCCCTTTGGATCATGATTCATACTCACTTCTGTTATTCCCACGAGCACTCAGAACAATTTTTTCTAAATTGTCCTGACAAACATTCAGATACTGTGGTAACAAATGTGGGATGGACGAATGAACTGCATGATATCACTAATAGGAATGATAAGCATTTTGTAACTTGTTTTCTAAACCCAAGATTACCATGCAACCTCAGCATCCTCATAGATGCAAAGATCATGAAAATTTCAGCCAGCCTTCTCTTGGATTAAGGTCACAAAACCAAGGTATTGGACATTACCATGGATTACTTCATAATAACCACGAGAGCCCTTTAAAAACACTTACTCATCCTTTTATTCTAGAGGGCAAGAATAACAGCATGGCCCCATTGCTTTTTATGTCTTTGGCAGAGCCAGGAGAAACCAGCTGGACGCTTGCTTCCCTGCCAAGACAGGGGGTACAATGATATGCATCTCCCTTGGCCTCGGGGATTCACCTGCCAGCTCTGCCCCTCTCTGGAGAAAAGGAAGCCAATGCTGACTGCTTCCAAAGGTCTAAGCAACTTGCTCTGACAGGCAGTGAAAGATTGCATCATATTGCTCCCCTCTGTAATATTTGTGCTGCTTTGGGAGAGTTAAACTTTTCTGCAGGCATAATTTAACCAGCCACTTCCAGTCTCAACAGCACGTGAAGATTTTTATGAAGAGGATTCTTCCTTTTCAGTAAATACTACACCCTGGTTGCTAAACATGTCTATATAATTGTTTTGGGTGGTTCTGTTACTTAGGCAGGCTTCTGAAGTGTTAATTGTGATATTAATGCTAAATGCACTGAGCTGTCTTTTGCATTTACTGAAATTGTGACTCACTGAGCTGACTAAATCTCTACGTGTTTAACTTCAGAACAAGGCTGAGCTAATGTATTTCCAAGTGATATTTGATAAGCAGATTATTCCACTGCCTACAAAAATCCATACTAATAATTAGACAAAATTAAGTATGAGAATGATTTGCATGGCGTCTCTCACTGACATAAATAGCTCCCACACTCCTCTCAGCTTTTCTCTTGGTCTATTCACTATGCAGAGGGTGAGCACTTTGAAACAACCATGGCTTCAATATTGTATATTGGACTTTAGGACTCCTATTTTAACATTTTATCATATTGTCATAAAAATAGAACAAAACCTCCTATTTCTTATTACTGCTGTTTGCATGACAATTCACCAGAACATGACATAAAATTCCTTGTTGCAAATATTTATAAAACTGTAAATCAGGAAAAAAAGTACTCCCTCTTTTCTCACAAGTCAGATCAGATATGGGCAAAACTCACGTGGAGGCCTTATTAAGAGCAATTGCACTGCAGACATTACATCTTCCTTGTTGTTAAAGGAAAAGCATTGCTTTGAAAATCAGAAAAGGGACTTGAAGCACACAACTCCCTCACTGGAGCGATCCACATGGCCGCTTGCAGGGCTTTTTGCAAGCTTTTGTGGCACATTGGTGCCTTGCTGCTAAGCATAGGTAAAAGTGAAGCCAGCATGTTGTGGTGAAATTCAGTCTTCCCTGGCACTTGCGGTGAGTGTAGGGTAGGAGGCTGCTCATGCTGGAACAATGGTGATGGAGGAGATGCTGCACTCCCCTCTTGCAGGCTCAGCTCTGCCGGGTGACTTTGAACATTTTCTCCATCTGACAGTCCCTTGTCCCAGCATCCTGGGGACCAGCAGAGGCAATATGATGGGCATAAATTCTCACTCCCTCCATGGTGCCCTTGGCAGGGCCTGGCAGCTGACTGCACCACATACTGCTGAGACTCCACATCCATTATCACAGTGGTGGTGCCGCATAGACAGCCCCAGGGCACCGTGCCCTGCTCTTTTGGCCGGCTCCAAGTCCTTCTGAGCTCTGGTGCTTACCAGTAAATGGTCAAAGTGACCTGATTGTGCCAGGGCTTGGCAACTATCAGCATAGATAAACACACCTCGCTAAAATATTTACTTGCTCCTGGAACTTTGTTCTGGAGCATTGTGGCTAGCCAATGTGACAGACAACTTTGTTGTTCTAACTGAACAAATGGGATAGTTTTAGCCTTAGTTTTTAGCTTTGGGAAAGGGAAGCCTTAAGATAGCAGTTAGTTCCTTTCATTTTAGTATTTTTTTAAATGCCATTTCCTTGTATTGAAATTCCTTGTAAGTACCCAGGAAGGAGGAAAAAAAGGGCTGTTATTTAGATGCTGAATCACTGAAGGGAGAGGTTTGTGATGCTGGGATGTGTTGCCGGGACGGTGTGGGCTGGGGGTGGCACTGCAGCAGGTATGGCTGGGACCCCACAGCCCTGCCAGCCAGCCCATAGCTGATGCAGTGACACAGGTGGCCCAAACTGGGCTCTTGAGAGGCTTGGCAGGTGGGACTCCTGCCCACATGGGGATGGCAGTGTCAGGGTTCAACCCACAGCAGGGAGACCCTGATGGGCTCTACTGGACAACCTTTCTCTACTGCTTATTTTTGTGAATCACTTTCAGATGCACCAGAGGGAAACTGAGGCACAGTGAAGACTGTAGTTAGCCACTGGTTAAATTAAGCTGGATCAAATTCCTGAGCTGGTTGTGTTTCTACATTTGTGGGCTGAGAATGGCTTTTTCCTTCAAGTAGGAAGGAAAAAGGCTATAAAGCGTGCTCATGGCTGTAACATTTCACACACAAGAGGTTTTGAAACAAAAAAGCTTATATCTGATCTTTGAACACAAGACTTTGCTTCTTTACACACAGCATGCAGACAGCTGAGGTGGGAGACTGAGTGACAAGGACTTTCAGATCCAGCGCTCACCTAGAACAGAGCTGGGCAGCAAACAGGTGTGTTTGAACCACAGACTTTTTAAAAACACAATGAACACATTTGAGAAAATGGACTTCAAACAGTACTCTTTGTCTGTACTTCACCTAACTAAATTGTTTTTAGTTAAAAAGAACAACCATAAGTTAGCAACTTAACTGACTCTAGTAAAACATTCCCTAAAAAGAGGCAAATTTAGCAGAAAAAGAAGTTACCCTGACTGCTCAGAACTTGCAGCCAACAGTGGAATTCTTGCTTTCAGCTTTTTTATAAATGGTTCTCAATTTGTAGCCAAAACCAGCATACTATCTATACTTCAGGCCGTGCATATATCAACTTACTTTCTTTAGTACTAACAAAGCCTGCAAAGATACGTTCCTGGCATAACCTTTTGCCACAGTTTAAAAATATCACACACAGACACACATATATACACACAGAGGTCAGCTTTTCAAATTATGTGAACTGCTTTAAGAAAATCAGACAGTTTGCTTCAGACTGTTGAAGTGCTATCATGAGTGAGGACTAAATGAAAGAGAGAAGGCCAGCCAAAGCTTGTGCAGGAGCTAAGTTACAGAGTAACCGTGTTCCTGAGGTCTGGCAGCAAAAGCATTAAAGTATTCTTGCCTATTGGTGTTTTTCTTGTTTGGCATTGGTGTGACACAGTTGTTTCCTGAGCTGAAGTGCCAGCAATTGAAGAATTTTAATAGCCTGATGAGGACCAAGTGTGGTGGTGGGTGGATTTTAGCCTCCAGAGAAGCATACTGGGGTTCACAGATCTTTTGGGGCAGTATTTGCTGTAAGGTAAAAATAGAAATGGCTACTCTAGGCTTCATCTAGTTTTGCCGACCAGCATGATATGGTGGAGCTGTGTCTTGACGAGAGCCTGTTCAGGGCCACAGCCCCTCCCCTGGCCCTCCCTTATCCCGCTCCGGGGCCTGGGGGAAGCAGGTATGCACAACAACACTCTTCAAGAAGCAAGGAGAGCTGGGTCCAGAACCTGGCATTGCAGCTTTTCATGGCCAGGGACAGTTCAGAAATCAGATGCTGCACTCCCCTTGCTGAAAGATGGGCTCAGTCAGCGCTTGGGCCATCCCCACTTGTTGTACCTCTGCTTCTGGTATTGTAACTCACACCCTCTCTGAGATCCGTGACATTGCTCTTTAAAATGTGGATTTTTAACTCGGATCACTTGACCAAAACCAAATCAGGAAGCAATTGCACAAGTTAGGGTAAAGCCAGTGCTGTAGGACAGCCAAGCAGCTGGTGGCAATAGTCTGGTAATACGGCACAGCTGGAGTCAGAACTGCAGGACTGTGTCCTCACTGACCCCTTCTATGCTTTGTCCTCAGCTCCGTGCACTGGGGACAGCAACCCTTACCCACCAGCACGAGGCAAAGTCTGTAGGAGTCCTGATGTTATTATTAACTTATACAACCTTTGGTCTCCAGCAGCTGTTTGCAGATTGAGTGTGACATGCCTCTTTTCTGAAGGCTGGCCAACACTGAGAAACGACTCTGTGCTGAACTGTGATTCAGCCTCAGCAGATGACAAACACAACCACCCCTGCTTAGGTGAAATGATGCGTAAATTAACTTGAATCTCAAGGTCATTTCCTCACATAGTACAATTTCCAAACTCCAGGTTAGAAAATGTTGCTGAGGAGCCAATAAACTGCTACCTTTATTGGCTGGACCTTTATTAATTGGCAGATCCAGACATACAATTACTAGCTAGTATCAGCAAAAGTATCTCCTTAAATCAAATGTAAAGCTATTTCTGCAACCTGCAAGTGACTGGCTCACATTCAGCTAGCAAGCCTTGAAGTCACGATGGCAAATGTTAATCTTTGTATGACTGCTATGCTTGAAGCTACCAGCCAAATTGTTTGAGCACTGAGACCGAAACTGCAGTTCCTCAGCAGTGTGTGCAAATCTGTGTGTAGTGGTCTCAGCTCTCCCGCCTGGCTGTGCATCATCCTCACACTAGACCCAGTACTCAGTGAACTTCCCAGGAGCTCCTGTAGTGCCTGAACTGACAACAAAACATCCAAGACTTTGGTCATACAAGGTCAGGCAGAAATTCTAGCAGCAATACACAAATCTGTATGGGTATTATCCATCATATGAGTCCAGCAATCAAAGGAACCAGCTCAGTCCCACTCTGAAGACTGAAACCAGATGGAAAGGGATCAAGATTTTTCCAGGGTCATAAATCTACTTTCTCCTCATAAATCCCATGCTACTTAAAATACAGCTAAGGAAAATCTACTTTAGCCTAATCCTGTTTAAACCTAGTCTGATCTGGTCTCCCAGAAGCATTATCAAAGGCAAATAGTCCTGAGCACAAACTGTTTCACAGGCTCCCTTGGGAACTCAGGGTATAGTCATCATGCACCCAACTCACTGATCTTCTAAAGAAAACTTCAATCAAATCTAAAAATGTTTTCCACTCAAGGAAAACCCTCATCAGAAAGTGACACAGGTTGGGTGGGTTTTATACAACATGCATGTGCACTATGGTAAAGAGAAGATGAACAAGAATGAGGCACAATGAATTAAACTGATTTTCTTTTCCTCAGATCTGTGCTGCAATTTCAATGATACTACCAAGTGAAGATTCACAGTGCGACTTCCTTCTGCCGTGCTATATTGGAAAATCATTAATCAGGCATAAAATATTAGAGATAGGCATTTTAGGTCTCCAAATGTGAAAGGTCTGAGCTGTAGGTAGCATTTCTTCACCTACATGCTTGCCATGCAATAGCTCAGCAAATGCCCCCTGCTTCTAACACCTCCCACAAGATTATGCCTGCAAGGTCAACAAACATCAGCACCAAAATGCTTTCAGACAACAGAATACAGTAACTACCTGTCAAGACTGCTATCACTGAAATCTGAAAATAAAATAATCCAAAAAAGAGAAGTCCAAATACACTCTTTAAATTGGCTGAGTCAACATTTAATGACACCTTTCAGACACTGGATAAAGGGACTGAGAGATATGACTAGTGGAAACATGAAGCTGACAGAAAATTTCTGCAGTGAGCAGGGCCCCATAATGAATCATGGCTTCAGCTTATCCTTTTCAGGTCATGTTGCCTCCATTTATATTGATTTAATTATTGTAGCATCTAAGAGCTATTAGGAAGAACTCAGAAACACATCAACCAGGAAAAGTGTAAAAGTGACTTCCCATCAATAGTGCTCACTGCCCCATCACAATAAACTCAAAACCCTGATAAAGTCCTCAAACAAAGCATTTAAAACTATTTTTTCCCTACCCAAACCAAACCATGGTGAAAATAGCAGCATGTGGAGAAGGGTAAAATCAGTTCAGACACAGCCACATCAGTTCAGACACACACACAGCTAAGCTGCTGTGCAAACCCCAAACAAGCATAACCATTAAAAAAGCAAACAAAACAAAACATTTGATCCACAGTCACAGTAAGAGAATTGAGAAATGTTGTCATCTGTGCATGGATCTAAAACAGCATCTCACAGCAATGGCAGTAATTTAGCACTTACAGATATCCCAATGGGAACCTGAAAGGAGGAGGGCTCTGGAAGTGCCTTCTCTTGACACAGTTCATGAGTAACCTGTAAAACGCCTACAAAGACGAAGGCACTTCACCCTGCAACCCTCTCATATGCCCACAGTCAGTTAAGTAAGACTTAACCTGCCTTGGACTGGGACTCATCACATAATGATCAGAGAATCACAGAATATTCTGAGTAGGAATGGACCCACAAGATCATCAAAGTCCAACTTCTAATCTACAATGCACTGCTTGAACTTAGGTGCAAGAAAAATTATTCCACTTACTGTTTTCTCTCCATACGGAATAAACCTCAGATTGTGATAAAGAGGCTTATTACTGCATGGAAATAAAAGCTGGTGAACTGGTTGTAGATACAGGAAAAACTAGTACCCCAATGGGGTTAAATAAAGACAGGTATCTTATTTGGCGGTTTAAGCCAAAGTAACACTCACCTGAGAAACCCACCTTCCAACATTGCTACAATGCTGGCCACGACACCACAAGAGAAACACACACTGAAATGAAATTGGCATGAAAAAAAGAATTTGTCATCTGCATCTTAACATCTAGTATAAAAGGCAAGTATGAGACAACTTCTTCAGGAAGCTATGACACTAGTAATTTCAATTACCAACTTTTTAAAAAATTGCACAGATTTTACCTTCGTAAATACAACAATGTATTTTTTTACCCACACAAATACAACAGTGCTTTTGGTTGCCATTATAGGTGTTGATTCTTGTATTTATTTCAGCACACCCATCTTTATCCCTATTTGCACTTAAGTTACATTAAATCACAGACTTCTGATACTCTGCTAATCTGCATCCTACAAGACTCAGATCTTCATAGCACGAGCGATCCGGTCCTTGGTTCTGTGTTAGTAGGCTGATATGCCCTTTCAAGCAGAAATGGTCTCTGTATTTCCTTCAGCAAAAAAAACCCCGAACTCCAACCCTCCTTCTTTGGCCATCACTAAATCACTTCTAAAAAAAGGCAACCTAAAGGTTGAAGCACTTTCTGTTACGTGTTTACAGTAGATTGATAACTCAGGTCTGCAAAATGGCATTTAAAACTGTGATGATAACTCTCATTGCACTCACAGACAGAACTTTGTTCCTGTGCTGTACTTTGACAAATTGTCATCAATTATTTTTCCAGCTGAAGTTTTTTAACTATTCAGGTTTGTCCTATGTCAATTCCTATGCCATCCAGGTAATTTCAGGTGTACTGCCAGAGCCCTTTGTGTCTCCTAGATCAGAAAGCAATCATCAAATATCTTGAGTACTTAATCACAGGAAAAGATCAAGACAGTCAGTAATACGTCGTTTCTGAGGAAATGTGTTCTCATTTCTGGCTGGCTGAGCAACTAATGAAACAAGCAGAAAAATCACACATATATACAGAAAGCAAAGTTCCATTTGTGGCTGAATCATAGCTACTTAACACACCTGGATACTTGAAACAAGCCAATTTCCTTATTTGCTGTGCACTTTCTTCTCCAAGCAGAAACATCAGATGATACTGTGGAGCAGCTTAGGAACATGGGAAAAAATACATGCATTTTGAATTATTACAGAGAGCAGACCTGAGTCAAATCCATAAGTACCCTGTCAGTGACTAGGAACCATGACAAATACAAGCATCTATAGCATTCCCTTACATTAGTGAATAATCACCTTCCAAAGGAGACTAACCAATGATCAATAGCATAGTTTCAAAGATCTCAGTACATGAAGAGAGTCAGGGGTTCTCGACCCCATGGCATCCTTTCATATCACAAACAAGCACATCTGGCAGCTCATCAGCATTGGAACCACCACAGGAAGACCATCCTTACATTCCAAATTTTGCGTTTCACAGTAATAGCTGGCAGTAAGTCTGCCCACAATCCTGTAGAAAATAGTAGTGCACAACTTAGGGCTAGACAAACATTTTAGAGATTGAGGAATATCGAACAGTTTTTCATGACCTAGGTGTTTTGATCTACTCAGGTTTGTATGGTCCTGTTTGCGAACCATCATCCAGTAATGCTCTGAACAAAGTGAGACTGTTCCCAGAACACTGTGTTTATGTAGTAGTTAAAAAAAAAAAAAAAAAGTTAAAAAGTAGTTAAAAAGATCTCAGCCCAACAGGCAAATGTTAAATGAGGATCAGTGATGTGTGAAGCAATTCTTTCTTGGAAGATGTACCAGTGTTTGCACATAAGTCTTAAGTAGTGTCCCTACACACATACATTGTCAATACCTCCTCTTTTCAAACAACCTTCCCCTCCTTTGTCTAGTCAGCCTCAACAGAATTAGAGATCAGGAGCGATTTTGCACACTGCATACAGTATTAAAACAAAGCTCTGGGGAGCTTGCAGACTTCGTTTCCAGGACAGGCTCAATACCCCACTTATGTAAAATTTACATGATACAGTTCACAATTTTACAAGAAAGATTTTTCATTCCATACTTTCTTGTACAGATGTGCCAAGATCAAATATGTCAACAAGTGCTCCCAAGTATAACCTTTGTACAGAAAAAAGCAGACTGAGATTGAGACCACCATAATCATTAACTAACAGTATCAGTACTAGCACCAGTCCTAAATCACTCTAGCCAAGACAGTACCAAAACCAGACAGTTCCTCAAATATCCAGCTACAGGGCATTCTCAGGTTCAAACAGAAAAAACTAAGAACCATCTTATGTTGCAGTAGAGTCGTCAATGTTGCTTTAATAGAAGAGGCAGAACAATTGTAATTTTGGTGTTTTAAAGCAGTTTCATGATGAAGTCCTAAAATCCATCCAGGAAAGTGAAGTTCCGGAGCATGCCTGTATTCCCTTATTGGAGGTGTACAAAGTGGCTGGAGTATTACCTTATCACGTTGACTGTAGGCTGAGTGGTGGGATACACATTATCCATTTCTGACACAAGCAATTTTTATGGATTATCCTGTTTTGAAGACATCTTCCTCCACGGCAAAATGTGCTGTGTAACTGTGTCCTTTTCCTTCCCACTGGAAAGGATAAGCTAGGTGTATTTACCACCTGTATTTGGCTCCTGACACTGACATTAACTCTGCTCAGGTCTGCTGGTGAAGATGTGGATGGAATAGTTTAGTCAGTGTACTGGCTCTATCACAACAGATCCACTGGAAATAAGTTTGAAGGTCATTGCTAATACTTTCCTTTGCTCCCTTTAAAACAGATTGCTGTTTGCCAGCATTTTTGTCAGGCTATGGAGTAAGTTACCTGTATTCCAGTTGCTCATGCAAGTTGTCTCAAAAGAAGTTGGTATATCCAAATAATGACATATGCAAGCCTAAGCATAAGATAACATCTGTAAGAACTTATAAGAAACTTTGCACTTGACCCTCTACAAGGGCACAGTCTCATTATAGTAAGAACTAAAACCAATGAACTACCACAAAAGGAAGTATTTCCTTCTGTACATTATTTTTATTATTTACATAATACAATATAGGATAGATGCTGGGTAGCTTATGTGCAATACATAAATATGAACTATCTGTACATGTTTGCATATCTAATAACTCAGAAGAACAAAGTTAGAAGCAAAAACCTGACGCTTTTAATAGTGAAGTAAAAACCAAGACTGAACACTGGCAACAAAAATCAGGTCAGGAGTAGTGCCTTGTGTATGTATGTAACTATTTACAGATGAGAACAGGCATTACCACAACACTAGTCTAAACTGTATTCGTTTATATAAAAAACACAAGTTTCATACATCACAAAAACCCCTTCCATTATAACACAGAAGTGATATATATTACCAGACAAGCATCAGTGAAGAATACTGTCTTTTCTAGAGTTGTTATTGTACAATGCCGTAGATAATGCAGCCCATGCAATACACCCAAGAACACTACAGTCCTATACCCAAGTACATTTAAAAATGATAAAGCAGCCCTCCAAGAGTGGTTCCAGCTACCATTTAAGTCTACAGCAGCCATGTTAGGTATGGTTTTCCATGCAGAATGGTGCAATTGTTACATTTAAAACTAGAAGAATTAATTCCTAATATTCTTCTGAACTTGGAACACACAAAACATATGTAGTACATGAATAATAAACTGTTCTAATACTTCAGCAACTTATTTAGACCTGTGCTGCTTGAAAGAGATGCTGTGGTATGTCTAAAAACATTTGTAACTGTTTTTTTAAAAACCAATCTTACAATATTGTGCTACACAACGTTTATAGCTATGCAAGTAAAAGCAGACAACTCTGTTGCAGGCCAGTTCCTATGCTCCTAAACAGGACATTTCCTTTGGGAACTTTTTTCAAGATTCTAAACTTAATGTAATAATTTCCAAATCAATTTTCTTCTCATATGTATCTGATTTTTTTTTTCTCAGTGCAGTTTTTAAGTGACTCAAGTATGGCATCAACACTCATCTTATCTTACTGGGATGGTGGATCCCTCTACGCAGCTCACATTCTGCTGGAAAACTAAAATGGAGTGTGGCAACTAAAAGTAGAATGAGATTTTAAATGATGGAAGTAGACTGCCAACCGTTTTGATGTATCCTTCTCCAAAACAGCCATATAACGTTAGCCGAACATTAAATACCTCATGCACATCTCAAAAGGCAGAGCTGGCTGCACACATGCAGATTGCATACATCTGTTTGGCACATGTGAACTAGAGTCTGTCCTCTGTGCATGTGTATTCCTGTGCAGGTTTCTGATTATCCATCTATTCTGGGGAGGGCATATTTATTTTCAAGGGCTGTATCTATCCAATTCTGCCTGTAACAAACACCCAATCATTTGAAGTATTATTTAGACAAACAGGACTAGAAGTAAAACTTTGGAAAACAAAGGAAAATGACCATGCACCTGCTCTTTTCATGTTTTTTAGGATGTATTGAAAAAAAAAAAGCCCCACGAAAGTCAGTCAGTCTTTTCACAAGCACATTAATTTATATTCTCTGAATTTTTTCAGCCACCACAACTGGATTCTCTTTTCTGATTTTTGCTGCAGCTTCTGCTTTGTAATCATACGGGCAGTTATGCTTGTCAGAATAACGGTGAAGTCCACAAAATAAGTTTCCACATCGACAGTCAAATCCTGTAGACAGAAAAAGAAGCAATTTCACTAGGAAGATTAGTTTTTAATTAAGCTGTTAATTAAGAGAGCAGTCACTACAAAGGGGATGTTTGTCTACTATGACATACAGAGTAAGAAAAACAAATGATAGTACTAAGTTGTTTGAATTCTGAAGAAGCTGCTAAGTTTAATAGAACACATTTTATGAAGTTCAATCTAGCAAGTGATAACTAATCATGCAAATTTGTTTCAAAGTTGACAGTGCTCTCATACCTGTAAGGCCAACCTTCTTCCTGCACATGAAACACCTGTTCTTCTTTGGTTTCGGCAGTTCAGCAGCTCTCTCTTCACTCTCTGAAGTACCAGGCTGAGAAACTGATGGGCTTGGTTGAGTAACAACTGTTACAACAAGCAAAGGAAATAAGGGTTACATTTGCTTTTGCTGACTTCACTAACTATTCAGTAGCATGCATACATTAAGGATTAATTCACCCACTAAGACACTGACATCTGTTGCCTAAAATACTACACAACTAGTCTAAAAATGTGAACCAGAAATACGGGTTTTTAGGTACGTTATTCATCCCTTCCAACTCTACTTGAGACAATCAGATTTCCCCCCACACATCTACTAGCTAGAAAATATATGGGACTTATTCATTATACCTATATGGGCTTGAAAAGCATGACAGAAATTCCATGTACACATTTAATATACAAAGAAATCATATGATCGAGTAACGTACAATGTAAAACAGTAACAATATTGTCAGAGCTAAAGCTGCTGAACCTGTAGAAAATATAACTAACAGGAATGTATTTTAGAAGCAAGTGAAATTCAGTAATGTGCCCTAGTACTGGAGTGTTTTGCCACTACTCCAGGCGAAGTCAGTATCTAAAGCAGTTCACCAAAACAGCAGCTAGCAAGCTGCTAATTCTGTGACAGATCCAGAGCACAGCTACAAAACACACAGCTCAAAAGAGCCCTCATTGAAATAACAAAGTGCAGATTTGCATTGCCTATCTGTATTTTTGTAATTGATTCAGTTTTAGTGTTCAAGCAGGTACAGTAAAAATGAATACTTTCTCAACTGCCTCTAGACATCTTTAGACATTGCTGTTTTATTGGAACAAACAGGTCTTTTTTCCCCAGAAATTTAGTTTTTTGACTGATATCCTCTTTATATCCAAAACTGGAACTAAGGAAAGTTGAGAGATGCACTTGTACACAACTGTAATACCTGCTCTTTGTATGAGTTTGCTGAACACTCCCAGCTGTATGATAATGTCTATCATAACATCTATTAACTACAAAATAGCATTCCAGAATAAATGAAGTATACAAGCCTCAAGGACTTATATGTAATCAACTTCATACAAATATGGTTTGTTAGTTAAGATTCTTTTGGATTAGTATTTATTTTTTAAAATTGTGTTTGCATTACCATTCAAAGATATCCTAAAAACACCTAGAAAACTTCACAATTTACTGTACAGCAAGAAAGGCCCAAGGCAAGGCTTCATAATCTAAACAGGATTTATAAGCAACAAGCTCTCAGAAGTAACAGGGTACCTTCTGTGCTCATCACTAAAAAATTTCATGCAGTAAAACAAACAGTTGCTAACATTTTCTTACACTTAACTTCCACATTACAGCAACAGTCCTGATTAAAGACCAAGGTAATTTACAACCTTGGTTTTTAAACACATTGCAGACTATTTTTTATAAAAAGTCTGAGAAGTTCAGTGTTAGTGCTATTTTCTCAAGCACCAAGGATAAAAAGTACTAGTACTGCTACAAGTACTTGAGCTTTTTTTTTTAAACAATTTGTTTTGATTAAGATTTTCTATATGAACAAATATGACCCTCTGAACTTGTCTTTAAATCCCAAGAAATGCAGTGTTCAGCACCAGTTTACCTATTAGAGAGCCTGTGACCAAAAACTGGCTTAACAAGCAGACAATATCACAAATTGAGTGTACCTACTGGATGTTATGAACCTTGGCTAACAGCCATTAGCTATGGCCTTAAAAAAAATAAAAAGACCAAACACCGCCCAATAAAACTGGTTAAATCCCTTTCTTAGATTTGTTGTATTTCTAGTTTGTTTCAAAGTGAAATGCTAATTGTAAGCCAAGGCAGAAAAATAAGAGAAACCAGAAACATGCACATTGCAATTTCGGGTGCAGTTTGCTAAGGGAAGCTTCATCTACATCAGAACCAACTAAAAAATTTGAGCCCTGGGAGCATCCATGCTGTTTCAATCATAGGCAGAAGAAAATGTAGAGGGGGGGCAAAAACAATAGTGTCATGATGTCACTCACAACATACACTAAGAGAAAATGAAAATCAGAAGAGAACCATTTATCACTGCCTAACACATGTGCACAAGGAACCAAAAATGAAAACAGCAACTTCCCAGGAATTACCAAGTCGAAGAGACAGCTTAGTAGATCACTCTACCACAAAACAAAGCATCTGAGAAAAAAATCCATCTTGGGAAAATGTTGTTAATTACTACATGTATACTTCCTTCTTTGCATCAAGAAACTGCAACAATGGCAGCCCAAAAATTGAAAAGTGATCCCATGAAACTGCAACAACACATTTCCTGAAAGGGCTACTGAAGAGTATCCTTCCTCCACAACTAAAACATCTTTCCAGGAGGAAAAGCAGTACACAACGTACAGTAATGGTCCCTAAAAGGCACCAATACAAGAGGGGACACAGCCCCCAAAACCCAAACTAAAATGTTCCATTTATTACTCTCTGTAAGTAAAGGATTCTCCTATTATTTTATGCCAGCAGATTTTAGTCTGATTGGTTTTCATGATTTTAAATGTTCATAAATGTGCTTCTGAGTAACAGCTAGGACAGAAGAAAAGCTGACTACCCTACCCCCTAAACCTCAAAACAAAACTTTTTTCATCAGCCTGTAGATAAAAAAATATTGAAAATTGTAATTGTTCTGCCATGGCATCAAGAGCCCATTAAGTCGAAATACTGTTCTTACAATTGCCTGTCACAAAGGCTTCCTTTAACAAAAAAGACAAATCCAACTGGGCAAGTACAATTTCAGTCCTCAAGATATTAAATTAAATTCATGACAGAAACCACACAGTGTTAAAGTGCTTCAGATGGTTTGTTTCACCACAGAATCGGTAGCTGAAGAAATGCTGAAAGCTGGAAAATAGTGGTTACTAGTACCTGCAGACCTGTTTCCTTAGTAGCAGTGTTCAGATGAAGCAAACTACTAGCCACTAAAACATCTCACATTGCCATAAAAGAGCTCCTACTGGGCATGCATGCACTTTCTCATCCTTATATCCAAACTGGAGAAACACAAATTTGAAGGATGGACTACATGGTGGATAAGGAATTGACTGCATGAATGCAGCCAGAGGCGTGATCACTGGCTCTGTGTCCAGGTGGAGATTGGTGATGAGTCCCTCAGGGCTCTCCCTTGGGGCCACTCTTTTTGAGCATCTTCATCAATTACACAGGCAGTGGGATGAAGCGTGCCCTCAGCATGCAGCTGGACCAGTGAAGCTGACACAACAGAAGGAGAGGATATGGACAGGAAGGACTGGATGAACTTGAGAAAGGGGCTCGTGAGAACTCATGCAGTTCAAAAAGTCCAAGTGCTAAGTGTTGCGCCTGGGTTGGAGTCACTGGAGTCCCAGACACAGAGTGTGTCTCGTTAAGAGAAGTTCTACAGTAAAGGACTTGTGGATTCTTCTGGATAAAAAACTGGACATGACCTAGGAATGTGTGCTGGCAGCCCAGAAAGTAAACTGCATCCAAATAGGAGTAGCCAGCACATCAAGGGAAGGGATTCTGTCCATCTACTCTGCTGCTGTCAGATCCCACCTGGAGTGCTGAATCCAGCTGTGGGGTCCTCAGGACAAGAAAGATGATATGAAATCTTCTGGGTAAACACCAGAGGAGGGCCACAAAGATGATCAGAGTGCTGAAGCACCAATCCTATGAAGACAGGCTGAGATGGGGCTGTTCAGCAGAGATGAGAAAGCTCTGGGAAGAGCTTATTGAAGCCCTTCAGTACTTAGAGGAAGTTTACAACCAGATATAAATAAGGAACATCATTTACTTATCACCTTGATCCTACCATATCTTATAAGCTACATCATACGCACAAAATTGCCTGGAACACACTGGCTCTACCTACAACATAGCAAGAGTAACCCATTACAGGGTCTCTCAACCTGAATGCAGGACAGCTGTAAAATAGCGCTAACCCTAACAGCCTGGTGGAAAGCAGAGAGACATGTGCCAACCAAGACATCTGCTTGCTGTCTTCTAACACCACTGCTGCTGAATTCATGAAGTGAAAAGGTAAGTTAGAGCGTGCATGGAAGTTAACCGTATTTGAGTATTTTTTAGAATATGCAATTTACAGTTTCTGCTTTACTTTTTTATAAGCAATGCTACTTTGCATATAACGCTACTCCCTAAGTCAGAACACTACTGCATTAAAAAAAACCCCACAACCCACACCAAACGAAAACCCCCTAAATAAGAACAACAAAAAACAACCACAAAAAGGGCTAGACCCTTGACCCAGTGCTGATACTGTGTCTGTAAACATTCATAGATCTGACTAAAGGCTGATCATTCAGTAAGGTAATGACCTACAAAAGTCTAAGAAAATGCTAAAAATATGCTGTGTTAAAACAATTTGGTTGTTTAAGTACACTTGTTTTCAAAACCATTTACTTTTCATGGTGTATTGGTTTTGCACGGCCTGGTCTGATAGTGGAAGGCTACAGAGGTGGCTTCTTCTGTGAGAAGGTAGAAGCTTCTTCCATTTCCAGCAGAGCCAGTCCTGGATGGCTCCAAAGTGGGACATGCCGATGGCCAAGGCAGGGCCAATTAGAAATGGTGGTAACACCTCTGTGATAACATATTTAAGAAAGAAAAACTATAGTTGTTACAGACTTGTAAATGCATCCAGAGAAGAGAGAAGTGAGAACATGTGAGAGGAGCAACTCTGCAGACACCAAGGTCAGTGGAGAGGAGGGGCAGGCAGTGCTCCAGGTGTTGGACCTGAGATTCCTCTGCAGCCCGTGGTGCAGGCCATGGTGAAGCAGCTGATTCCCTGCAGCCTTGTCCCTACACGGGGATGCAGAGATCCACCTGCAGCTCCCAGAGGACTCCACGTCAGAGCAGGGCCATGCTGGAGAGGAGGCTGTGACCCTGTGGGAGATGTGTGGAGAGAGGGACCCTGCTCCTATGCTGGAGCAGCCTGTCCTTGGAGGACTGCACCCTGTGGAAGTGCAACCCGTGCTGCAGCAGTTTGAGGGGTGCTGTTGCCCATGGGATGGACTCACATTGCAGCAGTTCACAGAGAGGTGTTGCTCATGGACGGACTCAGGCTGGAGAAGTTCATGGAGAACTATCTCCTGTGGAAGCGACTCCATGGTGCAGCAGAGGAACAACTTGTCTCACTGAGCAGCGGGAGAAACCACAGGTGATGAACTGACCACAACCCCATTCTCTGTCTCCTTGTGCTGCTGGGGTAGAAGGTACAGCTGGCAGGAGGGTGGGATGGGAAGAAGGTGCTTTCAAAGTCTGTTTTTATTTCTCCTTATCCTGCTCTGACTTTGTTAGTAATGAATTCACTTCATATCTCTAAGTTGAGCCTGTTTTGCCTGTGACAGTATTTAACGAGGGATCTCTCCCTGTCCTTATCTCAACTCATGAACCCCTCATTTTGTTTTCTCTTCCCAGCCCAGCTGTGAAGGAAAGTGATAGAGAGACTTTGATGGCTGCCTGGCATCCAGTCAGAGTTAGCCCACTGCAACAAGTTACAAAAAACCACAGCCTGCAAATACAACTGAATTACATGCATCATGCCCTTCTTCAAATGTTAAAATACATTTGTCTTAGCACCAGATTTGTTCTGAAGATGAATCAAGGCTGCAACCTCAACCTGCACAAAGAAGCAAAACACCAAAACCCCAACAAAATCAAGAGAAAATAGCTTGTTAAACCTCATTGTTTAATTCTTTCTCAATTTCTCCACCTTCTAGTCAGTTGTTTCAATTCCAAAAGCAAACAAGTGTAATTTTATGCTACAGACTGCTAAAAAAAATTTAGTTTACCAGATGCAATCGTCCTTTTAAACTTTCTGACTTGTAAGGGAAGCACACAAAATTTCATTTGTTAATGAACATCTGACAGAAGAGAATGTAACTTCATACTGTTGAAGCTACAGCTCATGATGTATTACCATTTGGTTACAGTATCAGGGTGTGCTTATAGCTACACTGTGTTTCATCAGCAATTCTATGACTGCATTTCAGAGAATCACACCCCAAAGAAAGTATTAACTTTTGTTGCTATTAGGTGATGTGTATTATTTACCATTGCTCCATTTTGTCCTTTAGAGACCAACATAGATGGATGCTACTGGAGAAAAAAATGAAGATAAAAAAAATCTTCCTAGTCTAGACACACCAGGAATTTTTTTTTGGTATAAAAGGTCTAGGCCAGCTCTCTTGCCTGCAAGACACAGTAATGTACCACTGAATAGAGCCAATATTGTTTATTTAAGATGTCCAACAAACCCTAAGAATAGTACATAAGGACACTATGTTATGCTGCGTAGGATCTGTGCCAAATCTTAAAACTTAAAAGGGAACTTGGGTGTTACAGCAACTGAGGCTGCCTCATGAATTTACCTTCTCTCAGGAGGTAGTTTAGCTCTTCAAGTTTTTCCAGAGACATTATAGTTCTCTGGTAGTTTTTCCAGTCATCTCTACACAAGCCGGTGACAGCTTTTACTGGTTCCAACCTGTGAGATCACTTATTACAATTCATAAGCATCTTTGAGCTGCTTTGGATCTTTTCCGCCTTTCTAATCAATAGTGAGTTGCATGACCTACCATACAGCTGACCCACAGCACTTGAAAAACAGGTAGTATGTCAACAATAACTAAAGATTTTCTTTAGAGCTGGCAAAATTACAACAGTTCTAAGAAAAGTAAAGTCACCTGTTATTTCCTCACTACTACCATTTCATGTATTCCTATTTCCTTCTTGACACATTCCAGTGGCATTTCATAACAGGGCACGATGAGTTAATGAATATTGTAGCATAAAGCCTAAGTTACTTTTCAGTCACATAATGAAAGCCTCCTCAGATGACATCAGTTACAGAAATTTAATAACTGCAAAAATTTCCTCCCATAATGAAAACCCCAATATATTGTATAACTGTACTTTAGTTTGTGTCACAGAACCTTGACTAAGCATGACTTATAAAAATGGTAAAACCCTCTGTACAAATACTGAGCAATTAAACATCACATGTCAGACCAGTCTTTGTTGGCAAAGATATAACTAGATAAAAACCACTCTGATCCAGTGCTGAGTAACATCTGGTGCCATTTCCATCTCACTGACTTCAAAACTGAAAAAACGGATTTTATCTTCAGCTTGACTGAACCGACTTCCTACTATACATCAGCTTTTAAAACTGTTTCAGAGCTGCTAAATTAAATAAAAAGGTCTGGATTTCTTAAAGTACAAAGTAAGTGTGTTAAAACATCCATTTGGACAATTTGGTGTGAATTCGACTGCTCACGAGCTGTAGGCAAGCAAATTGCCCCTCCCTCTCTGCCTCCCTCCAAGAAATAGTTCACACTTTCAAGTTTTACTACTCCACCTACAACTACCCAGAATGAGAATAGAACTGTTAAACGGACAATTACCACACAGCAATTAAAGCTGCAACTACCCTACATCCCTGAAACAATACATTGGTTATATCTACTGATTACTCAATTAGTCCAATAACCCTAAGCAAATTTTGTTAATGTTTTTAAACCACATATTCCCTCTTCCCCCACAGCCTCACCGCTCCTCTGAAGAATGGAATTTATTAACCACCCTTCTCCAAATACAACAAGCCATTTTGACTGCCTCGAGTCAGCTGGAATTTTACTGCTAGATAATATAGAGAATCCCAACGGTCTGATTTAAGACTGAACACCTTGCCCAAATGTGATTTTAGAGTGCCTCACTTTGAAAAACCTATGTTAGGGATCTAAAACCATCCTCACAGGTGTCGATTTTTTTACTAACATTGAACATGTATTGGAAAACTCTATTCTGGAACTAGTATTTTTTCTTGGTTCTGAGGATATAGTACTCAAAAGCATCTTAAACACATTTTTCAATACTACCATCACAACAGGAGATGGCTCCTCAGAAAGTAAACAAACCCTCCATTCGTGTTAAAAAAAAAATCACCAGCTATGCCCAGGGTCACTTTGAGAACATACCTGGCTCAGTCTCTGTTTTCGGTTTTAATTCTTCCTCCCTTGAAATACTCATTTCTGTCATTTGCTGCGTTACAGGCAAAGCGGCAACAGGCACGTTTCTGTGTTTAAGCACAGTGAAACAGATAATTTACATTAGTTTTACATTCATAATAAAAGCCTGAACTGTCCAGACCCATTAGTGAACTACTGCTTTAGTTACCACAGATACATTTTCCTGACCTGTGCTTTTACTACCTTCAGAACATACTTTTTTACTCTATTTTAGTCTCCCTAGAAGAAAGCAGGCAAGCCTGTAACAAATTATTTCTGCAGATAAATATAAACCATTCTTTTAACTACAGCAGTACAACACCAAATATTCGAATGATTTTTCAATTTACATGGATTCATAGCATGCTGTCAGGTCACTGGTCCTTTTTTTCTCTGCAGACAGCCACTGCAATAGGGTAGGATTGCTGCTGGCCTTCAACGTGCTGCACATTCACAGCTCATTCAACCCTCACGGTACACCCTGACTCTTACCTTGTTTTTTCAGATGTGCTGCCAGCAGCACCTTCACAGTTGCTTAAGCTAGTATCTGTTCTCTGTAGAGATGCAGAGTCTGAGGTAGGACTGTTTGAACCATTGGTTGTTCCTATGTAACAAGAATTTGACAAGTTATGAACAAATTGCAGAAAACACATTAATCAAACAGTCTCTTATATAGCTATGAAGTGACTTCATACAACCTTCACTTCTACTGCTTATTACTTTTAAGTTAATGACACAGCTTACTTAATAACGAAAATACAAATTGCATGAGAAAATGCTAACAGAAGAGGCTAAGTGGGAAAGCAAGTTAAGGTCGAATGCCAAGCAAACCAGAACACATTACAAAGAACTGTATTTTTATCTTTACTGTACTTCAAAGTAGTATTCTCTTTGAATATTCATTCTTTCAGTACAGCTTTCAGAAGTTCTCACAAAAAATGTTCTAGCATTCCCTACAATCCTCTGTATGTTTTATTTTAAAAGAAATAAAGAAGCCCCCAACAACTCCCCACACCCTTACCCATTGGGCTGATTCTACCACTATTCTGCTGTCGTTGAAGATGTTCTTTGTAGCAAACAGAACACATCCCATTTGTCCTAGGATTTCCATAAAATCCACATCCTGTACTACACAGCATAGGCCCTGGGGTCTGGTTTGTCTCCTGAGTCATCTCGATGCTGTAAAAAAAACCAAAAACTGCATTAGGAGTTGGCATGTCAGCAAAATCAATTGCAGGGTTAAAAGTTTTAAGAATTAAACGTATGACTGCTCACCCTGCCCCCCAAAGCGATATTACCATTCTTAAAGAGAGTTATAGAACGTTAATATACCATTCAAGACCACAATTTATTGCTTAGTAACATTATTATGAACCTTTAAGATAAGAAAAAGTGTCATCAAAGGAATACTGAGGAAATTATATACTTGTTGGGCACTGAGCTGCATATGCCATTTAATTTAATTTGACAGCAAAAAAAAAACTCCTTAAGTACCAGCCTCTGAGCACTAACAGGGACATGCAGAATAAGCAAGACCAAGTTTATAAACAGAACACAATTCTGGCAAATAACATAGCTTATTTTTTCTTGACTCCAGCAGAAAAGCTCCGTTTTTTCAGTGCTGATCTTGCATCATTTTGCAGCTAATTCCACTATTAGCAGTACTTACTCTCACAATACTCTTCCAAGAGAGATAACTCCAAACTGTTGAGTATGTTCTATTACATAGCTTACATGTTTACATATGAAAAAAACACTTGTCTTAAGCAAGTTATATTCTGAGCTTCCCAGAAGCAATCCGTGCTCTCTGCCATGAACCAGATGCATGTTAGAAATAAGGTTTTCACCTTCACTGCCTGTTTAAGCTCTGCAAAGCAAGGTTAGTAGAAAACTGCACAGCAACCAAATCCTTGATTCCCAAAGGCAATAAAACTGGAACATCGTAATAATGCATTCGCTACTAATCGAGGACGTGTAATAATATTGCACTAAAATTTAAATTTAGTAAAAGCTGTGCATATGGCATTTGAAGACATTTTAGTATAAGCTTGAGACTGCTGTTTTCCTGTTCAGAAACTGTCACAGTAAGAGATATTTGACTGCTAACACTTGCTAGAAATGAAAAATGCTAAAAATGAATTCATTACAGCATACAGAAAAACAGTTCTAATTAAGAGAGACTGCACTGCAAGTAGTAAACTTATGCTCCCCCAGTAATACAAGTGCAACTGACAGGAGTGCCTTTAGCTAAACTAAATTTCTGCAATCTCAGTAAACAAAAACCAGGAGGACGTAAACAAGTAAAATTCATCTGCTTGCCTGCTGGTGGTCACAGGACCTTATTTTCCAGGTATAAATAGCTGTACTATTTATAGCTTTGTAACACCTTCCAGGTATAAATAGTGTCTTTTCTGGCTACAACACGGCTTCACACTTTTACAGCCAAACACACCAGTCAAAGGAGCCAGAAATAAGCCTGACCCTCCTAGAGTAAATCTAAAAAAAAAAGTCTTGTCATGGGTATTGTAGAGCTATGTCTATATAATACCAAAAAAAGACGACTTCTGCCCTTTTAGTAATAGCCCGGTAAGACCAAGGTGCTATCAAACACACCGCCAACACCAACATCAACTGACCCGCTTAACTTCCCAGTTAGTGTGCTACAACAAATTTCACCACTCGCTAAATCTTGCTTTAAGTGCTAACTCTAATATCCTAGTACAAACTAGACACACAGCAGCTCCTCTGGTCTGCAGTCTTCCACTACATGAAAAGCATGCCCCTAACGGAACGACCAAGTCGCTGCTACCCAAGGCTGACCAAGCCGTGCTTTCCCAGGCTCCGGGAGGCGGCCCGGGTTTCAGCCGCGTTCCTTCCAAAGGTGCCTCTCGGCAGCGGGAACCCGGGTGCCTCGCACGCACCCCGGCCGACCCTTACCGCAGCTCTGCGCCGGGCGCACGGGCGGCACGGAGCCCTCGGCTGCCGCGGCGGGTCCGTCACATGGGCGGCCGAGCGCCTGCGCTTCCGCCTGTCAGGCGGCGGCGTGACGGGCCCGGGGGACCGGCCGCCCCCGCCGCCCGCTGAAGTCAGTCCCTATTTATATCTCCCGCAGGCCGCCGGCTCCGGCGGAAGGAGGCGTCGGCGAAATCCGACTGCCCTGCCCTTCCCGAGGGGAGCGGGTGCCGACACGCAGCCCAGAAAATGCGGCATCACCAGCCCGCCGCCTTCCCGCTGCCCTTTTCGCCGCCGGCGCTGCGGCCGCGGCCGGGCGTGATCGGGACCCCGGGGCACCATCGCTCCACAAATGCGGCCCGCGGCTCGGGACGGCTGGAGTTACACCCAGCCGCTGCTCTCTGAGAGGAGGGAAAAGGATAATTGAAAAAAGGTCTCCTCCTAGCAGCTGCAGCAGGTCTTCACCTCGGAGATGTTTCGTTCAGGCTCGGGGCCTCCCGAGACCAGGAAGATCCATTTTATACGGCGAATTAGCTCCGACTGTAGCTCAGGCCGCGCACCCCCGCCGTTACCGACCCAACTCGGGGGAGGGGGCGGGTAAATCCCGTTAGCGACCCCGGCCCCGCACCTCCGCCGCTACCGGCACAACGCGGGGGAGAGAGCGGGTAAATCCCGTTAGCAACCCCGGCCGCGCACCTCAGTCACCCCTCCAGCCCCGAGGCCGTGGCCGGGCCGCCTCCGTCCCGCCGGGCGATCCCACACTGGCGGCTTAACGACAAAAACGAGGGTCCCGACGCGCGCTGAAACCAGCCACAACACACGGGCACTGCGCTGGCGATGGGCTCACTGACCTAAATAGCGAACCGCCTTTACATGGTCCTCCCGAAGAGGCATCACTATTAAACACGAGAAACACAGGAACAAAACAAAAGGAGAATGCACACGGGCTGCGCGCGGCACTCGCCGCTGACGGCCGCGCTCGGGCGAGGCAGAGCCCGGTGTCGGCACGGAAAGCGAACCGGCACCGGGCGCTCCCCAGGCGGCCGCAGTCTGGCGGCTGACTCAGACAAAGCGGGGGCCCCTGCCAAGCGACCGCAATGCCGCGCGTCTTAGCGGCGTCCCCCAGCCCGTCCGCCTCCTCCGACACCCCGACACAAAAGACCCGTAAGGCTGCCGGGCTGAGGAGCGGTGGCAGCGGGCGGGTGTGTCCGGCCGGGCCGCTCCTCGCAGCTGCCTGAGTCACGGTCGGCTCCGCCGCCGCCAGGCCCCACGTCACCGCCAGCCACAGGAACCTCATTGTTTCGCCGCCTGCGTTGCCCCCCGCCGGCCGCACCGGGGGCCGGACAGAACGAGGCCGGCAGAGAGGAGGCCCGGGCACACCCCACCGCGGCGAAGGCCCCACGGAGCCGAGCCCAGCACGCCACCCCGCACCTACCTGATCCCGGCGGGGGCCACGAACCCCGCGGCGGGTGCCGAAGAAGGCGCCGCGGATAGCTCCGGGCCGCTGCGGAGAGAGCGGAGGTTGCGGGGGGCGCCGGGCTGGCGGCCGCGCCGCCGCCGCTTCGCTCCTTTGTTTCCGCAGCGGCAGTGG